>JAXQQM020088467.1:0-319674 GCA_034641835.2 Pinus albicaulis
CAGGTTAAGATGCTCATATGAAGAATGGCACAATGAGCCTTAGCATGGAGTTGGGAGTACCAATTTGAAGTGCAGGTAGGGCATTGTACAATAGACCAGTTAGATTTCTGGACCCTAATACAAAAGTTTCTTCTTCTTTCAAAACGTGTTTCTCGTTTTCTATAACCAATGTGGGTCCTGTTCTTGTTTCAATTGGGGATGGATCAGCATTTGTTATTGCTCCAGATGATCACACTCTGGGTAGCCCTGGAGGCTATTTGGGGGTGATGAGTCCAATAGGTCTCAATGAACTGTTGCCCTCGCCGGGGAATACTATTGCAATGGAATTTGATACTATTTTGGATGTTGAATTCCATGATCCTAATGGAAACCAGTACCTTCAGCTCCAGTACCTATTCACAAAAGAGGGTGCCATAGTCATTCATGCGTGCAGAGAGGGTGAATTGCAGGCATTGCAACAGGAGGTGTTGTTGTTGTTGCATTGGCCACTAGATTGTTTGTCTGGTTCTATTACAAGCGCAGAGTATTGAAAAGGACAGACAAATTTAGTTCAGATATTGTGAAATTGCCTCGGAAATTCACCTACAAAGAGCTCAACAATGCTACGAAAGACTTTTTTTGAATGTGATTGATAATCGATAATTGCAAGCAAGGGTAATCCCCTTGTGAAACCCAAATTTTTGAGCATTTTCTAAAACCTGATGATAGAGTCATTGTAATGAACAAGCGCCTAGGTCCATATTACGTCCAAATCTACCAAGCACCAAGATCTATAAAAAAAATCCACAGTATCTGCGAACTAAGAAGAAGAGGCAGAAAATGTATTCTGCTTACCTGTTCGAATAGTGGTTGGGGTTTACGTCACAACAAAAATTTGACAGAGCCCATGTAGCATTTCTTATCATTGAAATTCTGGCAGTATCATTCAACTGGGCAAGCACCTGCCTCAGAGCTCCATGACTGAGGGTAAGATCCCTAAATGTTGCAGAGTCTCCAACAATATTTCCCAAAGCCCAAACAGCCTTACACGAACCCAGTAGAACTCAAATTTGGGTACTAGTTTTTTAAATCAAATTCCAAAATTACAGACATATAAAGATAGTTGGGAAGAATAATTTTATGCCTCTAAAATAAACGTGCTACCTGTTCTCGAACATTATCATTCCCAGAGGTAAGAAGTTCCACAAATATAGGTAGTGCCCCGTAATCAATCACAACCTTTGTATTCTCAGAGGTTCCCGAGACTATATTAGTCAAAGCCAAAGCTGCTTCAAACTGCATTATCAATCACAAGGTATCACCATCAAAGCTATAATTTTAAGATAACAATTTATCTACCATTGAAACTATAATTTTAAAATAGATACACCTAATGATATAGACACCTAGTGAGAGTAGAGGTTAGGAAATTATAATAAGAATTATTACAAGATATCACTCATAGTGCAGTTGATTGTTCATTGTCTGCTGTAACTATAATTTTAAAGAAGACACACTTAGTGATATAGAAACCACCAAGTGAGAGCAGAGGTTATGAAATTATAATGAGAATTATTTCAAGATATCATATTACTCATAGTACAGTTAATTGTTTATTGTTTGGTGTAATAATTGTTTATTATTTATAAACACAATCAAACATATTATGAGGGACGGTGATGAAATTGACAACGGTCTCATAACAAACCATAACGGGCACATCCCATGGCAAGATAGACTCTGAATAATAAAGAAAGAAAAATAAAGTGATTACTTACAAGATCATAGGCTTCCTGAAGAACAAGATCCAAAGCATCATCTGTAACCCCTAAAGCAACACCTCTCTCTGCAAGACGAATCACTACATCTTTCATATGTAGTCTAGCAAATTTTCTGAGCTCATCACGAGAAAGAGGATCAAATACAACTATCTCATCAAGTCTATTCAATAGCTCTGGCCTGAAATGTCTTCTAACCCGCAAAAATATTCAAAGGCATGTCAAAGCACTGCAGCCAACTTCGTGATAAAATTATATGAAAAATATGCATACACAGAGTCCAGGAGAATGAAACGGCAGGTGTATTGGCAGTTGCCGAAATGCAGCAACTAAAACGGCAGGTGTATTGGAAGTTGCGGAAATGCAGCTACTAAAATGGCAGGTCTGTCGATGGTTGCAGGTGTGTGGATTGTTGCTGGTATTTTCAGACCGATTCCATGGAAATATACCAGAAACCAGTGGTATGTCAAACCTAGAAGGTAACCCGAGAGACTATGACCATCAGATTAAACAAGTAACAGGTGTCGTGCCTAGATAAGAAGTGTTGACGAAAAAAAATTGATCTCTTTCATAATAGAAGGCCTATTGGCCTAAATATCTAGGACATGTGGCACTCCATGATAAAGACACATGGTGTGTGGATTTGAGTTTTTCAGGTGGTCAAGTGGGTCGAAAATAGGTGAAATGTGGCACCACTCAGAGATTGACATGTGCCAATTGGTACAAGTGGTAGACAATTGGCATGCTCAAACAACGAGGTGATGTAGGAATGACATGAGGGAGAAAATATCAGAAAAGCCCCAAATCTGGAGAACTAAAGCTCATCACCAACCCGAGATTGACAACTTTACATGATGTAACCTATGAAATCGTAAATGGAGAAATCATAGTAACAATAAAGTAACCTATGTAACAATAAAGTCGGATTCATCCCGGGAGTGGTAATGGGAGAAATCATAGTGAACAACAGGAAACATGCATAGTTGCTTACAATCAAATAGATGAAAAAACACATACAAAAAACCTAGATAATAATCGTGCACAAGCTTAATATTGAATTATGAACCGTAAAGGAACTTACAAAATGTGACATTACGAACCTGGTCAAGCGCACAAGCAAAAATATCCTGGACATGACCCTGGTTGACAAGTTGTATTGTTCATGATGCAAGAGGATTTGTACCTGCACTGCCAAGTCAATCAAAATCCATCATTATCTATACAATAAATACAAGTAATTGATGTAGTATTTTTACTCTAAGATGCATTCTTATGATAATGTTAGAACATATGTTGAAAATGTCAAAACATACCTGAATAAGCTCCTCTTCGTTTCAAGAACAATTTATTGGAGTCGCATGAACTTGGAACAAGCCTCCCACGATCTGAAAGAGTAGCAACTAAGTCAACAAGGACTTTTTTGTTGCTACGCTGGATCGAGGGAGGTTTGCTCCAAGATTAAATCGCTCCAATAAATTATTCTCTACTAAACAGGGCCAACCACGTGAAGGTGGAAGCTCTTATGGCCCCTCCCCCCTCCTCACATCACTCTCAATTCCCCAATACCCAATCTATATTTCATTTTTTACTTTCATGAGCATAAAAAAAAATATTCAATAACTAATAAAAAAACAATTCAACAAAAAGCACGCAAGGAAACATTGAAATTAATGCTTGACATAAAAATAGTATGATAAATGAGTTTTTTATATAACGCAAAAAACGTTCCAAGTATGGTAACGTTTGTCTTATAATAATACAATATTTTACATTATCAAATTTTCTTTTTCTTCTTCATATTTCTAAAGCTCCTAATTACATCATCAATATCATCGTGCTCTGCTCCTATTTCGTGCCTTTCGACCCGCACTGCTGACCTAGTTGCTTAGTCACGATGTCTGGTCTCATCCAGTGACGGGGCATCGCCTACAAAAACAGATAATATTAAATTTTAATTGTCAGTTTTTAAATATCATTGAACTAGTTCGGTAATATTAATAAAAAAAATTGTAATGAGATTATTTACCTGGTGCACCAGTTGTCGCCGTTGGGACTGTTGCCCTGTCTTCCTCTCTGGTGGTAAGATCCTCAAGGGAAACATTCTCTGTCATTTAAACAAAAAATGTTATAAGGACAACCATCAAGGTATAATTAGAAAAAAATTATAAGTGGAAATTAATTACCGTCACGGCCCTCACTGATAGTAGCATTTTCGGCCTGGTCCCCACTACAATGATCAGGTTGCACGTGAGGATCATCTACATCTGGCTCTAAAACTGGGTTATTTTCCTCGTCGGTAGTGCTGCTCCCCTGATTTAAACAAAGTTGTTATACATTAAATTTATGGACGAAAACAAACATATTGAAAGGTTAATGTTTTACCTTATCAGGCATTCTGGATCTTGGGACCTGCCCCAAGCTTCTGCGACGTTCAACTACAGCTTGATAGCCAAAATGGAAAGCGATATTTTTATCTTCCTCTGTAGTTTCTGTTCCGAAGTCATCACCCTACATTACATATGATTGTGTATTTTTAATCATATTTTATAGGATTACAAAAACGTTGGAAGGCGATACAATTAATTATAAGATGTTTAGCTACTTAATTACAATTCTTGCAACTAATTTCAAGTAGCCGCCCTGGCCTAGCTTGTGATGGCCCTTTTTTTCAATCCTAGCTTTGGTTGCCTTTGAGGTGTCAGGCAACCTAGCATCAAAAGATTGAAGTCAGATATGACGTAGCACACTTTTATTTTAGACATAGAGAAAATTAAAGATATTGAATTAAAGTTGTAATTTACCTTGCGGGTCCAGTTGGCATTTTTCCTTCTTTCTTTGCCCTTTTCTCTTTTCCTTCATGGATGAGTGCTCTCCACTCACTCTCTGGAACTGTGAGAGGACGCTCATATCTAGGGTTAAATTGCAATTGCGTCCTATAGGTGTCCCTGGTATATTTCAAATATTTGTCGGCTACCCGAGCCACCGTTGTTCTGTCAAATGTGCCAACCCCAAAAAGGGCTTCTAGATAATCTAGAAGTTCTTTTTTCAGGTTGGAATTCTGGGAATTCCACCTTGTGCATATGGTTGGGCCAAAAATTACTAACGCATGGCTCTCCAAAAACCTGTAGAACTCATTGTTTCCTACACAGAAAAAAAATATATTATCATTAATTTAAAAATAAAAATCATGATAAATATGTTTTAGATAGAGTACATGAAATAGTTAAAATATTAAAATTTACTTGGGAGTTGTACATGCTTTATAGGGACACCTTCATCGTTCACCAACAACGTGCCATTAATGGTCCCTGTGGAGCTGACACGTGTAGCTCCAGGAAACGCAATAATGTAGTTGGCCATATCAGCCTCATCATTCCCAACACGTTCAGCGGTTGGCTGGGTGTCTGCTTGGGCAGGGTGTGTTTCTTGGCTAGCACCTAAAGGAGTAGAAGGTGTACGAGAGGGTTGTTAGGAAATCTCTTGCCCTTGTGTCCCACTACCACCAACACCGGGTTCAGCAAATTCCAGAAAACGCTACATACAAAAGAACTTTTTGTTAGTTTAGTCAATGTAAAAATTAAAAATCAAACTATCACAATTCATCTCATGCAAAACAAAAAAAATATCCTTTTGACTTTTTATTATTACCTGATATGTTTCTAGTTGGGTCATAAGTTGTTTTATCCTCTCTTCTGTTTCAGGTGTTTGAGGCGCGTCTATCAAAGTATTAAATTCCGACCTTGCATCTCGTGTCTTTTTTCGCAACAAGAGCGCTGGAGATAGGGATGAAGAAAGCTCTTCCTCAAAGAGGGAATCATCAGGCGTACCATGGCTAGGTGTCTGCATATTTGAACAAAATTAATATTATTTCAATTATGTAAATAACTAAAATACCTGAAGATAGAGCAATGCCGGCACTTTACATGTTCTTCCGCTGGCCTCTTTCCATGATCATCCCGTCTCGGGGTTGTTCCTGCACTGCTCTGATCAGTCTGCCACATTGCAATAAAATTATAAATGTAAAAACTTGAAAACAATATCTAACTTGAAAACACAAAATGAAAACTAAAATAATTTCTAATAAGACACCGGAAGATAGAGTTAGAGTTTCAAATATGCCTTGCATTGAATTCAGTCCTGGAAACATGTCATTGCATATTAAGGCACCCAAACAAGAGATGAGTTGACAATGAAGACCTTATTGAATATATTGTTGGAGCAACTTCTAGTAAACTTGTTGTGAAGACCTTGAGGACATTTTTGGAGCAACATTGTTGAAGCCGATGGTATAGCATTGTTGGAGACGATCTTGAAGGGCCTTGAAGTGAAGCTTTTGGAGCAACTATTGAAAAATCCTTAGAGCATTTAAGTAAGGCACTTTCTATCTTCCATCACCTTTTCCCTTTCAATATCCTTTAAACGATTTTGTTGATATTTAATGTTTGAAATCACGTTATAATTCCTTGATTATATGTGTTTGGGGACTTTCCCTTTGAAATTACCCAAAATACCCTGGCAATTTTATCTTCAGGATGCATGTCTGACCCTATTGTTCAATATTTTGATTGATAGTAGTAAACATAGAGAGTTAGGGGGATCTTGAATTGGTTTGGTTGGGCCATTAGATCCCTAACATCTACTAGGGAGAACCCCCCTTGAGTTGGAGGAGAGCTAGCCCGAAGTGAAAAGAGGTTGGTGAGGTGACAATGGGGCTATTGAATTACACATGGTATCACACTTTAGCTTTAGGAATTTATCTTGAGAAGTGCGAGATTTTTCTATATCAATTCTCAAATTTTTTACAACATTATTGTTAAGAACTAATAAGAAGTGATGTTGAGGGGTTTTTGGGTATAAGAAACAATACCATTTAAAAACTAGGGTTCTCAGTCCTTGGCATTCCTTCACCTGGGCCTAGGGGCACACTAGAATAATTTCACACTAAACCATGCAAACTTAAAAGTAACTTAATAGATCCATAAAGTAATAATAATCATAATTCCTAATTTCCTATCGTACGATATGATGCAAATTATTCAAACATGAAGCAATGAAGACATGCAATGTCTGAATTTCAAGATTGATGAACCAATACAAGAAGTTAGAAACTACAACTTTGATTCAATAATCTATGTCCTAACTCCAGGAAGGAATCTAGTTTGTAGTACAAAACATGCATCGTGTATTATCAATTCTTAATTGACAATAACTAAAGGTCATCTACCTCATCAATTCCTTCCCATTTTGTGTTTTTATGTTATATTCCTTATAAAAGTGTCAAATTTCTCTCAAAGTAAGCAACCACTGAATAAAATAAAAAATAGTTGAGATATGATTGAGAAACGGTCATTTATTTCTTGAAAGGATCTTCACAATTTCTTTGGTTGTTTTTCATCTCAAGAAACAAGAAATGACCTAAGAAACTATCGTGATGTAATATAAGAAACAACATGGTGCAATGGCCATTTTCAAAGCCAAATGATGTGCATTGAGGACATGGCCTTTATTTGGTTCCTGTTTCATAGGAGTTTCGGGTAGAAATGGAACTTTGTTGTACCATTTCCAGTAGTAAAAAGGGAAAACCTTCTTTTTCCATGGGAAATAATTTACCTTTCCTTTTTCAAGATAATCTAAATCACAAAAATATGAACTATACTACACACATTCTTGGATAATGTGAAAGTGGAAAAGGAATACCCTACACAAGTGATGCACACATGTACATTTGAACACTAATAGATTTTTGTAGTTGAAATGCAATGTTTGTTTTCATTTAAATGTAGGGTTTTTAAAGCAGGGAGAAATAATGGCTGCCAAATTAATAAGCGTTTCTTTGGGAAAAATTTAAATCTTGTATTGGGTGATGAAGATAATAGAGGGTATTGAATCTTGATTCTTGAAATTGTGTTTAACTTGAATAACTCAAATGATTATAAATATCAGTGGATGAGTTCTTTTTTCAGGTATGTCACTCAAAACTCTTATGTCAAAGCATTGTATGATGGCTAGCATTTGCTTGTTTCCCTTTCTTCAGTTCAATGTAAAAAGTATATTAATATATTGGAGCATGAATGATAACTACAATTTTTTGCTCTGCAGTATATCCAGCCCCAAGATTATGAAAAGTTTTCTCAAGTGGAGCTATTGGTTATTGATGAAGCAGCTACAATTCCATTGCCTATTGTAAAGGCTCTGCTCGGGCCATATTTAGTGTTTTTGTGCTCTACTGTAAATGGGTAATAATTATAAATGAGCCAACCACAATCACAGATTTTGTAACCATTCGGTTTCTATGGATAGTGATGATGATATTAACCCTATATATCAGTGACCTATATCTATATGACAATGATCTCAACATTGACCTTGATATGGTTGTATGGATGTGACCTTTGGTATGTCATCAGAAAATCCCCAAATATCAAAAAATCCCCAAATCTGGAGAACTAAAGCTCATCACTTTCAATCTGGAGTACTACCCTTGTGATAAAGTTGATGACTTTCGATCTCCCATTCTCTACCACTTTTCACTTCACCTTCAATATAGATCAGACCAAGGGCAATTCGTTACTGGGTGTTGAGATGGATGATTTTGTCGAACTAAAATCCATAGCTTAAACTTCATGAAACTGGTGGAGTCAAATTCATGCAAGCACAAACACATCTTACACATCCTCTTTGAAACTCATCTAAAAGAACATTGGAAGACATCTAGAGAGAACCCTATAGCCTAACACAATCCAATGGAATTGACCAAAAAAACCCAAATAGAGTCAACCCTACTATAGGAGGAAGGGCCTGCAATAAGAACTTACCATTTTGCAAGAGCTGAGGGCGAATGCTGTTCTGCAAGAGTCAACATGCAAACAAGCTGAGGGTGAATGTTGTTTTGCAAGAGCCGAGGGCGAATGTTGTTCTCGTTGTGAGCCGAGGATGCATCGCTTCGAGGCGAATGTTGTTCTACAAGATCTCGAGGGCGAATGTTGTTCTCAAGAAGAGCGAGGGAAAATGCTAAGCGCGAATGTCGTTCCGCAAGAGATGAGGGCGAATGTTGTCTGTAAGTTTTAGGCCGAATGTTGAGGGTGAATGTTGTTTTGCAAGAGCCGAGGGCGACGTCGCCGTTCCGCAAGAGCCGAGGGCGACCGCTGAGGGCGAATGTTGCTCCCGCAAGAGCCGGGAGAGAGGGCGAATCCCGAGGAGAATGTTGTTCTCGCAAGAGCCGAGGGTGAATGTTGAGGGCGACGTCAAGTCATAAGAGCCCAGGGTGAATGTTGTTCCGCAAGAGCTGAGGGTGAATGCGCGCGTGATATCAGTCGTTAATGTATTTTTTAATAAAATAATTTTTATGTAGCGTGCATATAAGTGTCATATTTTTAGGTAGCGCACATATAAGTGTCATATTTTTATGTAGCACGCAACATAATCTTTAATGTCTTGAGCACGGATTCTTATACACAGCCAAGAATTGTTTCTCAAGGAACAACAATATCTATGAAATATATTATATACAGATAGTTGGGGTTTTCAGCTTCAGGCTTTCTCGTTAAACAACTGTGTTAATGTGTGTGAATTTTTATTGTTTCATATGTGCATTGCAATCTTGATTTAATTCCCACAAATGATGAATGGTGGAATAGATTATGTATTTTTCATGAAGTTAAAATAGTGTGAGATCAGGAGAATCTTGGACATATAACACATAATTTATATAATTTCTACATGGTATCAGAGCAGTTGATCATTGGAGGAGATTGCAATTATTGAAGAGGTTGAGTTTTGTGCTGGTGGAATTCGAATTTGCTGCTGTGTTTTCTTGGTGTCGAAGTTGAGCATTCATTGAAATGTCTTTCAATGGATTGTGATTGGAGTATGCCATTTATGGGAGCTCAAATTAAATAGCATGGAAGGACAGGATGGAGGCAGTGCTGGATGATAATGGGTTGAAGGAGTTCATAGATGCTGATATTCCGAAGCCTACTTCTAGCGATGCAGCCGCACTTGACGCATGGAAAAAGAAGGTAGCAAAGTGTCTAAGGATTATGTTGGAAGGTGTGAAGGACCACATTGTGTCTAGCCTTCACAGTAAAGCCACTGCATTCTTAATGTGGAAGGCTTTGACAGACTTTTTCCAAAGCAGAAGTGACTAGAGGAAGTTGGCGCTTAAAGACAAGCTTAGAAAAATAAAAATGGAGAAAGGAGACAGTATACCAAAATACCTCACGAAGTTTGTCCAGTGCAAGGATGAGCTGGGAAGTGTGCGGGTTACTGTTGATGAAGAAGACTTGGTGATCTTGGCTCTCCTTGGGCTTTCAAAGAGTTGGCATAGCTACGAAGACTCTGTCAATGGATGGGAGAAACTGCCAGGATGGGAGAGACTTTGGTCAGATCTTGTGCAAGAGGAGATAAGGCAGGGTACCAGGGATGGATCTTCATCGAAGAATGAAGATGAAGAAAATTGCGCTTTGGCTGCCAAAGCTCGAAAATGAAAAGGGAAGAAATCTTCCAAATCCGAATCTAAAGGCAAGAATCAGGATTTGTCCAAGGTGAAGTGTTTTCACTGTCACCAGCACAGGCATTTCGCCACTAATTGTCCACAGAAGAAGAAGAATAAGCAGGTTGTTGTATCTGCAGCTGGAGAGGCCTTAGCCTCGTAGTTTGAGATGTATTTTTCTTTGATCACATGCTTGGTTTTAAGTGTGATGGGATCAGTGTGGTTTCTTGACAGTGGTGCGTCTTTCCATATGACCGAAGACAAAGATTTGTTTAGTGATCTAGAGGAAAAGGATCTTGGAGTGCACATCGAGATGGGCGATGATGGTAGATATAGTGTGACTGGTATCAAGACCATTTCCTTTGAAAGGGAGTCCGGTAAACCTTTAATATTGAAGGATGTCATGCATGTTCTAGGATTGAAGAAGAATCTGATCTCCGTGGCAATGTTGGAAGACAAGGGTTATGATGTTATTTTTAGTGAGGGAAAATCCTTCCTTCGACATAAAACAACTGGTCAAACCCAGAGGATAGGGATTCAAGTTAAGAATATTTATCAATTGCAGGTAGATGGCTGTGCAATAATGGCAGGCAAAGCAGAAGGAGTGGTGAGCCGGGATGAGGGCGAATTGTGGCACAGGAGATTGGACCATCTTCACCATGGCGCTTTGAAAATTTTGCAGCAGGTTTCTACCAGGCTTCCCAAAGGTACACTTGCACAGTTAGATCAGTGCAAGGGATGTACTTTGGGAAAATTTGTGAAGACCACTTTTCATGAGAAGGATAGTCGTTCCTCGATGATCCTTGAGAGAATTCACACATACGTGTGTGGACCTTTCTCGGTTGATTCAACAGTAAAGCACATGTATTATGTGATATTTGTTGATGACTTTTCTCGTAAGTGTTGGATCTTCTTCATGAAGAAGAAGAGCGAGACATACTCAAAGTTCTGTGAGTTCAAGGAGCTGGTTGAGAAAGAGTCGGGAAGCAAGTGAAAGCTATAAGGAGCGATAATGGTGGTGAATACATCTCTGGTGAATTCAAAGACTTCTGTAGCAAAGAAGGAATTTGAAGAGAACTCATAGCGCCACATAACCCACAGCAAAATGGGGTCACAGAGAGGAAGAATAGAACGATCATGGGTGATGCATGGGCGATGCTGCATGATCAAGGCCTTCATATACACTTGTGGGCTGAGGCATGCAACACTATGGTTTATGTGAAAAACCATTGTCCTCATAGAGTACTTGGCATGAGTACACCTGAAGAGGCATTTTCTGGTAAGAAGCGTGATATTTCTCATTTGAAGATTTTTGGCTCACCTGTTTACATTCATGTGATGAAGGATGCTAGGAAGAAGCTAGAGCCAACTGCAGAGGTTGGGATATTTGTGGGGTACACAGAAACACCCCAAAATTATCGTGTGTATTTTCCAGACAGTCGGATGAATGTCGTGCGACGAGATATCAAATTTCATGAAGAGAAAGCCATGAAGTTGTCGCTTGAGAGGGAGCTACACTTGCATGCAGAGGAGGAGCTACTTGTTCCTAAATATGAGCCTCAAGATGTGGATCAACCACAAGAGGAGGTTCATGGAGTGGAAGAAACCACTCATGCAATGCTAAACATCAGAGGGTGGAAGCGCACTACAGAAGATGAGTGACTGAATCTTGATGCAGCGCATAATGTAGGAGCTCCTACATCACAGTGCAGATAGAGACAGTCACCTGATCGATTTACTGGATACATGGATCTGATGAGCAGGTGTATCATGACGGAGCCATCCTCTTTCGAGGAAGCTATGGAGGATCCTGCATGGGTAGATTCCATGGTGGAAGAGTATGATTCGATTGTCAGAAACAGTGCATGGGAGATTTTCCAAGGCCAGAAGGGAAATCAGTGGTAGGTTCGAGATGGATCTACAAAGTGAAGCAAGCTGCTGATGGGAGCGTCGAGAAGTATAAGGAAATATTTGTTTTCCGGGGCTTCTCACAGATCGAGGGGATCAACTATGAAGAAAAATTTGCACTTGTCGCAAGGTATTCTTCCATCTGGACCATCCTTGCTCTCTTAACGCAGATGGGTTGGCACATTCATCAGATGGATGTGAAGACTGCATTACTCAATGAAATAATTGAGGAGGAGGTGTACATTGAGCAGCCTGAAGGATTCAAAATCTTTAGCAGCGAGTCACATGTGTGCAGGCTTAAAAGAGCGCTGTATGGGCTGAAATAAGCACCTCATGCTTGGTACACATGGATAGAAAATTATTTCACTGGACTTAGTTTCGCCAAGAGTGAGGCAGATCCTAATCTATACCAGATTGTGGTGGAGGGTAAGACTTTTATCATTGTGCTTTATGTAGATGCTTTAATACTAACGGGTGATGAACTATTGATACACTCATGCAAGGCAGATCTTGCAAAGGAGTTCGAGATGAAGGACTTGGGCCTCCTTCATTATTTCCTGGGATTGGAAATTTGGCAGCGGAAAGGTGAACTATTTGTGTCTCAAGGCAAGCATGCTCGGGAGATACTGGAGAAGTTTCACATGAAAATTTGCAAGCCTATCGACACTCCTCTTCCTGGTGGTTGGAGGAAAGAGGATGCTACATCGGCAGAGGTAGTGGATGCCACTGTTTATCAACAGTTGGTTGGTTCGCTCATGTATTTAGTCAATACATGACCAGACATATGCTATGCTGTGAACCAGCTGTCACAAGCGATGGTGAAGCCTACCAAGATCTTTTGGAAGGCAGGAAATCATGTCCTAAGGTATCTCAGGGGCACATCTAGGTATGGATTGTGGTACAGACAGTCGGATGAGGTGAAGTTGCATGGCTTCACGAATGCAGATTGGGAAGGAAGCCCAACAGACAGAAAGAGAACATATTGAGGGATTTTCAGTATCGGATCTACAACAGTTTCTTGGTACAGTAGGAAACAAAGATCCCTGGCACTCAGTTCAACGAAGGCCGAGTACATTGCAGCAAGTTTGGCTGCATGCGAGGCTATATGGATGAGGAAGATCGTGGTCGGTTTGTTCGGTTCTCATTTAGATCCTATTGTGATATATTTTGATAATCAGAGTTGCATTAAACTCTTGTTTAATCCAGTATTTCATGATAGATCTAAACATATTGACATCCGGTACCATCATATTAGATATTGTGTGCAGCGGAAGATCATGTTGCTTTCTTACATTCCTACGAAGGATCAGGATGCAGATATTCTGACGAAGGCACTCACCAGGAGAAAATTCGAATATCATAGAGACAGGATCAGGGTGGAAGATAATTCCTATCTTGTTGAGAGGGAATGTTGATATTCAACAAGATGATGAGCTTAGTGAAAAGAGTCGCCTTCACTAAGTGGGCCCACAGGCTATTTTTGGTGCAAAGTCTATTTTTATACTATGTCTATTTTTAGACATGTCGATCATATTCTATGAGTTGTAGGATGCTATTTTTGGATGGTTGGTCAAGTTGGAAAAATAGATGGACTTCTATTTTTAGACATATTGGGCAGAGTCTATTTTTAGACTGCCAGTCTAAAAATAGATATGTCGAATACTATTAGCTCTTAATAATATTTGGACTCTAAACATTATCTTATTCTCTTGGAGCACTCCAGTTAAGTGCATAGATGTGGCACAACAGCTGACAGAAGGAATTACGCTATTCCTGAGGGTTTACTGGAGCTATTGTATGGAGGACTCAGTTAGAACTCAAGTGGCAGAGTTTGGTGGAGTTGGAGAAGTAGTTGGTGGAGTTGTATTTAGTTTAACTCAGTTAGACTCAGTTGAGCTAGTTGTATCTAGTCTAACTGATTGATACAATAGTGAGAGTGGAGTAAATTAATTAGTTAATTAATTCAAAAAATAATAACTCATTAATCAACTGAAGAATACATCATTTAACTACAGTGCATGGCAGTTTCAGTGGAGACCAGTGGAGAGATAGGTGAAAGGGCAAGTGTGACTATCAGTTGTGACTATAGTGTTGCATTGATTGCATCCAACACTCAGTGGAGATGCCAATGAGGATTGCGTGAGCAAGGCTGGAGTAATTTTAACTCATTCAGAGCCATTCTTTAGCAGAGATTGCGCAGTAGAGGCAGGCTAGCAGGTGGCAAAGATCGGTGCATGGATTTGCAAGATCGGGCTTGATTAGTGTGTAGCGATTCTATTGTACTGAGAGCTTGATATGATCAGATTTGTATGAATATTGTTACATGATCTCTATGACATATATTATATACAGATAGTTGGGGTTTTCAGCTTTAGACTTTCCCGTTAAACAACTGTGTTAATGTGTGTGAATTTTTATTGTTTCATGTGTGCATTGCAATCTTGATTTAATTTCCGCAAATGATCAATGGTGGAATAGATTCTGTATTTTGCATGAAGTTAAAATAGTGTGAGATCAGGAGAATCTTGGACATATAACACATAAGTTATATAATTTCTACACAACTCCTCCCTAAAATAACACAGTCCAAGATTGAAACTATGTTGTAGGGGGAAATGATACTGTGGCCTGATGCCAAATGTTGCAGTAAGGCTCAAGGGCCTTCCTTACTAGCCTCCCAATGGAAGGAAACATTCCTCCATTGAAATCTAGATCATAAATCAGCCAAATTTATTATCCACTACTGCAACCTGCAACACATCACAACCCTCTGAAGAAACTGTGTTGTATATGAAAGATGGATCTTGGCCTGATGTCGAAATGTGGAAATGTAGTGCAATCAATTCTCCTAATTAGGCTCTCAAATTCAACCAAGGATGAAGGTGGGATTCCCACTCGGGAACACCCTGTGCTAAACAATACTGCAGTCTTAGCTAAACAACTGAAGAGAGAAAAAAAAATTTAACAGACCATATCAAAATAATAATCAACAACGTATCTTATATGGCTGCCATCCCCTTCATTATATAAGTGGTGAGGTTCCTCACCCTTGGCCCCACTTAAAGCCAATACTTCCATGCATGGAGTCTCCCTCCAAAATTGCGTTGTCCCACAATTATTTCCACTCCTCCATGACAACGCTATTGATTTGGTAAAAGTTGACCCAGTCTACATGCTCCAACCACTTTTCACACATAAGGGTGCTTTATCAAGCCACTAAAGTGATCTCCATTCACATTAGCAGTGATTTTATTCCTACTAAGGAGATTTATGGGTCTCCATGCCCTCTTATTCATCAAACGAAGATGAAAAAATAAAAATTAATATTCCAACTAGCTCATGGTTAATTGGGGATATTACAATCCTCCCCTCCAAAATGTTGCTTGTCCTCAAGCAACTGTAAAGGTGAGTGCTGCAACTCTTCTCCTCCTTCCTTGGTGACACCTCCATGTGATAATATCTCCTCATATATCAAGTGTATCCCAATCAATCCCTCCATGAAATTCTCCTCCCAAGTACTCATGAGATGCAAATGACTCATCCCATAAGGAAACAAAAGATCTAATGTAGCAATCATGGTTTGCCCAATGTTCTCCCTAAAACATGAAGCATAAGAAACATGGAGAATATCTCTCCCAATGGGAATGTTCAATCCTTGCATCCTCCCTCCATCCATTCCCATAATAAGAATAAGGACATCATCAATGTATGGGATCAAAAATAAGGACACATATGGTGCCATATGCAATAATGGAGGTGGATCATAGTCCCACATGTGGAACCGACACAGTATATCTCCTGACTACCTCAAATAATGATATGGTAAGTGGTTTCCCCACCACTTACTTGCTTCCATAGTCTTCTCACATGTTTTGAGAAGGTGAGTGATGTTTGTTGCCTTTGGAGTGCACCTGAATGATATATCATCTCCCTATATCCTCCTAGGGAGTGTCCATGCTCAACACTGTTTATGGCCCCAAGTTGACCATGAAGCTTATAAGGAAGAATGATCCCATTTGGAGAAATGAACTACACATATATGGTAAATGAATGCAAATATTCATCAAGTAAATAATTATGCATAAAAACATGATCCTTACCATATGCTTTGCACACACCAATGGAGTGGTCCATAGATAGATCCCCTCTTATTCCCAAAGAGGAAAGAGGTGGTTGTGATAGCTCCATCAAAGAGTTATGTACATCCTCCATCTCCACATGATCCATGCATTTCCTCAAATGATGATATATCTCCTCTTCAAAGCCTTCCCAAGTAAACCCCTCCATGATAGTATGGTATTCCCTCATGGAATAAGTGTGGTTGAAGAGAAAATATTCATGTGCTCCTTGTAGAAACTTCTCCTTGAGCTTGGATGCTTTAGATAATAAGATCCTACTATGATATTAGATGACCTCATCTCTGACTGAATATCCGTCCTCTAGTAGTTGGTCATCAATTATCATGCAAGTAAAAATATCCTTGGAATAATCCACCAACAGCTGGGAGTTCCAATAGGGATCTATCCTCTATAGTGACAGCGTTGATGATCTGTCATGTAAAACATCTGTCATGTGGCTGCCCTCCTCTTTGACATCTCCCATGCCAAAGTCACATATCGGAAGGCTGATATCCTCCTGTAGCTACTCATTCTCTAGTAAAGGTTGAGGCTTTTGGAGGTTAATATTCCATGGGAAGCTATAAACTATCCAAAACATCCTAAGTTTGGCCAAAGCATGCATGAGTGGCCACCATCCTCTACCATGTGTGGAATAATTCTCCCCAAGTGAGAACATCTTCTAAGCCTCCAAAGGCAAAGAGTACTCTCCTTGCACCATGATAGTTCCATCCTCCATCCCTGTAGCATCCTGTTTCATCGCAATATGTGAGGTGAGAGTGGGTAATGATGATGTTGAGATAATGTCTCCCTCCTCCTTGAGTCTACCCAACACTCTCTGCATTGTACAATGACCTCCCACTGTTCCCACTCCTCCTGGATCTATGAGTGGTGCAACATGTTGTGTGACATTTCTCACCAAATCTTGATCAGGTGGCCTCCCAGGTGGTTTTCCAAAAAACAGTAATGTCTCATGGTACAAATTCATATGCATACTATATGGTAATGCGAGGTCCTTGCTTCCACTATGCAAATCCAACTCTCTTTTCTGTGTGGAAGTTGTTTGATACTTGGGTACTTCTCTCAATGATGTCCCTCCAATTGGAGAAATGATTCATTCTCACCTCCTGGTGGTGGTGGATCCTCTCCTGCTATCCTAGCACTATGACCTCCTTTTGGTCCTTCTTCTTCTTCCTCCTCATCATTTGAAAATACCTCTATATAGTGTGCCTTATGTTATCACTCATATTGAACCTCAAGCTGAAGAGGCAATTCTGAGGTAACCTCAAACCATGCTTAGCCAAGTAGCTAGGCCTACTATGCAAGGAGAGGGCTCTCTCCGTAAGGATCACAACCAAGATTACTGGGGAAAGAATATATTAGGCTAGGTATAGTAGCTCAGGGTTTTGATTTTTATTGTATAGATTTTTTCTGGATCAGGAGGAGTCAAACATTTAGGGCAAGGAAATTAGGTCAATATTTGCAGGGTGTTCTATGGGGAAAGGTAGGTACAATGTTTTAGCACTTTAGGGTTTTGATGATGGGATGATTATGATAGGTGAGGATCTAGAAAGAGCATGGTGAACTCATGGTTTCTTTCTAAACTGAAGAAATTTACAGACTGTGAATATTTACCCAAAACAGAGCATAACAATTATGGATTCTGTTCATTTAACTTGAAAACATTCACTTAATAGCAATGAAATGATGGATGAAATAAAAAAAAAATTCTAACATATGAGCACAAAAGGAGAAACTGAAACTAAACACTATACCACATGGATCCCATAAAAATAGCTGCAAATTTGATTAATGTTCAGGCCAAAACTGATACAAAGGTGTGTCTCTTCAAAGCCAAAACTCCCAATGAGTCCAACCATTACAATGACTGAGAAAATACATTATATAGACCTCAAAACCAATCTCCCTAGCCTCAAGAGTCGAATCCATGAGATGGCAATCAGTTACACCTAATGCCAAACAAGAAACTGAAGACTAGGAAGACCCAACAACTTGCCTCTAAAAGAGAGGAAACTGATTCATTTGACCTCTATAGGACTCTCCTAATGTATCTACCTTAGATGAGAATAAAAACATGACATTTACATTCACCATGACCATTTATGTCAGTAATTTCCTCATTTTCCAAAGTAAAATGTCAAACTGGAGTGAAACTTCAAAATTTGCTAAAGATTGTGAAAAATGCATTTTCCTGGCAAACACGCAGTGCCTAGGCAGAAAAAATGGCCTCTTTTGCAAGCATATTTTTAGTGCCTTCTTAGTGTCTAAATCAACTCCATGATAGCTCATTGGAAATATCTCCGAGTCTAGTTTCCAAATATACCTCCAATTTCCAAAATGGTGCCCATTTCCCCTGTCAAAAAAGAAATCTACCAAGACAGGTAAACACGCAGCGACCAGGTAACAAAGGAGGCAGAAACAAATTTGGTAGTTTTTTGCATTTTTGAGGGACCAGTTATCCTCCAAATTTTCAGAAACTTGCTAGGGTTGATGTATTCATCATTATGGACATGATTTTGGTGGCCATTTTTCATTTGGAGGCCCAAAAAAATAACGCAACGTCCAGGTCGTTGTGCATTTGGTAGAATTTTTGCGTGCCAAAAAGACTAAAAAAACCCAAAATAAACTAAAATTCCAAGTGTGCCAAAATTTACAAAAATGTGTGAGGTTACTTGATTATCAAGTGCTTGAGGCATGAAGATACACCTAAGCCAGTATGTCTAACCTATCCTTCTCACTTTTCTTAGTCAAAATTTCAATCTTAGCATTGGCTCTTTTGAGCTAGGCCAATGCAATTCTCTCTTTCTGTGAAAGAAGTTTGACTCTTGACCTCAAAAAGTAATTGTCCTTGTTGGCCTTCTCTAGAAACTAGTCAAAATGTAGATTGTCTCTAACAAGCCATGATTCCCTATCCTTGCTAATCTCTAGGGCAAGCAGCTCACTTGGTGTGAGCAACTCTGCCAACTCAGCTTTTCTCTGTCTTTCCTGAGCTAAATCTCTCTTCAGCCCTATAGTATTTGGTTTTTGTCTTGGAGGCTGATCCTACTCATCATAAATCTCA
Organism: Pinus albicaulis; assembly: GCA_034641835.2. Lineage (NCBI taxonomy): Eukaryota > Viridiplantae > Streptophyta > Pinopsida > Pinales > Pinaceae > Pinus > Pinus albicaulis. Next base: position 19,354 of record JAXQQM020088467.1, read on the forward strand.
CCAAATATTTCTAAGGTCTCCTCCAACAATGCCTTGGCCTTTCCTACCTCTCTTTGTGCTTTGATGGTCTCTACCTCATTGATGATTTGTTTATTTTTTAGCTACCAATTTTCTTGCTCAAGAAAGTCAATCACATATTTTCCTCTCTAAAGATTAGCTTGAAGTTCACTAATCTTTGCTTCTTTGCCTTTTATTGCTGCACTGGTGATTTTTCCCTCATCTTCCTCATCTAGGTTAATCAACTGAAATTCATGCTATGTTTCATGTTTGTCCTCCTTTTCATCAATGATTGGCTCTTTAGCCTTTTCCTTGCCTTTGTCCACCTGTTTTGTTGATGAAGAAGGCATGGTCCCTTTCATTCCAAGTGAAGAAAAAACATTCTTGTAGCCTCTTTGATAAGTCTTGGGAAATGGATCAACATCAGTCAAATTAGCCCAAGTTTCCTCAATGTCCTCCTGACTTCTTGATGACTCAGAATCATGATGTGATGATGATGAAGGGTTATAGAAAGTTGAAGAAGAGGAATCAACATGGGATGAATGAATCTGACTTGGTGATGATGTATGAGCAGCAGGCTGAGATGGAGGAGTGGATATGGGAGGATGAGATGATGAGGGGATACTCTGCTCATGCTGACTAGGTGGGGTAGTGAAAACTTCATTTTCTATGAATGTGTCCCATGGAATGTTATTTTTCTCAAGCTGATGCATTAATATCATCTTGATGAGGGAGTGGTGGAAAATACTCTTCATTTGATGATTATAATCCCTCTTTTGTACAGTTTATGCCATCTTTTCAACACTGCAGGAGAGATAGTAGGGTATGTGAAGCATTCTGACTCTAATGAAGTGCATGAGGAGTTGGATATGATATGAATAGAATCAAGAAAACCTCCCCTCACAGATGATGTATTTCATGATTATTTTCATCATAGGGACATATCGGTCAAGAAGATGAGAGAAGGGGAAAATAGTATTTTTTTCATCCTTGTATATAGGTTTAAGATATGGTTCATAGTAGCTCTGATCAAGGTTTCCTTGTTTAAACCATTTCTCTCCCACATTAGGGATCCCTGTAGCAGCTGCAATAGAATTAGTAGACATGTTAAAAGTAACCCCGACAAGATTGACTTGCCTATCATGAAAATTGGTAATGAAAAACCTTGTCAACATAGGGTGATACTGGATCTGCTGCACTTTCTCACGAAACTCAAAACAACCAACATGTTTAAATCATGACACAGTAAGGGGAGAATACATGAGCTCCTTTGTGGTTTTTGGTTCATATCTGATGATTTTCCCTCCTTTCTTACTCTTCTTTGGTGTTTTTTCCTCACTGACACTTATGTCTTCCTCTTCAGACATTTTGAATTTGAAGCCTTGAAAACCCTAGGGTAAATGGAATGAGATGAAGGGAGTGAGAGGTGAAATGAATAGCTTAGGAAAATGGAGGGAGTGAATGTAAATAAAAACCTAGGTCTATGAAAAACCTAGGATTTAATAGTGTTTATGATTGATATGTGTTTAGGGACATGAATATGGATATGATGCATGGAAATGGAAAGGAAATGAAAAATAGGGTTTCATAGCAATAAGCACTTCAAATTTCTTATGAAACACCAAATATATTAGAGGAGAGGTGTCTTAGGGTTCACTTAATATTTTAAGGCCCTTTGAAGAAATTTGTGAGGAGATGAAAAATTGTTGGAGGTTGTGAAACCCTTTGAAACCCTGCCTGAGCAAATGCGCAACATCCTGGAGGAACGTGCAGCACCCGGGAAAAAACGCAACAAACAAGGGTAAACATGTACCGCCTATGTTATTTGGTTAGTAGTTGTCAGGAAAACGTGCAAAGCCTGAGGGTAAATGCACAGCAACCCTGAAATTTGACTCAAAATGCTTGAAAATTTGAAATTTCTCCTTTGCTGGAAACTCCTGATGGCTGAATGGAAACAATGACTTGCTTTGAGTTGTTTGAATGGCTTTATAGCTTTAGTGGTTTTTAATTTTTAATTTTAATTACGCATTTTTCCTATGTTTCACTTTTCCCTTTGGAATTTGGCACTGATACTCTTTATCCTTCTAACTTTTTAGCATTTTGTAGTTTGATCAAGTCATGGAGCTTGGCTTTCTTTGCTCCACTTAGGCCGGACATGATTGCATTGAAAGCTTGGGATGAATTTATTATGTATGAGAACATAAAATTACATTTGGAAAAAACATAAATAAATTACATATTGAATTTTATATCAAAATGACATTTTGATATAAAAATAATTTAAACTCAAAAATTACAACTTTGAAAATATGAAAATTACATGATGATGATCTTCCATATAGGAAGACAAAAAAAATTATTTAGTCCCTCTCATATATGTGCTGGCCTCATTTGAAATGAAGGAATGACCTTGAGAAATAAAAAACCTAATGACCTAATGGGACTTCTTTAGACCTGACTTTCATGAATGGGATTTGATTTAAAAGACTTCCTGGTGAAAAAAGCATTTCCATAGGTGTTGTTATGCTCAAGGAGACATGAGAATGAGTCAGCAATGTGAATCTTGGAGGGAGAGTGAAGTTTATTGACAAGGACAACCACCAGTGTGTAATATTCCCAATTAGCCATGAGCTAGTCGGAATATTTTATTTTATTTTATTTCTTTGTTTAAAGAATAAGAAGACAAAGGAGGTCCCAAATTCTCCTTAATAATGAATAAATCAATGCCAAATGTGAAAGAGATAAATCTTGGAAGCTTCATTAAGAACCCTTTGGTGTGAAAAGGGGTCAGAAAACTTTGAATGGGTCAACCTTGACCAAATCAACAATGTTGTCATGGAGGAGTGGTCATTAATGAGGGACAACGCAATTTTAGATGGAGATGCTTTGTGTGAATGTAGTGAAATTTTTGAATGGGGCTTAGGGTTTTCAAGATCATATCTTATTTAGGGAAGAGGATGGAAGCCATTTTTCATTATGTATGGTTTATTATATTTCTGAATATATGGTATTTTTAGACATATATCTTTCTCTTGTTGTTTAGCTGAGATAAAGTGTTGTTTAGCACAGGGTGTTCCTGATCGGGAGTCCCACCTCTTCCATTGAGGAGCTCTTGGAGGAGTTTGGTACCACATTAACCAATATCAATCTTAAGTCCAAGATTCTTTCAACTAAAACGCAGATCCTGTTTGGGGTTTGGTTGTTTTTGCAGGTTGCAGCAAGTGGTGATTAGATATCTAGATCTAGGCCATTTCATTACTCATTTGCAGTGGAGGAGGGTTCCTTTCCATTGGGAGGATAGTATTGAAGGAAATTGAGCTTATTTTCAGATCTTGGCATTAGGCCAATTGGTTATTCATCCCTACAACACATTTTACTTCCAAATTTGCGTTATTTCTGTAGGAGGAGTTGCAAGGTGGTTTGGCACACCATTTGGAGAGCTTATTTTCTAGTGAAGGGGATCTGCCTTTGACTAAGAGGATATATTGGAGGAGGCTATTGTATTGATCATATCAGATTAACCACACTTTCCAGATCTGTATTTACAGTATATTTGCAGTCTTAGATCTCAAATCTACATCTTGTACTTGGTGTTTTCCTGAAAACCCTTAAGGGGTTTTTCAAAGGAGGTTGTGTAATGCACATATCTGATATAGATATATCTTTTGAGCCACATATCAGCCCTCGATCTGATGTATAATCATTTTCTGTAGCAGAGCTAATAAAATAATGTTGTAAGGGTCTTCTAGATTTTCTATATAGTTGCAGCACATCATATTGAAGGATTTTATCCATTGTAGGCTTGTACATTCTTGTTATGCATCTTATGGCCCATTTCTTATGTACATTTTGCTGCTGTTATAACATATGAAAGGTATACATAGTTTCCTCTTGCTTTTAAATGATGATTTACACATTTGTTCCAGCATTTTGCACTATATTCCCACTTTTCCCATTTGGGAATATTACAGTGGTATCAGAGCATAATATTGGCACAAACTGTGCATCTGGAAAAGAAAATATGTCATCTGAAGAAGGAACGCCTCTCACTGATAGAAAGAGGAGGTATCAAAGAATAAGACATCATAAATTTATTATACAAATGACAAAGAATACAAGTAAAACCCCTTTATCTTGAGGAGAAGATGAAGAGAAGGAGTTACCTAAGATCCTTGTTAGAGACATGCAAGACATTGCTAGAGAGATCAAGGAGATGAGAATGGATAGATTCAAGGAATCCCCTAAAGGATTTCATCATGGTGAAGGCTATGGCATGTCTCATCACTAGAATGATCAACTAGTGCATCAACCACAAGTTTCTCAACTCTCTACTATGCCTACATTCTTGGCTGTGGGAAATGAAGGGTTTCAAGAGAAAGAATCCCTTGAAGACTATTTTATGGAGTATGAGTCTCAAACTTAGAGATTCAAGGATCACTTGAGTTTTCAAGATTTTTTTCAAACCAAGGACAATAAAAGACCAAGTCATCATCATAGAAGTGGTGGATTCATTCAGAATCATGATCGACACCATACTATGGGAAGATTATTTTTACCCAATTTTGATGGGTCATCCAAGTGCACTGCCAAATCTTGGGTAGAAAAACTTGACATATACTTCCAGTTGAACAAATTTCTAGAGATGGAAGCCATTACGATTGCAACGTTGCACCTTGAGGGTGAAGCACATGACTAGTGGTTCCAGGGCTTGTCTACATTTGGTCATGCTAATGTAACTGCATATTCAAATCTCACTATAAGGCTGGTGAAAATATTTGATAGAAGAGATCCTGAAGCACCATTCATGGGGCTTGCAAAGTTGAAACAATCAAGTAATACAGAAACTTACATCTTTGAATTTTTAAGACTTTCTTTTATGGTTCCTGATTTATCTGTAGCAAGAATGGTGTACATGTTCATTGATGGGTTAGATGAACTTCTTCATGGGTTGGTTAAGTCTACCAAGCCCACTACCCTACAAGATTCCATTGAAAGGGCTAGAGACCTTCAAGATGCCTTGCCAAAAGCAAAGGAAACATTTCATCATAAGCCCTCTTTTCCATCCAAGGGAAAAGAAGAGAAGGCTCCTCCTTTAAAGGAGAGTCAATATAAAAAACCTCTTGATGAAGATGTCCGAAGAGATTTGAGGAGGAGGAAGCTTTGCTTCACTTTCCAAGAAGCTTGGGCACCTGGACATAGATGTGCAGCTCGAAAAGCACATTACATAGAGGTCTTATTAGATGATGAGGAGGAAGAAGAAGATTAACCAAGAAGAGGTCACAACACTGACACTGCAAGAGATGAACCTGTTAGAAAATTAAATATTATAGAGCAATGAAACACATAAAATATGAGGAAAACACAAGCACACAAAACACATAAAACTAGAGAGACACAGATATACGTGGTTCACCTAGTTTTGGCTACGTCCACCCTAAACAGCTAGTCCTTCCTTCTATTATCCAGTAAAATGAAGAGACACAACCTACAATAGATCTGCTGTAATATCCTCTATTCTCTCTCACAGTTTCCCTGTCTGTTTCTCGCTCTGAGAATACACACCCAATACATAGCCGCAATACAATAACCTCATACAAGCGAGGGGTTTCCTTCTAGGGAAAAAAACCCTAAACTAAACATAACTTCTACCGTCAGATCATTCGCCTAATGAATGGCCCAGATTGACTAGAAATTACTATACTTTTACAAGGCAATTTTACATCTGTTTTAAGCTTTGGGGGCACTACCCCCGAAACCCCCCACCGGGTGGGGGGGGGGGGGCACTCCATAAAGTCGTAGCCACCCCCCCTAGACCCCCCAGACAGTGTTATAGGGGTCCAACGCTGTGATACAAAATAAACAAGATAACCAGGCTCCACACCCAACAGAACCAACACGATCAGGAGATGGGAATGGAGCATTTGCTCCCATTGGAGGGGCTCTTGCATCATTAAGAGAAGTACATAAGTACTTTGAATTAAGAGTTCAAGGTTCCATATTGAATCAAATGGTTTCTGTTTTGGTTGATAGTGGGGCTACCCACAATTTTATTGATGCCCAACTAGTGAAAAGGAGGGAAATACCCACTGATGCTTTTGAGGGATTCTCTGTTTTGGTCCCAGGAGATAGAACTATGCAATGCATGCATTATTTTCCATCCTTATCAGTCACCATGGGAACTTATACATTTACCGATCACTTCTTTTTGGTTGACATACCTTACACAAATTTCATATTCGATGCGCAATGATTGATTACTTTGGGGGAAATCACCACTGATTGGGAGACTTTGCAGATGGAATGGATGGATAGAAAGAGTGGAGAAGCTCAAATTATTAAAGGCATGCACATATATCTCTCACGTACCACTTCCACATAGAAATCAGAGATGGATTTGCACAGTGGAAGCAAGGACCTAATAGTCCCATCTATTAAGCTTATGAGATTGCTGCATGGGACACTATTATTTAGTGGCAAACCACTTGGGAGGCCACCTGATTCAGATTTGATGAAAGATGACTCAAAACATGATGCTCCAAGAATAGATCCAGGAGGGATGGGAGCATTAGAAGACTATGATACAACACTGGGAGTCTTGGGTAGACTCAAGGAGGAGGGAGACATTCTCCCAACATCATTATTACCCACTCTCATTTCAGATTCTGCGCTGTGGGAGGAGAAGCATGGAAGGAATGACCTTCCAACATATACCTTTGGCATGGGAGATGTCAAGGGCAAGAAAATACATATGAAAAACATTCCTTTTGATAGATCATCAGTGCTGTCACTATGGGAGATTGATCCATATTGGAAATCCCAATTGTTGGTGGATTATTCCAAGGATATTTTCACATGCATGATACTTGATGACCAGATACATGAAGAGGGCTATTCAATCCAAGAAGGAGTCATCTACTATCATGGTAGGATATTCTTATCTAGAGCCTCCAAGCTCAAGGAGAAGTTTCTACAAAGGGCTTATGAAGAGTTCTTTTTCAGCCATACTTATTCCATGAAGGCCTACAACACTATCATGGAAAGCTACACTTGGAAGGGCTTTGAAGGAGAACTATATCAGCATTTTAAAAGACACATGAACCATGTGGAGTTGGGAGAGCAACATAACTCTATGAAAGAGTTAATTTAGCCACCTCTTTCCTCTTTTAGAATGAGAGGAGATCGATCTATGCACCACTCCATTTGTATGAGGAGAAATTTTGGTGAAAAACATGCTTATGTACATAATGTTTTGTTTGATGATCATTTTCATTCTTTCACCATGTATATGCAGGCCATAGCTCCAATAAGGATCATTATTCCTTATAAAATTCATGGCCAACTTTGGGCCACAAAAATGTCTGAAAATGGCCACTCCCTTGGAGATCAAAGGGAGATTTTGTATCACTGTGGGTGCATTCCTAAGGCACCAAACATATCTCACATTTTCAGCCATGGTGAGATAACTTGGGAAGCAAGTAAGTGGTGGGGAAACCACTTACCATATCATTATCCGATGCAGTTAGGAGATTTACTGCGCTGTTTCCACATGTGGGACTATGACCCACCTCCATATGCACAAATTTTTGTTTGTATGTACTTGATTTTGATCCCATACATTGATGATGTACTTATACTTTTTATGGGAATGTTTGGAGGGAGGATGGGAGTAATTTATGTGCCTTATGGGAGAGAGATTCTCCATTTTCATTATGTTACATGTTTTAGGGAGAACATTGGGAAAACCATGTTTGTTTCATTTGAACTATTGTCTCCTTATGGGATGGACTATTTGCATCTCATGAGAACTTTGGAGGAGAAATTCATGGAGGGATGGGTTGGTGAACACTTAGCTTATGAGGGAATCTTATCACATGTTGGTGTCACTGATGATGGATATTTGTAGCACTCACTTTGTCAGTTGCTTGAGGAAAAACAACATTTTGGAAGGGAGGACTATAATATTCCGAATTAGCCATGAGCTAGTTGGAATATTCAATTTTGTTTTATTGTTTTGTTTAAAGAATAAGAAGACAAAGGAGGTACAAAATTATCCTTAATAATGAATAAATAAATGCAAAATGTGAAAGATATAAATTTTGGCAGCTTAATTAAGCACCCTTTGGTGTGAAAAGGGGCTGGAACACTTTGACTGGGTCAACCTTGACCAAATCAACAGTGATGTCATGGAGGAGTGGTCATCAATAAGGGACAACACAGTTTTAAATGGAGATGCTTTATGTGAATGTAGTGATATTTTTGAATGGGGCTTAGGGTTTGAAATCTCATATCTTATTTAAGGAAGAGGATGGAAACCATTGTTCATTATGTATGGTTTATTATATTTCTGAATATATGGTCTGTTTAGACATATATCTTTCTCTTTCTGTTTAGTTGAGATAGAGTGTTGTTTAGCACAGGGTGTTCCTGATCAGGAATCCCACCTCTTCCATTGGTATCTCTTGGAGGATTTTGGTACTACATTGACCGCTATCATGCTTAAGGCCAAGCTTCTTCTTTCAACTACAACACAAATCCTGTTGAGGGTTTGGTTGTTTTTGCAGGTTGCATCAAGTGGTGATTAGATCTCTAGATCTAAGCCATTTAATTACTCATTTGCAGTGGAGGAGGGTTCCTTTCCATTGGGAGGATAGTATTGAAGGCCATTGAGCTTATTTTCAGATCTTGGCATCAGGCCAACTAGTTATTCATCCCTACAGCATAGTTTACCTCCAAATTTGCATTATTTCTATAGGAGGAGTTACAGGGTGGTTTGGAACACCATTTGGAGAGCTGATTTTATAGTGAAGGGGATCTAACTTTCACTAAGAGGATCTATTGGAGGATGATATTGTATTGATCATATCATATCAGCCACACTTTCCATATCTGTATTTTGTAGTAGATCTGCAGTCTTAGATCTCAAATCTACATCTTGTACTTGGTGTTTTTCTAAAAACCCTTAAGGGGTTCTTAAAAGGAGGTTGTATAGTGCACATATATGATATAGATCTATATTTTGAGGCCCACATCAGCCCTATATCTGATGTATAATAATTTTTGTAACAGAGCTAATAAAATTTAACGTTGTAAGGGTCTTTCGGCTTTTCTATATAGTTGCAACACCTCATATTGAGGGATTTTGTCCATTGGAGGCTTGTACTTTCTTGTTATGCATCTTATGGCCCATTTATTATGTAAATTTTTATGTTGTTATAACATATGAAAGGTCTACATATTTTCCTCTTGCTTTTAAATGATGATTTACACATTTTTTCCATCATTTTGCACTATATTCCTGCTTTTCCCATTTGGGAATTTTACACAGTCGAACAATTTTATATCATGACCTAATGGAATGATTGAAAATTTCTTTAGAGTGGGACACCTAAGATGCACATGAAATTTCTTTTTTGATTAAAGTAATGTAGCCTCCTCCAATAGACTCTTCAGATGAAAGGATGATCCCTTCACTAGAAAACCTTCTCCCCAAATGGTGTACTGAAACCACCCCTGGAACTCCTCCCTAAAATAACGCAGTCCAAGATTGAAACTGTAATTTAGGGGTAAATAATAGTGTGGCCTGATGAAAATGCTACAATAAGGCTCAAGGGACTTCCTTACTAGCCTCCCAATGGAAGGAAACCTTCCTCCACTGAAATCTAGATCATAAATCACCCAAATGTATTCTCCACTCCTGCAACCTGCAACACATCACAACCCTCTACAGAAAATGTGTTGTAGATGAAAGATGGAGCTTGGATTGATTCCAGAATGTGGAAAAGTAGTGCAATCACTTCTCCTGAGTAGGCAATCGAAGTACCTCAAGGATTAAGATGTGATTCCCGCTCGGGAACACCCTGTGCTAAACAACACTGCAGTCATAGCTAAACAGCTAAAGAGAGAAAAAAAGTCTTAACAGAACATATCAAAATAATAATCAACAACATACTTCTATGGATGCCATCCCCTTCCTTCTATAAGTGGTGAGCTTCCTCACCCTTAGCCCCACTCATTAAAGCCACTACTTCCATGCATGGAGTCTCCATCCAAAACTGCGCTTTCCCACAATAAATGCCACTCCTCCATGACAACATTGTTGATTTGGTCAAAGTTGACCCAGTATACATGCTCCAACCCCTTTTCACACATAAGGGTGCTTTATCAAGCCACTAAAGTGATTTCCATTCACATTAGCAGTGATTTTGTTCCTAATAAGGATATTTATGGGTCTCCATACCCTCTTATTCATCAAACTAAGATGCAAAAAAAAAATTAATATTCCAACTAGCTCATGGCTAATTGGGAATATTACAACGAAAAAGAGCAGTCGAGCGCGATAGAGACCCGATTCAAAGGGGGTTAGGCTTAGGCCCAGTGCATGCGGTATCAATTGGGGCTACTTGACTTGGATGATACTTAGTACTGGTAGCTAATCTAAAAATAAGCCAAAGACTCAAACGCTCACGCGGGATGGTGGTGCTTAGTGCCCAAAATTAGGGCATCCTTTCCCTATAGGTGACGGTGCAGGAAAGCACTAGATCCTCTACCCTTACCTTGGTGGATTTTCTTCAGTTGAATGGGGGCATCGCCAGCTCTTTCAGGATGTTGTGCCAGCATTCACAAGATATCTTCTCAAGGCCCAACTACATTTAAGTGTGTGAGGATGATTAGGTCTTATAGAATTTGAGTATCATACGCAAACAACAAAAAACATATTTTTTGAATGACTGATCACATAGGATTAATCTAAAGGGAAAATTTATTTTATTTTCGCTTTGTTTTATGTATGCGATCAGATTTTTTCTTTGATTATAATTTCTATCCTCTCAATTATTTCTAAAGCCATACCTAATCGATGCTATAATGGACCCAACGGGACCTCGTCGATCTAGATGTATTTTGGACCTCCCCCCATTGCCTGGAGGGTTTCCAAGTATTTCACCGTTTAGGCATCAAAGAGATAACACTGCAACCCTTATTGGTTCATCCTTTATCATGGCGTCTGTTAGAATCCTATACCAATAGGTGTCATTTTTCATGATTGTCTTATTGAACTATGCAATATGTTCAAACCTTTTTCTTGTGCAAAGGTGTTCCATATTCTTGAAAAATAAAAAAATCAAAAAATTTAAAAATGTAAAGAGGGTATACCCTAAAAGAAAAATCAAAGGGTAAAAAGAATAAAATGGTCAAAAAAGTGAAAGAAATGAACCCCAAACAAAAAATAGACCAAGGAAAGTGTGCAAATCCAAATGCCACTACTATTTCATTTCTGTAATAAAGCAATTGTGTGCAGCTTGTCAAACTTTTGCCACAATTTATGAAGAGTCAAACTGTTTAATCTTGACTTATTCATTTTTCAATTTCATGTTGTAGATTAGAGAATAATATTCTGACCAAACATTTTAATCTTGGCAGATAAGTAGATAGGTAGAGTTAATAAAAGGTGCTCAACAGTTTAATCTGAGCCCTTGGATGTAATAAGGGTAGAATTAGATAGATTTGTCTTGTAAAAGAAAAGAAGATTGATAAGGGTTTGCCAGTCTAAGTGCACCCTAATAAAGAAGAGAAAATGGTAGTGTAAAGTAGATAGGGTAGGTAGATGGTGTTGCAAAGTTTCATATGATGAATTATGGTGCTAAATGTGTTTAATCCTTTACTTTCATCACCAAGTGCAGAGAATACTACATTGGCAGAATTTCAGAGTAAAGCAAAGTCAAAATCATTAACTTCCCCTCTCACTTTTCCCTAACAATTTTACTAATTTCCCCCAAAGTGCTAAGGAATTTGAAGATTAGAGGGGCTCAAGGCATTTCCTTGACTTTTGGAGGGACTGGACCCTCGGCCCAATAATTGAAAAGACCTTAGTACTTGAGATTATTCATCATCACACTTATTCACTTTAAATCTTTTCCTAAGTAAAATCTCATTTTACTTAGGAAAATCATGCCATATTTCATAAAAACCCCTCAAAATAATTTACTATTCTAAATATAAGTGTTGAAGTTGATATAATGCAGTTTACTTCAGAAATCTTCACTTGCTTAGTTGTGTAAAGTATTTTGAGTTTTCCTTGTCCCTTTGTCATATTAACATCTGATTTATTTATTAAATCCTTATTGAAATACCTTATCCTATTATCTATAATTCCCTTTTATAATAATAACCCAAAAACCCATTTATTCTAAGTTTTGGCCAAAGTTTATTTAATCCCTTTTATTAAATAAAAATCCCAAAATAAAAACCCTTTGGCTAAAATATTCCTATATAAACTATTCCCTTCCCCTATGGTTAATAAAACACATTTATTTATTACCATATAATAAAAATATCGAAAAAGGGTTTTAAACATATAGTTTTACATGTTTTAAATGAAAAAACAAATAACCCATCCCCTAGGCATTTTCTTTTCAGCCAAGGTCCTAACCGGAGTTAACATTCCCGAGTTACACTAAACTCTGGTTTGAAAACCAAATCCCCGATTATTCGCCCGTATAATACAAGGATTAATTAATCACCCGGATTAATTAATAACTAACCTTTCCACCAATCAAATGCCTCCCGAGATAGTTAATTAAATATTAATCATTTTAAAAACCCGTCGGGCCCGCATGTTAAATCCCTCGCCATCTTCACGTCATATCACCCGTCCAATCACCCATTCCTGGATCAACGGCCCGTTGTAATTCCGCAAGCCATCCATTGTCCGATCGCTAACGCGCGGGATCACGGTGGTTTCGAAATAGTGCACCAGCCACGTGTTGATCTTCGAATGGAATCGCTCCCATTTCACAAAAAACCGCCAACCCTCGAAAGCGGTGCGGAAATTACCGCTTAATGCCCAGCCCGATGATGTGTCCTCCCGTACAATAATGACGTCATACTTGGAAAAATAAAAAAATCCCTATTGACTTTGTAAATAAAACAAGATTCCGTGTATTTTCTGTCATTTTCTCTGTTGAAAGCGACTGCGCCCTCCACTAAAAAAATCAAAAACTCCACTGTTCAAGCCGTCGTCGACCAAAATTGTGGAACACCATTGTTATACCAGTGCCCGAGCATTCACCCGCCTTTAACCAGTGCCTGTTAATTTTGAAGTTCTCCATAAAACAGGTATTTATCCATTTTCCTGCTGGAACTCTGTAAAAATTCTACATTCCAGTGTTAAATTCAAGCCGTAATCTGAAAAGAAGTTTTATATTGGTCTGTTTTAGTTCCTGCAACTAAAAGAATACTTTCAAAACTGTAATTGCGCCCATTTCCGTCAAGAACCCCCGAAGCTTCCACTTTGAATACACAAGAACCAAAATGGAAGTCCCGGTAGCCTTGAGTATATCCCCATTAAACGCCCCCCACATAGAATTGGAATACTTGCCATTAGTGGATAAAGACTTTCAAATTAAAGACTTAGTGTTCAATGAAAATCCCCTTCGAAGTTATTGTTACTGCAGAGATGATTATTCAAAAGGTTTGGATTTCATTGGGTTATGGGAATCCAATTTCCCAAGATATCTCATCCCCTCAGTCCGTATTTTCCCAGAAGTTATCCACTACTGTCATTCCAATTATGATCCAACTCAAACAGTAGTGTTATCCCTGGACCAGAGTATCCTTTTCCCCATTACTCCTCAAGCTATCAATACAATGCTCCATTTTGAACCTGATCAAAACCTTACTCCCTTGTCCATGGAAGAACTACTTGAAAAGTCTACTCAGTTGTCCCAAGAAAAATTGAAATGCATTTGCCAGACCTTTATGTTATCTGAACGTCAACCTAAGGGCCCTCCTCCCTATGGTTTTTCTTATTTTACTAATGTAGGCAAGCTCATCTTCAATATGATATCCTTTGTACTGGGTTTTAATACTAGTGAGTATGTTGATGAATTAACCCTAGTATTATTATCTATCTTCATTCCTGGACAGCCTCCTGCTATAAAATATGACTTTGCATCTTTCATTGCCAATAAAATCCATGACCAGTTCATGAGGCTAGATAATGAGAAAGTGTTTAAATATTCCTCAGTCATTTACCATCTCATCATCTATTATCAATCAGAGAAGTTCCCTTTTCTTGTTCAAAATCTTGATGCCAAGGGAAACCCTAGATCTGTTATATTTTGGTCTGCCATAACTCACAGTTCCTATAATTCTCCCTATTCTTATGCTGAGTTCATTGATCTTTTCATACATCCTGCAACTACCTTGTTGACAGGAGTTGCTCCTCCAAGGCTTAGCAATGAGATTAAGAAAACTTTACAGCTTTCAAGGACATACAAAGTTGGAGACTGGTATTTGTACCAAAATTATTCAGAAATCAGAATATATGGATGTGAACTTTGTCCATTCAAGCTGCCTAAATATGTGCCTATGAGACTTTTTGCCTTATATTATTTCAGGCAAATGAATAATTATGATGTTATTCATTTTTGTAACGCTAAGAAGAAAGCCCAACTCAGAATCAAAATTCAGTTAGGTCCCTTTATATGCAATTCTAGGGATGCTGAACAAGAAGCAGAAAATATATTGCAAAACCATTTCAAGTTACAAAAGAGTTTCCGTTGGATTCCTTATGATCCATTCAGTTTTATCTGTGACAAAGTAATGAAGAACAAATCAGCACCCTACTTTCACCACAGAATTCCAGAAATATAACAATATGCTAATCAAGATGAGTGGATGGAAGGAACACTAGTTGAGCAAGATAGTGAAGAAGACAATATGAACAAAATTATGAAAGATCTTGAGAAAAAGTTTGACCTAGAATCTTTTGGGCAAGTGTAGGTACCTCATATTGGTACTTCTTCAGCAGGAAATCTTCAACAAGGATTACAGGAAAAAATCCCATCAATTGCAGTTGAGTCTAAAGGCAAAGGAAAAGAACCAGAAGTACAAGTCATTGAAACTTTCATCATGACAGAAAAGCCTCAAACCTCCAAGGCACCAGATCAAACACAGGTTTCCCCTGTTCAAGTTAATCATCGTGAAGTTTCAGAATTGCAGACTCCATCTAATATGAAAATAGGCAAGAAAATACAGGTTGCAGATCCCACTCCTCCCAAAGAATCTTCACAACAACACCAGGCTAAAAATCAAAAACCGAATCCACTTCCAGAAGTGGAATCTATAGATGAAATGTTTGATGATGACAGAGAGGAAAGTCAACTAACTGGTTCAGTTAGTGAAATACGCACAGGTCATAAAGGAAAGGAATTACAAAAACAGTTGAGCACTGAAGTATCTTCCTTTAAACAGCCAAAGATAGATGCAGGTGATATAAAGAAAACGTTCATTAATATAAAAGCCAAGAATGATCCATTGAGGATGAAGGTATATGATCAGTATCTTAGAATGGATCCACACAATCAAGAAAGATTAATATCAGCTTTTGATATTCAGCAAGGGAAAATGATGATGAGCCATTTCAAATCCAAAGTGCCAAAGCCCAAGACAACATCTGATTACATTAGGACCAATTTTGAGGTCCTAGCCAAAGAAATTCATCCATTAGACCAAATAGAATTACATAAAAAAACTAGGGAAATGATATATTCTACCCTTACTGATAAAGCAATGACAGCCCATAGATTGCAAGATTCTTTAAATAATACAAGTACCCAGTTGCAGATTGAGAAAGCTTCTTCTCAGGCAAAAGATAACAGAATAAAATCTCTGGAGGAAATAATCATCAGTTTGGGTCATAATCCCAAAGATGTAAAAAGCATTGAGGCACTGATTAAAAAGAAGGATGATGATATTGCTGCACTGAGAAAGCAATTGAAATTGCCAGCCTCAAGGCATCCCCAAACTCAAGAAGTTTTGAAGGAAAATTCATAAGAATAAATGATGGAATTGCTCCTGAAAATGACTGAGCAACTAAGTGAAACAGAGAAAGAACTGGAGCAGGCATTAAAAGAAAAGAAAGCTATCATGCAGACATCTACAACAGGTACAGGTACAACAGCAGCAGATCAACAAACAGATCCATCACAGGTAAATACTTCCAATTTAAGTTCTGATGAATTAGCAAAACAAATGGAAAGTTTAAAACTCAGTGTCACGGAACTTCAGTCTACAAGATTGCAGCTCACAAATTTGGAACAAAAATATGATATGTAAAAGACTGTAGCTGATAATACAAGGGAAATCAAAAGGCTGGAAAAATTGGTTAAGGCTTTAGAAAAAGATCTCTCATTAGAAAAGCCTTTAAGAGAAATAAATGAAATTCTTTGGAATAATATTATTGATTCAATAAAGAGTATTTGGTCCTTTGTTCAAATAATCTTTGAACAAAATGACTTGATCAAAGTAGCTCAGGAAGAGATTGACAAAACAAGAGAAGAATTAAGGCACAGACCTGAGCAAGCGAATCAACTTATACAGTTTTTGAACACCCAGACCAAGCAGCAGCTTGCAGAGCTTGGAATTGAGGATAGGACAGGTACTATTTTAGAAATAATTTTTTTTTTTACCAAGAGAACTCTAATGCAAAATTTGGAAAGAAAATGTTCAGATATTCAGCAAGAGATCAGTGCATTTAAAGAAAGGTTTAATTTTTTATTAGCCAGCGGGTTGCCCAGTCCGATAATTTCAGAAGAAAAAATAATGGAATTGGAAACTTATGTCAACAAATTGGACATACATGCTTACAATGTCACATGTTCCTCTACCAGCTCATCAGAATCAACATTGCCAACAGGGAAGAATCTCTACGACAGGTTAAAGAATTTGTTTCATCTTGAGCATGAAATAAGGTATTTGTTCCCTAATTGGCCCAATTTCTTCAGATACACAGAGGCCGATGAAACATTGAGAAAGCTCAAAAGAACCATAATAGCAGAAGACAAATGGTGGGAAGACCTATTGGAAATTTTGTGAATTTTATCTTCAGATAGAGAATTTTTCCTTTTACTATCATGTAAAGGATAAATAGATGAGCAAAGGTTAAAGAGTATCAGTTTGGCAGTTGAAAGAGTATCAGTAGAAACGAAGAGTATCAGACAAGCAAGGAAGTAAAAAAGAATTACTCAAAAGGACAGCATCGAGCCCTATTGTAGGCCCTGCCTCTAGCACATCCACAAAGGGAGGAAACAACACACCAGCGGTTACTTTTTGTCCTATCTACGAGACCATCTGTCTCCTTTTTATTGTAACTTATTCATTAGTCACCCTAGATTATTTTCTAGGTTAGTGTGAGATATTTTCTATCATTTTTTGTATAAATAAATCCTCAAATAAAGTATTGAGGGTGGATTCTACTACTTCGCTGTGACATTGATGTTTTTGGAATAAAAACGTTTTGGAGAAATTTATTTGTGGCTTGCTGGATGAAAATTTGAAGCTCAGGACTTTTTTGCAGGATTCATGTGTTTGACTGCAGTTCAATAAGTCTTTCTATCCTATGTCTTAAGTTTTATATTTGTTTATAATATCATTGTGTCCATTTCTGAATACTTGACATAAAAGAATAACTCAGAATTTACTTAATTGTACTCTGAGTTCAGTTGTGATTATTCTAGATGTTTTCATCTAAATTAGTTATAAGAAACGAATTCTTAATTGCTCTTGCTTCGCTAATTTAAACATTTTGGTTACTATAATAAATAATTCTTCACTGCTCTTTATTTGTAATCATTTCATTTCTTTCTTTTGAACATGGTGAAAGATTCTTAACTGCCTTTCATCCCTTCAAACCCATTCCATCCACTTTAAATTTTAAGGATTGTTCTCTGTTTGGCTATCTTGCCCTGAAAAGCCCTCTTGTGTGTAGAATAGAAATCTAGTAAAGCCATCCTTTGACTCCATAGCCCAATGGCCTGAAAATATTCAACCTTGCCCTTAGTTGGCGAATTCCACCATTTTCAAACAAACTCTTAGATCTATAACTAGCCTAAAACCTTCTAAGAACAAAGATTAATTATAAAGAGAGAGCCCTCTCTGGATGCAGATTGGCTAGATTCTGCATCTGAAGGTTGGTTTGTGGTTACCTCGGGTATACTTTCCTTTTCCACAACTTCAAGGAAAACCTGAGTGATAACATAGTGGCGACCATACTGGGGAGCCTGAATAATTTTTATTGTTAATATTGTTCACTTATAAGCTATAGACAGAGTCTGAAGATCAGCCAGGTAGCCTTTGAAATGCTTTTGCTCTGCAACTGCATAGTAAATAAAAGCTGCTTCAGTCTATCTTTGATTTAGCTTATACACTGAACCTTAGTTTCAAATTTTTAATCAGACTCTCTAGTTTAATAAATCTTTGAGAAAATTTTAATCACAAATCATTATTTCTTGAAGAATTTGTAGAAGTTGTACTTTCATTTCAACTAAAACAAAAAATCCAAAAACATATATCATCTAGGAAAACTGGCTTCAGAAAGGATTCGTCACACTAGGTCAAATCCTGACCCTAATCCACCACCGATATTTGAAAATCCAAATATGATTCCTAGGATTCTTAGAAGACAAGGAAGTCAAGAAGGTTCTGAAAGAGGTAGTCAAGAGAGTTCTGGAAGTTCCAGACCTCTTTCTAGATCACATTCCTGTCCTGTGAAGATCATATATTTTGACGAAATTCCTTTTGATGAGCGATTTGAAACATCTCTGTTTGTGAATTTTTCTGAATCTGAATTGTCTAAGCTTGTTCCAAACCCACTATTTCTTGAAGATTTGCAATTGAGA
This sequence comes from Pinus albicaulis, assembly GCA_034641835.2. Classification (NCBI taxonomy): domain Eukaryota; kingdom Viridiplantae; phylum Streptophyta; class Pinopsida; order Pinales; family Pinaceae; genus Pinus; species Pinus albicaulis. The sequence goes on from JAXQQM020088467.1 coordinate 38,028, forward strand.
TTTGTTTCTTATCATCTTGACATACATTTACAAGACTCTGTTCAATCTGAACAAACCTTTGAAGAAAGTTCAAACATTTCTGTAATTACTGAAGCTTCCCCAAGTTCAGCTACTTTTCCTCAAGCTTTTCAAACCCCAGTCACCCTTTCTACTCCTCCACCCAGACCAACACCACCTATTATTCCATTACACCTTCCAATGGCCAATAGATATGCTTCGTTATAGTTGCCAGCCAACCCTGCTGCTTTGCCTCAAGATTATCAGAGTAAGATCACCCCTTTTGATGGCTCAGGTACTTACACAGCTCAACAACACACCAAAAGGATGACTGATTACTTTGAATTTTATGAAATTGACGTTGGTGATGTTTGCATGAGAATTTTTGTCCAGAGTCTTACTGGAGAAGTCAGGACATGGTTTAGGGCCCTTGCTCCAAATAGTATTGCTGATTTACCAACTTTGTATAGGTCATTTTTAAATAGATGGGAGAAGAAGAAATACCCTCTTCAGATCCTATCTGACTTTGGAAAATTAAAAAGAGGACCTAATGAAACAGTACAAGATTACATCATCAGATTTAATGAATCCTATAACGCTGTTCCTCAAAACCTTAGACCGCCTCCGGACTCAGTATTGGTTAAATTATCGAATGGTTTTGACTCTGACATAGCATATTCTCTTAGGGAAAGGGCCCCCCAGACCCCAGAGGAAATGCAAAGCATAGTGGTTAGTGTGGAAGCAAACCTCATAGAAAAACGAGCCAGAGTTAGGGCCGAAAGAAGAATGCCTATGAATGAAGAACCTTCAGATTTTGAAAGAAAGTTGGATGCAATCATCAAAGGTATGGAAAGATTAGGAGACAAAGTGGAGACAATCGAAAGAAAGTCTTCCTGTGATAATCAAAATGTTGTGAGAAACCCAAAATTTAGAAGAAATCAGAACAAAATATTGGGAAGAATGTCCCTGACCAAAATATCAGGCCACCTTTCCAAGAAAATTTTGTTGAAGGTTCAACTTCTGAAGAACCTACTGAGGATGTTGAAATAAATAACGTAACTGAGGACAAAAATGAACCAGAAGTTTTCCTATCTCAAGATGATCAAGAGAATCACATCCTTGAAACATTTCAAACTCATTTCGGAGAGACTTTTGATTTTAAAGAAGGCTATGACACATCAATTTATGAGGTTCATAAACAGTATAATTTAAGAAGCAGACGGATTGATGTGCCAGAGAATAGAAAACAGAAAGCTATAAAACAAAACTTCAAAGGTAAAAATAGCATTCCTCCTGTACAAAACATTCCCCCTGTACAAATTCTGTCTAGGACAACTCCTAACCCCTCAAATCCAATAATTGAAGATGTGTTTGACAACCAACCAAACAATAAACAACAATCTAATACTTTTCCTCCTGTAGGAAACGTAGAAGAAACAGTAGAAGTTAGTTCATAAACACCTTCAAATCATAATTCCACTCATGAAAAAGAGAAAAACGTTGAAGACCCAAAAAATAGAGAAAACCCAACTATCCAGAACACTAGAGCTCAAACAGAAAAACCTTTCAATCTAGAGGCTGAAATAGGAAAACTAAAGATAGTTGTTCCTTTATCAGAATTGGCTAAACATGATGTCTATAGAAGTCAAATCAGCAAATCCCTTAACATTAACATTACTGGAATGGATGATTCAGTGAATATTCTTGATGATCAACCCAAACTCCTTTTTGGCCCCGAGATAAATGGCAAACCAGAAAGTGGAGGAACTCCTCCATTTTATGTAAGCTTGAATGTTCATGACAAAATACTCCATAATGCAATGCTTGATTCTGGAGCATCCCATAATTTGATGCCAAAAGCTGTGATGGAAAGATTAAATTTAGACATTACCAGACCGTATAAAGATTTGTTTTCTTTTGATTCTAGTTAGGTAAGATGTTTAGTTTTGATTAAAGATTTGTGTGTTACTTTGGTGCAATACCCTGCGAAGTCTGTTTTGATGGATATAGTAGTGGCTGATATTCCTCCTAAATATGGTATGTTGTTGTCTAGATCCTGGGGTGCTAAACTTGGAGGATCTATTCAACTAGACATGTCATATGCCACTATTTCGGTATTTGGTCAACCTAAAAGATTATATAGAAAGACCTTGATGAAGTACTTAGTCAGTAGCCATGAGAAGCCTGAAAACTTCCTTGTCTATTCAGTACATTCTGATATGGACTCCTTCATCCTTTACAATGTTGAAATGGACCTTCCTACTGAGCTAGAAGCACCTGAAACAGAAACTACAAATAAATCCACTGTTTAGATCGAAGAAATTTCCAAAGACAAAGAAACACCAAAAAATCAAGAAATTCCATAAAAAGCTAAAAAACTAGCTCCTGTTAAGAAACACGTTAAAACGGTTGATGAAGATTATGAACATGAAATTCTGTGGCATTTAGAATTTGATGGCTCAGTAAACAAGTTAGGAGCAGGGGTTGGAATTTGGTTACATAATGTTGAAAATGATCATGCCGAAGGTCATTCTTATAGATTGAATTTTAAATGCACTAACAACATGGCTGAGTACGAAGCCCTTTTGCTAGGGCTTAAACATGTCAAAAAGTTAGGATCAATTAGGGTATCAATCATAGGAGATTCTGAATTAATTATCCAACAGATTAATGGTGAATGTTCAACCAAAGATCCCAGATTGAAACAATACAGAGAAACAGTTGTGGAAATTCTCAACACTTTTCTACAAGCCCAACTTGCCAAGATCCCCAGGAAACAAAATTTGCATGCTCACAGTCTTGCAATGTTCGCTAGCACATGTAAATTTCCTTTTGGACCTAATCATCAGTTCACAGCTGAGATTAGACATAGACCGGATATACCGGACAATCTAATGAATTGGCAAGTATTTGTAAATAACAACCAGATCAATAGTTTTTTGACACTAAAAAATGAGTTTTCTAACAGTAATATAGATGAAGACATAACAATAAATGAATCTGATCAAGTAGATGAACAAGAAATGAATATTTCTCAAGAGACTGCAATTCATATGCTTCACCCAACCAAATTTACTGAAAAAGATATGCAAGATTTGATACAAATGGAATTTGATGAGATCATAGAAGATGAAACTGAAATCATTAATCTGAAAGATAATCATTTACCCAAAGGATTAACTCCTTTGGAAGATCTTTTTGACTCAAATGACATTCCATTTAAACCCAAAATGGAACCTGTTAAGGCTGATATTGAAGAATGCAACCTAGGAACCCCAGAAAATCCCAAAATGGTTAAGTTATCCAAATCTTTGCCAAAAGATCAAAAGGTTAAATATGTTGAACTCTTACAAGAATTCCAGGATGTTTTTGCCTGGAGTTATGAAGATCTTAAATCATATGATACATCAATCATTCAACATACAATACCTTTGAAACCAGATCAGAAACATTTTAAACAGAAACTTAGAAGGATCAATCCTGTTTTACTACCTTCAATTGAAAAGGAAATTAAAAGAATGTATGAAGCAGGAATTATAGCTCCTATTAGGTTCTCATAATGGGTTTCTAATTTCGTACCAACAAGAAAAAAGACTGGTGAGATTAGACTGTGTGTCGATTTGAGAAATTTGAATAAAGTTTCTTTAAAAGATAACTATCCTTTGCCTAAAATGGATCATATCCTACAAAGGGTAGTGGGATCTTCAAGGATATCTCTTCTGGATGTATTTTCAGGGTATAACCAGATTCTGGTTCATCCTGATGATCAAGATAAAACAACATTTACAACACCATGGGGTACTTTTAAATATGTCAAGATGCCATTTGGACTCAAGAATGCAGGAGCTACATTTCAAAGAGCAATGGAAATTGCTTTTGCTAAAGAAATACATGATTTTCTGGTAATTTATCTAGATGATTTAACAGTTTTTTCCAAAACAGATTAGCAACATTTAGATCATCTAAGGCAAGTGTTTATAAAGTGCAGAAAATATGGTATTTCTTTAAATCCTAAAAATTCATTGTTTGGTTTGAAAGAAGGAAAGCTCCTAGTTCACATTATTTCTAAAGATGGCATTATAATTGACCCTAAAAGAATACAAGAAATTTTGCAGATACCTCATACCAGAAACATAAAATAACTTCAAGCTTTCATAGGAAAGATCAATTTCTTGAGAAGGTTTATTTCCAGTTTAGCTGAATTACTTAGATTGCTTACTAACATGCTTAAAAAAGATTCAAGCATTGACTAGACTGTAGAAGCCAAGCAATCATTTGAAGAAATCAAAATGGCTTTAACAAGAACACCAGTTCTTACCAGTCCAAAGTTTGATAGAGATTTCATTATTTTTTCATTTGCTTCTGAACATACAGTTGCAGTTGTTTTACTACAAAAGGATGATCAGGGATGTGAAAAACCAATTGCCTTTTTCAGTAAAGCACTTAGAGATGCATCTTTGAAATACAATATCATGGAGAAACAGGCTTTTGCACTTGTGAAAGAAATTAAAGATTTCAGAGTTTATATATTATATTCTCATGTGATAGCTTATGTACCTAATGTTGTCGTTAAAGACATCTTGACTCAAGATGGTATTGAAGGCAAAAGAGGTAAGTGGATAGCTACCATATTAGAATATGATATTGAGATTAAACCAACAAAACTCATAAAAGGTCAAGGTTTGGCTCAACTCATGACTGAAACTAATTGCCAAGCCTTGGACATCAACGAACTGGATGATGAACAGGAGATGGCGACTCCACAGATCAGTCAAACCTTCTTAGACACACCCTGGTACACTGATATTATTTATGTTTTGTTAAACCTGCAAGCTCCTCTAGGGTTGTCCAGAACGAAACAAAGATTTTTGAAAATGACATCTTTAAAATATTGTATTTTAGATAGTGCTCTTTTTTGGAAGAATCATGATGGAATCCTATTAAATTTTTTATTAAAAGATGAAACTGACAAGGTACTTAATGAATTTCATGCAGGGTATTGTGGTGGACACCTCTACTGGAAGTCAACTGCAGATAAAATCTTAAGGGCTGGTTTTTACTGGCCAACCTTGTTTTCAGATGTTAAGAAATTTGTAACTTCTTGTCATAAGTGTCAGATCTTTGAGGGCAAAAGAAAGTTGTTACCTTTACCATTAAAACCAATTTCCACAGAGAGACCTTTCAACAATGGGGACTAGAATTTATTGGAGAAATCCATCCCCCTTCTTCTGGGCAACACAGATGGATTCTTACTGCCACAGATTACTTTACTAAATGGATTGAAGCTATCCCATGCAGACAAGCCAATGATTCTGTAATTATAGGGTTTTTAGAAACCAATATACTTTCAAGATTTGGTTGTCCAGAGAAAATTATAACAGATAATGCTGCTACATTTAAGTCTAAGAAAATGAGTAGTTTCTGCAATAAATATCACATCACTTTAGGCCATTCAACAGCCTATTACCCCCAGGGTAATGGACTGGCAGAATCTTCCAATAAAAGCCTTATGAATATCATTAAAAAATTATTGGAAGAAAATAAAAATAACTGGCATAAGAAACTTACCAATGCATTGTGGGCAGATAGACTTACAACTAAGAAATAAATTGGGACCAGTCCATATGAATTAGTTTATGGAATTGAGGCAAGATTCCCATCATCTTTAGGAATTCCTGTTATGAAGTTACTTCAGGAGGCTCAAGTAGAACCAAATGATATTTAGAGGAGAATTAACCAAACAATTCACTTGCAGCAAACCAGAGAAGAAGTGTATCAACGATCCCAAGTCTTGCAGGAAAAGTTAAAGAAAATGTTTGACAAAAGAACTAAAGCAGAATATTTTCAACTAGGAGATAAAGTTCTAAGATGGGATTCAAGAAGGGAAGATAAAGGGAAACATGGGAAATTTGATTTCTTATGGAAAGGACCTTACATCATTCATGCCTTACAGGGAAAAAACACATACTTTTTGAAAAATTTGGACAATTCAGAGGCTGAGGAAGGCCAGTCAATGGTCGAATGCTAAAGCACTATTTTGATCCTATTTACTAAGATGTTCTGATTTTTTCTAACTTGTACATAATATATCCTTTCTAATGCATCAATTTTGATTGGATGGTGACTTTTTGGAGTTGAAGCTCGAAGTGAAGGCCCTAAGCTTCAAAATTTTCACTATCATATATACAATAAAGTTACCAGAAGAAGAAGATTACATGGTTCAGTTTGAAGACATTTTGAGGCATCTGACCTGCTGTTCTTGACTTTTCACCAGGAAAATCCATCCCCAAGTGGAGCCAGTGTTAGACTCCTATACCAATAGGTGTCATTTTTCATGATTGTCTGATTGAACTATGCAATATGTTCAAACCTTTTTCTTGTGCAAAGGTGTTCCATATTCTTGAAAAATCAAAAAATCAAAAAATTTTAAAAATGTAAAGAGGGTATACCCTAAAAGAAAATCAAAGGGTAAGGAAAATAAGTTGGTCAAAAAAGTGAAAGAAATGAACCCCAAACAAAATAGACCAAGGAAAGTGTGCAAGTCCAAATGCCACTACTATTTCATTTCTGTAATAAGAAATTGTGTGCAGTTTATCAAACTTTTGCCACAATTTATGAAGAGTCAAACTGTTTAAACTTGACTCATTCATATTTCAATTTCATGTTGTAGAATAGAGAATAAATATCTGACCAAACAGTTTAATCTTGGCAAATAAGTAGATAGCTAGAGTTAATAAAGGGGCTCAATAGTTTAATCTGAGTCCTTGGATGTAATAAGGGTAGAATTAGATAGATTTGCCTTGTAAAAGAAAAGAATATTGATAAGGGTTTGCCAGTCTAAGTGCACCCTAATAAAAAAGAGAAAATGGTAGTGTAAAGTAGATAGGGTAGGTAGATGGTGTTGCAAAGTTTCATATGATGAATGATGGTGCTAAATGTGTTTAATCTTTAACATTCATCACAAGTATTGAAGCAGAATATACATTGGAAAATTCACAAGAAGCAAAGTCAAAATCATTAACTTCCCACATCACTTTCTCCCTAAGAGTTTTACTAATTTCCCCAAAGTGCTAAGGAATTTGAAGATTAAAGGGGCTCAAGGCATTTCCTTGACTTTTGGAGGGACCGGACGCTCGGCCCAATAATTGAAAAGACCTTAGTACTTGAGATTATTCATCATTACACTTATTCACTTTAAATATTTTCCTAAGTAAAATCTCATTTTACTTAGGAAAATCATGCCATATTTCATAAAATCCCCTCAAAATCACTTACTATTCTAAATCTAAGTGTTGAAGTTGATATAATGGAATTTGCTTCAGAAATATTCACTTTCTTAGTTGTGTAAAGTATTTTGAGTTTTCCTTGTCCCTTTGTCATATTAACATCTGATTTATTTATTAAATCCTTATTGAAATACCTTATCCTATTATCTATAATTCCCTTTTATAATAATAACCCAAAAAACCCATTTATTCTAAGTTTTGGCCAAAGTTTATTTAATCCCCTTTATTAAATAAAAAATTCCACAATAAAAACCCTTTGGCTAAAATATACCTATATAAACTATTCCCGCCCCTATGGTTAATAAATCCCATTTATTTATTACCATATAATAAAAATATCGAAAAGAGGTTTTAAACATATAGTTTTATATGTTTTGAACGAAAAAATTGAAATAAAACCCTAAGTTTTAATTTAAACTAAAACTTCGAAAACCCCCGAGCCTTCGTAACTCGACCCCTATTAAACCATTGAGATTAATTAAATCGTTTGGATTAATTAATAATCATATCCCTCCACCAATCAAATCCCACCCGGAGTAGTTAATTAAATATTAATTACTTTGAAAACCCGTCGGGCCCACGCATTATCTCCCCTGCCACTTCCCTTTCAAAACACCGTTCGATCATTCCAATGAAGATCTACGGCCCACGATGATTCCGCTGGCCATACTCTGTACAAGAATTAACGCGCGAAATCACGACGGTTTTCAAACAGTGCGTTGGCTACGTGGCATTCAACCAATGGATTCGCTGCCATTTCATTTAATACCACCTGTCCCCCAAAGCGGTGCAGAAATTACCGCTTACCACCTAACCACGATGACGTGTCCTCCCATACCATGATGATGTCATTCCCAAAAATAATAAAAAACCCGTTGACTTTGCAAATAAAATAAAACTCTGCGTATTTTCTATCATTTTGTCTATTGAAAACGACTGCGCCCTCCACTGCGAAATTTAAAAATTCACTGTCAATTACTATTCAACTCAATTTATCTCAAGACTTCCACCGGACCAGTATTCCAGCTTTCACTCGCCACCAACCGATACCTGCTAAACCACAGTTTTCCTCTAAAAGCAGGTATTTATTCCATTACGCCCTGAACTTTGAAAGAAACTCATCTTTCTTTGTTTTTCCACTGAAACGGTGTTAAATTTGATTGCTAAGTTCATTCCCTGATCTTCAGAACTGTAAATTGTGTCCCCGAACTTGCAATTGTACCGATTTCCCTCGTTAAAACTTGGTAATTGCGCCCATTTCCGTGAAAACCCCTGAAACTTCCACTTTGAATACACAAGAACCAAAATGGAAGTCCCCGCAGCCTTGAGTGTAACCCCATTAAACGCCCCCCACAAGGAATTGGAATACTTGCCATTAGTGGATAAAGACTTTCAAATTAAAGACTTAGTGTTCGATGAAAATCCCCTTCGAAGTTATTGTCGCTGCAGAGATGATTATTCGAAAGGTTTGGATGTCATTGGGTTATGGGAATCCAATTTCCCAAGATATCTCATCCCCTCAGTCCGTATTTTCCTAGAAATTATCCACTACTGTCATTCCAATTATGATCCAACTCAAAGAGCAGTGTTATCCCCGGACTAGAGTATCCTTTTCCCCATTACTCCTCAAGCTATCAATACAATGCTCCATTTTGAACCTGATCAAAACCTTACTCCCTTGTCCATGGAAGAACTACTTGAAAAGTCTACTCAATTGTCCCAAGAAAAATTGAAATGCATTTGCCAGAACTTTATGTTACCTAAACATCAACCTAAGGGCCCTCCTCCCTATGGTTTTGCTTATTTTACTAATTTAGGCAAGCTCATCCTGAATATGATATCCTTTGTACTGGGTTTTAATACTAGTGAGTATGTTGATGAATTAACCCTAGTATTATTATCCATCTTCACTCCTGGACAGCCACCTGCTGTGAAATATGACTTTGCATCTTTCATTGCAAATAAAATCCATGACCAGTTCATGAGGTTAGATAATGAGAAAGTGTTTAAGTATTCCTCAGTCATTTACCATCTCATCATCTATTATCAATCAGAGAAGTTCCCTTTTCTTGTTCAAAAGCTTGATGCCAAGGGAAACCCTAGATCTGTTATATTTTGGTCTGCCATAACTCACAGTTCCTATAATTCTGCCTATTCTTATGCTGAGTTCATTGATCTTTTCATCCATCCTACAACTACCTTGTTGACAGGAGTTGCTCCTCCAAGGCTCAGCAACGAGATTAAGAAAACTTTGCAGCTTTCAAGGACATACAAAGTTGGGGACTGGTATTTATACCAAAATTATTCAGAAATCAGAATATATGGATGTGAACTTTGTCCATTCAAATTGCCTAAATATGTGCCTATGAGACTTTTTGCCTTAGAATATTTCAGGCAAATGAATAATTCTGATGTTATTCATTTTTGTAATGCTAAAAAGAAAGCCCAACTCAGAATCAAAAGTCACTTAGGTCCCTTTATATGCAATTCTAGGGATGTTGAACAAGAAGCAGAGAATATATTGCAAAACCATTTCAAGTTAAAAAAGGGTTTCCATTGGATTCCTTATGATTTATTCAGTTTTATCTGTGACAAAAGAATGAAGAACAAATCAGCACCCTACTTTCACCACAGAATTCCAGAAATAGAACAATATGCTAATAAAGATGAGTGGATGGAAGGAACACTAGTTGAGCAAGATAGTGAAGAAGACAATATGAACAAAATTATGAAAGATCTTGAGAAAAAGTTTGACCTAGAATCTTTTGGGCAAGTGCAGGTACCTCATATTGGCACTTCTTCAGCAGGAAATCTTCAACAGGGATTACAGGAAAATAGTCCATCAATTGCAGTTGAGTCTAAAGGCAAAGGAAAAGAACCTGAAGTACAAGTCATTGAAACTTTCATTATGACAGAAAAGCCTCAAACTTCCAAGGCACCAGATCAAACACAGGTTTCTCCTACTCAAGTTAATCACCCTAAAGTTTCAGAATTGCAGACTCCATCTAATATGGAAATAGGCAAGAAAAGACAGGTTGCAGATCCCACTCCTCCCAAAAAATCCTCACAACAACATCAAACTAAAAGGCAGAAACTGAATCGACTCCTAGAAGTGGAATCTATAGATGAAATCATTGATGATAAAAGAGAGGATAGTCAACTAACTGGTTCAGTTAGTGAAACACACACAGGTCATAAAGGAAAGGAATTACAAAAATAGATGAGCACTGAAGTGTCTTCCTTTAAATAGCCAAAGACAGATGCAGGTGATATAAAGAAGACTTTCATTAATATAAAAGCAAGGAATGACCCATTGAGGAAGCAGGTATATGATCAGTATCTTAGAATGGCTCCACACAATCAAGAAAGATTAATGTCAGCTTTTTATATTCAGCAAGGGAAAATGATGATGAGCCATTTCAAATCCAAAGTGCCAAAGCCCAAGACATCATCTGATTACATTAGGACCAATTTTGAGGTCCTAGCAAAAGACTTTCATCCATTAGACCTAATATAATTACATAAACAAACTGGGGAAATGATATATTCTAGCCTTACTGATAAAGCAATGGCAGCCCATAGATTGCAAGATTCTTTAAATAATACAAATACCTAGTTGCAGATTGAGAAAGCTTTTTCTCAGGCAAAAGATAACAGAATAAAATCTCTGGAGGAAATAATCATCAGTTTGGGTCATAATCCCAAATATATAAAAAGCATTGAGGCACTGACTAAAAAGAAGGATGATGATATTGCTGCACTGAGAAAACAATTGAAATTGCCAGCTTCAAGGCATCCCCAAACTGAAGAAGTTTTGAAAGAAAATTCACAAGAAGAAATGATGGAGTTGCTCCTGAAAATGACTGAGCAACTGAGTGAAACTGAAAAAGAATTGGAACAGGCATTAAAAGAAAATCAAGCTATCATGCAGACATCTACAACAGGTACAGGTACAACAGCAGCAGATCAACAAACAGATCCATCACAGGTGAACACTTCTAGCTTAAGTTCTGATGAATTAGTAAAATAAATGGAAAGTTTAAAACTCAGAGTCACAGAACTTCAGTCTACAAAATTGCAGCTCACAAATTTGGAACAAAAATATGATATGTCAAAAAAGACTGTTGCTGATAATACAAGGGAAATCAAAAGGCTGGAAAAATTGGTTAAGGCTTTAGAAAAAGATCTCTCATTAGAAAAGCCTTTGAGAGAAATTAATGAAATTCTTTGGAATAATATTATTGATTCAATAAAGAGTATTTGGTCCTTTGTTCAAATAATATTTGAACAAAATGACTTGGTCAAAGTAGCTATGGAAGAAATTGACAAAACAAGAGAAGAATTAAGGGACAGACCTGAGCAAGAAAATCAACTTATACAGTTTTTGAACACCCAGACCAAGCAACAGCTTGCAGAGCTTGGAATTGAGGACAGGACAGGTACTATTTTAGAAATAAAAAGAGTTTTTACCAAGAGAACTCTTATGCAAAATCTGGAAAGAAAATGCTCAGATATTCAGCAAGAGATCAGTGCATTTAAAGAAAGGTTTAATGTTTTATTAGCCAGCGGGTTGCCCAGTCCGATGGTTTCAGAAGACAAAATAATGGAATTGGAAACTTATGTCAACAAATTGGACATACATGCTCACAACGTCACATGTTCCTCTACCAGCTCATCAGAATCAACATTGCCAACAGGGAAGAATCTCTACAACAGGTTAAAGAATTTGTTTCATCTTGAGCATGAAATAAGGTATTTGTTCCCTAATCGGTCCAATTTCTTCAGATACACAGAGGCCGATGAAACATTGAGAAAGCTCAAAAGAACCATAAGAGCAGAGGACAAATGGTGGGAAGACCTATTGGAAATTTTGTGAAATTTATCTTCAGGTAGAGAATTTTGCCTTTTACTATCATGTAAAGGATAAATAGATGATTAAAGGTTAAAGAGTATTAGTTTGGCAGTTAAAAGAGTATCAGTAGAAACGAAGAGTATCAGACAAGCAAGGCAGTAAAAAAGAATTACTCAAAAGGACAGCATCGAGCCCTATCGTAGGACCTGCCTCCAGCACATCCACAAAGGGAGGAAACAGCACACCAACAGTTACTTTTTTTCCTATCTACGAGACCATCTGTCTCCTTTTATTGTAACTTATTCATTAGTCACCCTAGATTATTTGATAGGTTAGTGTGAGATATTTTAAATCATTTTTTGTATAAATAAACCCTCAAAGAAAGTATTGAGGGTGGATTCTACTACCTCGCTGTGACATTGATGTTTTTGGAATAAAAGCATTTTGGAGAAATTTATTTGTGGCTTACTGGATGACAATTTGAAGCTCAGGACTTTTTGCAGGATTCATGTGTCTGACTGCAGTTCAATAAGTCTTTCTATCCTATGTCTTAAGTTTTATATTTGTTTATAATATCATTGTGTCCATTTCTGAATACTTGACATAAAAGAATAACTCAGAATTTACTTAATTGTACTCTGAGTTCAGTTGTGATTATTCTAAATGTTTTCCTCTAAATTAGTTATAAGCAACGAATTCTTAATTGCTCTTGCTTCTCTAATTTAAGCATATTGATTACTATAGTAAAGAATTATTCACTACTCTTTATTTGTAATCATTTCATTTCTTTCTTTTGAACATGTTGAAAGATTTCTTGAGTGCCTTTCATCCCTTCAAAACCTATTCCATCCACTTTAAATTCTAGAAATTGTTCTATGTTTGGCTATCTTGCCCTGGAAAGCCATCTTGTGTGTAGAAGATTAATCCAGTAAAGCCATCCTTTGACTCCATAGCCCAATGGCCTGAAAATATTCAACCTTGCCCTTAGTTGGCGAATTCCACCATTTTCAAACAAACTCTTGGATCTATAACTAGCCTAAAACCTTCTAAGAACAAAGATAAATTATAGAGAGAGAGCCCTCTCTGGATGCAGATTGGCTAGATTCTGCATCTGAAGGTTGGTTTGTGGTTACCTCGGGTATACTTTCCTTTTCCACAACTTCAAGGAAAACCTGAGTGATAACAGCGTGTTTAATTGGGAACCCTAGTCGGTCTCCCAAAGCCACACCAGTGAACACCCCCACAGGGTCACCACACACCACTCCTCCCATAACCCCTAGCGGGCAGAGGAGTGCTACCCATTTGGGAAGCCAGGTGAACACATAGTAGGGTACGTCATAGAAAAACCCTATTCCCAACCAAAAAATTGTGTTTTCACAAGTCGCAATGACTACAACGTCGAAATCACATTTTCTAGCCTCATTAAATCTACCAAATTTAACCAAGTTGACAAACGACCCCATTTCACACAACCCCATATGGCCTCCCATGCCCATGAAGCTCCCTTTGGACATTCAAAAGTTTGAAGGAAAGAAAGCAAAAGACCTAGGAAATCATGTTATGACTTTGCTCCTATGGTGTTCAACGAACAACATCGTTGATGATACTATTCGACTAAGACTGTTTGAACGCACTCTAAACGGAGTAGTAGAGAAATGGTATGTGGAGCAGCCCTTTGCTACACATGGAACCTTTAGCGCCCTCCCTACTGTGTTCCTGACCTATTTTCAGTTACCCATCCACCATGATTCTGGAATGGAGTTACTGACCCACTTTAGGCAAACCCCTGTCGTCCATATCTTGGACCATCTCCATGAATGGCGGCGGCATCATTGTTTGTGCAAAGCCAAACTTGACGATCGAGATTTATTAGATCTGTTTCTGAAAACTCTCACCGCAGAGATTTCAAAATATGTGGTGCAAAAAGAGCCCATATCCAAAGAGGACGCCATCAGTAAGGCCCAATAGCTCGAGCTGATCTATATGCAATCAGGGTGTATTTACAATATCCTACCTAACGCCCCATGCCTACAAGCTTACAAAGAATTTCCAGGCGCGTCGAACTCTATAGACGGTTTAATTGGTTTATTGACCCAAAATCACCTAAGCAGCGGTGTTCAATACCCTGGTTACACGTATGATTCGACCCATAACATACCACAACCCGACTACCAAAGTCATCACATGCCTCCGCAAAATTTGATTGGTAGGGCATCATCGTATCACCATCAACATGGAGGACCCTATCCTCCAGCTCAGGGGACCTTGTACGCAGACATACATGCTGACGGAAGAGATCCCCCCCAACAACCATTTATAAACCAGGGACCATAATATGCACCGTCCCTATCATAAGAACCACCCATGCAGAATAATGAACAGGTGAACTTTGTGCAACCCTACCAAAACCAACCGCGCCAACCATACAACCAGGAGAATCCAAATTATCCTCCTAATGTGGTTAAGAAAAAAGGAAAAAACAAGCCTAAAGGAAATCCTAGACAAAAGGGAAATAATCAACAATGTCCTCCGCAATCTCAGGCTGGAGGAAACTCCAACCGAAATCAAAACTAGGAGCCAAGCAACTCGCAGAGGCCAAACAAAAGGAAAAATTTTCGGACAAACCACTCTTGTTTGATCTGTGGTGAGTACGGCCATTACACTCACCACTGTCTCGGCCTCCCTGAGCTGAAGAAGCTACAAAGTAACCGTGTACAGGGGGGATCCTCCCAGCAGGCATCAGTCATGCAAGAGCCTTTGCCCCATCAAGGGACAATTAACACACAAAAAAAAACTCTCGATGATTCCGAAAAAAATAGTCATGAAATCTACATGATTGGTGAAGAAATGTTTTTTTAGACTCAGAATAGAAATTACGACACCCCACTAGACACCAACGCGTCAGGAGCTAGTACCAGTGCACCAACAACACCTTTGACCATATCAAAGATGCCTATTGAACCTTTGCCAAAAATGGCTAAAGGACCAACTAGGCGGGCATGAAACTATTCCAAAGCGGCCCATACGTTAGCTTTTGAGGTGTTACAGTGTAATATCACAAAATTGGGATTTTCTACAACAAATGGAATATCTTAAGATATTCCAAAGTTGGAGCTTCAGCAAATCATGAGCCTGGCAATGTAGATCAGCTCATTAGATGTAAAAGAACATCTCACCAGTAGATGTAAGAACCTCAACAAGAATATGGACTATATCCTCCTTCCTGAGTGGGGAAATGCAGCAATATAGGGCATAAAACAGATGTCTTAAAAAATAACGCTATATCTGTGAGGGATGGTGTTAGCCATCAGTAAATTTTGTCACAACAAATGATGGCTAAATATGTTCTTAAGCCTTCAAGAAGCAATATTCATGGAAAAATGCTAGTTCTTGAAGCCTTCTTGGTGTATTTTATCTTACAAATCATCTTCACTGCTGTTTCCACAAAATATTTTTCAAAAAAGAGCCTGCTGGTACCAAAAAAGCTGTTTACAAGACCATCATTCTTCATCATTTCCCCTTCATAAGCATTCTCCATATCCATCCCTTCATCTCATTTTCGTTCACTCCTAAAAAGGGCCATCAACCCTCATTTTAACCTTCATTTCAAATAAAAGGCCACCAAATCCCCTTTAAACCATTTATTCTCCTTCATTTGGTTTAAATTAGGTCTTTTTAGCTTTACTGAAAACATAAAAGTGGCCTTAAAACCTTCATTTTGGTCTATCCTTTTCAAACATTAGGCTTTAAGCACCTTTCGGCTTAGCCCTAGCCCCCTTTCATCATATGACCCAGCGCCGTGACCAAGCGCTAGGCCCATCAGCATTTCGGCTTTTCGCCGGTCCCCGCGACCTTTTTCCCTTTAAAAGTGTTCACCACCGAAGATTTTTCTCTGCTATGGCTCTCCCCTTGCGTCAATCTCCACTGTCGATCTTGCTTTTCAGATCGGACAGTCCTCGCTCCATCGGCGCATCGCACTTCGGCGATTCCCATTTCCACTTCCCAAACCTCTTTTTCCCCCGCCGATGGAATCCTGGCCGTCAATCTCCCTAGATCCGACGGTCTGAACCCTTTCCGAGCCCTCCATATTCTTTCAACCTCCACGCCTTTGTGGTCCCCCCGCAACAGATCTCCGTCGTTGATCCTCAAGATCTAATGGCCCTCACTTCCCCCATCATCCGTTCCCCCGACCCCATTCATTACCCATTTTCTTCCCGATTCAATCTCCATTGTCAATCTTGAAAGATCTAATGGTGATCAGGCTTTCTCCTTTGCAAAGCCATATCCCACATTCCTTTGATTATTTATCCCTCCATTCATCTTGATCGTTGATCTTCAAGATCCAATGGCTTTTGCTTGTCCCGACCTCTTAAACCTGCCCGATGAACCTCCCGCTACATGAAAAAAGAGATGATGTCATTGATGGTCCCACCCGATCGCGCATATCCACTCGTCGCATTCGTCCCCAACCGTAGATCTGGCCCCCCAGATCCAACAACCTAAAACTCTTTTCACGCTTGATCCACCAAAATGTTTTGAGGCATAACTTCTATGCGAAACAAGCGGTTTTATGGTGGACACGCATCAGCCACCAAGCCATATCATGTTCATTTGAACCAATACCATATACCTCTCAACCCTCGCGTGAAAACCACCTCTGGTTTCGCAAAACCACCTTCGCCTTTTCTGCGCCCAAATTCAACAATTCTGCCATTTTTCCTCCTGGTTTCATACATAACCCTTCTTTGAATGTTCTCCTCCCTCTGCACTGCTCCTCTGCCCTTGCCTAGACTCTGTAAGCAGTTGAATCCTAAAACACAGGATTATATAATTGTTTTTCATTTTGTTGCAGGTATTATGGTGGCCATATATTCCGCCCTACCCACAGTAACAACTAGGTTACCACAATGCCTAGGATGATGATCCTCAAGGCCAGAATCACGAAGAAATGGGAGCTCAAAGGGTTTGAATTTACAGCCAACCAATGCGTCATGAACATTGGTTAGCCAATGAAACCCTCTAGCACACAAAGAAAGCACCTGCCAGCAAACATCAAAGATCAATGAAGAATAGTGGCAATTAAAGAAATTAAGGATTAAAGGTTAAAGCATAAAGTCCGAAGATCAAGAGCTTAACCACAGATTTTCAAGGATAAAGTGCAGTTGAAGACAAATAAATTAAAGTCAAAATAGTCAGTAAAGGACAAAAATCCCAAAATATGATTAAAGAAGGCCTAAAAGCATATCAAAGGCCTAATTCAAGTTTAAAGTGACAAATCAAGACAGATCACCCAAAAAATGCTTCAAATGCCAAATCACCGAAGCCTTTACTTCTCCAAAGATAAAAAATGCCACCTACAGTTCTATTTACCTCAAAAGAATACATATTAAATTCACAGTCAGAGATATTTTTCCAAAGACACCTGAGAAAGTAATTTCCAGCTACCAAGAGCCTCAAAAGTTAGCAAAAGTGACTGAAGTAGATGAAAGTTAATGTAAAAATAAATTAACAGAGTTAAGGCATTAGATATCTTCTCCATTAGGCCTCCCAAAGGTTGAGAAGCATTTACTCTGTATTAATTGAACTAATGAACCCTTTCTTTCACTCCACCTCCTCATTCTTCTATAAAGACTCCATGAGGAGCTCATTGTAAAGGGTTGGAAAGTTATCGATTGTTTGAATTGTTATTAAGTGAAGGTAGCTGAGTAGTTGTAATATAGTAGGCTGGGAAGAGAAGTATTGGACTGTAGAAAGCCATTGGACTTAAAGTATGTGACTGGTCTTGCACATCAAATAAAAAAACATATTCACAGGATCATGGTCTATATTATTGGTGATGTTTTTCTTACTGTAATTGTTATTCTCCTTATGTTTCCATACTGTCCATTTTCTCTGATAAAGAACAACAAATTTAGAGTAGGATTTACTGCAAAGTACCCTATTTCTACCTAATAAGATTTATCTCTATGTTTTCTTCTAATTGTTTTTTTGGGAATGAGTTCAATAGAGTATAACCAGTTAAGGAATGTTGGTGAGCCCATGTCTTGCTGAGTAGAACTTGAGATGTCATTCTCGAATGATATTTTCAATGCATGCTAAGTAGATTCCTAATCAAGGAAGTTTATAGTTAGCCCTGTCCCTTGTTTAGTCTTAAACAGTTGTTTTGAAGATTTCCCTTAAGAGTATGCCGAAAGCAAGATAGGTTCAAAGTCCTTACTTGATCTTAGGCTACTTTTTATGTTTATCTTAAATGTTTTCTACCCTTAAGAGTATGCCGAAAGCAGGATAGGTTCAAAGTCCTTATCTTAAATTTTTTCTACTTTCTGAAGGTAGTTAAGAGGATTACTAGATTGTTGTCTTAGAAGTTGGCTTTAGTAGGAGTTTTCCCAGAGAAGTATATGGTTTGCCCTATCCTTTGGCTTGCTCCCAAATCAGTCACTTTGAAAGGATTTTCTTGTGTAGTGAAGTTAATAGATTCTTAATTGGTTATTAGCTTTGCTTCTTTCACCACACTTCTTAATGTTTCATACCAAAAACTCAACTTAAAGAGATCTTTTGATATAGATGACTTTCCCTATGGAAACCCTTGAATAGTTGTTGTGCAAGTAAACCCTTTTATAACTCCATAGCCCAATGGATTGGCACTATTTTCTTGACCTACCCATGTCATTTATGGTCCCACCCGACCGTGCATCTCCACCTGTCGCATTCATCCTCAACCATAGATCTGGCCCCCCTAGATCCAACGACCCAGGACTATTTTTGCGCCCAATCCACCAAAATGTTTCGACGCGCAACTTCTACGCGAAACAAGCGGTTTTATGGTGGACACACGTCAGCCACCAAGCCATATCGCATTCATTCGAACCAATACCATATATTGCTCAACCCTCGCACGAAAACCACCTCTAGTTTCACAAAACCACCTTCGCCTTTTCCGCGCCCAAATTAAAAAACTCTGCCATTTTTCCTCTTGGTTGCATACATAACCCTTCTCCACATGTTATCCTCCCTCTGCACTGCTCCTCCGCCCTCGCCTAACCTCTGTAAGCAGTTGAATCCTAAAATGCAGGATTATATAATTGTTTGTTGTTTTTTTGCAGGTTTTATGGCGGCCATATATGCCGCCCTACCCACAGTAATAGCCAGGTTACCACAATGCCTAGGATGGCGATCCTCAAGGCCATAATCACGAAGAAATGGGAGCTCAAAGGGTTTGAATTTACAGCCATCCAATGCGTCATGAACATTGGTTAGCCAATGAAACCCTCCAGCGCACAAAGAAAGCACCTGCCAGCAAACATCAAATATCAATGAAGAATAGTGGAAATTAAAGAAATTAATGATTAAAGGTTAAAGCATAAAGCCCGAAGATCAAGATCTTAACCACTGTTTTTCAAGGATAAATAGCAGTTGAAGACAAATCAATTAAATTCAAAATATTCTGTAAAGGATAAAAAACCCGAAAGATGACTAATGAAGGCCTAAAATCATATCATAGGCCTAATTCAAGTTTGAAGTGACAAATCAAGACAGATCACCCAAAAAATGCTTCAAATGCCAAATCACCGAAGCCTTTACTTCTCCAAAGATTAAAAAATGCCACCTAAAGTTCTATTTACCTCAAAAGAATACATATTAAATGCACAGTTAGAGATATTTTTCCAAAGACACGTCAGAAAGTAATTTCCAGCTACCAAGAGCCTCAAAAGTCAACAAAAGTGATTGAAGTAGATGAAAGTTAATGTAAAAATCAATTAACAGAGTTAAGACATTAGATATCTTCTCCATTAGGCCTCCCAAAGGCCGAGAAGCATTTACTCTATATTAATTGAAAAAATGAAGCCATTCTTTCACTCCACCTCCTCATTCTTCTATAAAGACTCCATGAGGAGCTCATTGTAAAGGGTTGGAAAGTTATTGATTGTTTGAACTATTATTAAGTGAAGGTAGATGAGTAGTTGTAATATAGTAGGCTAGGAAGAGAAGTATTGGACTGTAGAAAGCCATTGGACTTAAAGTATTTGACTAGTCTTGCACATCAAATAAACAAGCATATTCACAGGATCCTGGTCTATATTATTGGTGATGTTTTTCTTACTGTAATTTTTATTCTCCTTATGTTTCCATACTGTCCATTTTCTCTGATAAAGAACAACAAATTTAGAGTAGGATTTGCTGCAAAGTACCCTATTTCTACTTGATAAGCTTTATCTCTATGTTTTCTTCTAATTGTTGCTTTGGGAATGATTTCAATAGAGTATAACTAGTCAAGGAATGTTGGTGAGCCCATGTCTTGCTGAGTAGAACTTGAGATGTCGTTCTCGAATGATATTTTCACTGCATGCTAAGTAGAGTCCTAATCAAGGAAGTTTATGGTTAGCCCGGTCCCTTGTTTAGTATGAAACAACTGTTTTGAATATTTCCCTTAAGAGTATGCCGAAAGCAGGATAGGTTCAAAGTCCTTACTTGATCTTAGGCTACTTTTTATGTTTATCTTAAATGCTTTCTACCCTTAAGAGTATGCCGAAAGCAGGATAGGTTCAAAGTCCTTACTTGATCTTAGGTTACTTTTTATGTTTATCTTAAATGTTTTCTACTTTCTGAAGTAGTCAAGAGGATTACTGGATTGTTGTCTTAGAAGTTGGCTTTAGTAGGAGTTTGCCCAAAGAAGTCTATGGTTTTCCCTGTCCTTTGGCTTGCTCCCAAATCCTTCACTTTGAAAGGCTTTTCTTGTGTAGTGAAGTTAATAGATTCTTAATTGGTTATTAGCTTTGCTTCTTTCACCACACTTCTTAATGTTTCATACCAAAAACTCAACTTAAAGAGATCTTTTGATATAGATGACTTGCCCTATGGAAACCCTTGAATAGTTTTTGTGCAAGTAAACCCTTTTATGACTCCATAGCCCAATGGATTGGCATTGTTTTCTTGACCTATATTCCCATGCTGAAACATCTTTCTACTTATTTCCTCCTTCACTTCACATGACCTTCTCAATTAATGATCCCCAACAAAAAAAAAAACAAATCCCTTGTGCTTCATAACTAGCCTAATAATATATCATGAGCCTTTAAGCATATCATTATAAAACACATATAGAGAGATCCCTCTCTGAATCCAGGAGGGCTAGATCCTAGGATTCCAAAGTGGTTCTGATGTTGCCTTGTCATTTGGTATGCCAATCTGCCAAATCACAGGACCCCAACATAATGGCGACTCCACTGGGGAATTTTGAGTGAATTAAATCTTATACATCCTTAAGACCTCAGAAGACCCACAAACCTCCTTAGATTGGTATTCAATTGCTGATGGTGGACAACGACTCATCTCAAAATTTTTGAAATCCTCCACCTGGCGAATCCACAACTCCCAAAAGACCAAATGACTCCACTGGTAGAAGATTTTGAACTGGTTGAATAAACACGGTGACCTCTTTTCTGATTTAGAAACATGATTCCAAGGATACATTGAAGATATGCCCCAATTAGTAGAGATCACATCTCTGGGTTCCCACATAAGATGCCCCAGGTGTTTTGGGATGATAACCTTCTTGTTTTTCAAGGTGAAAAGTTTGATGACCCATTGTTACATCTCATCAAATTTCATATAAATATATGGAAGATAAAGACTGAATGGCATGAAGACTGCCTTATGAAAATGTTCATGTTAACATTAGAAGGAAAGGCAAGGGATTGGTATGAATGGTTAGAACCTAAGAGCTTGTTTTCTTTAAAAGACATGCACCAAGTATTTTATGAAAAATATAAAGAAAACTCTCCATCCTTATCATGGGTTGAAAACTATTGTGATCAATCTCAGAATATCATTCAATACCTTATAGACAATGATGAGGATTTGGTAAACATGCATCCTGAAGATCTGTTGAAAGCCATTCAAGATTTTCACACTCAACATAACTATCATAAAAATCTAGATGATTCATTTGAGGAAGATATTGATCAAGAAATAAAAGAAATTCCTCAAGATATCCTTGCAAGCACAAATCATAATTCATCATCCCTTTTAGCTGAGGCTCAAGAAGACATCCAGCCTCAAATTAAGTCTTCACAAGAGAAAGAGCGTTGTTGTACTTCTACTCCAAGAAAAACAAAAACATCTTCCCCTTTGACAAAAGAAGAAATTGATAAAATTATAAACAAACAGCCAGCCTCTGAATTTTTTTGCAAAACAAACACTCTTGCCCATTCACCTAATGAACTTTGTTGTAAAAATTTAGAAATTTTTCTTATAGATTAGAATAAAGAAAGACCTGCTGATAATCTAGTATGTTTGATTAGTGACATTACTTATATTAATGATTTTCCTAATTTTGATCTGTCTGATGATGATGTTCTCCAAACATAATTTGATCTTGCAGGACCGTCATTAGTAGATTTGTGGGAGGAAGATCAGTTCCACCAACTCCGAGAAAGTAATGAGCCAAAGAAGGATATTTACAATACTGATGAAGAAGCTTTAAAAATGCAAAATAGGGCGAAGAATCTCTGAATATTTTCTCTGCTTCATTACAACTTATCAGTAACAGTTTTCATGTGATTGGGAATCAGCAGCATTTCAGCTCAAAAGTTGAGGAGGAAAACAATGAAGAACTTCCTGAGCCGGTTGAAATTAAAGAACCTTCTCCTGAAAGGGTTGAGGTAATCAAAGAGAACCTTGCTCAAGAATATAATGACCTCTTCATCGAGCTCAGTCCACTGAATCAAAATAACCCGGGACTACAAGAGGACAGTATTGCCAAATATGATGAGTCCTCCAGTTCAGATCACAATGAAGATGAGGAAGATTTTCTTTCTCAAAAGAATATTTTTCTTGATCCAGTGGAAGAAAAAATAATCTTGGTTGAAACTTACCTATCAAATACTCCCAATCAGGTATTATTTCAAGACCCCTTTTCTCATTTTTTGAAGACATTTGAAGAAGGGATAGAGATTGTTAGGAGAAGTGTATCACCAAATGCAACAAAAATTTTTAGCACTGCTGCTAAAGAACAAGTGAGATGGGAGTGGCCCTGTCTGTCCAATATGCTCAAAGAGATGAGCAAAGACCAGTCATGGAACCATCTGATTGACTGGATGTATTGGAAAAGAGAATTTGTAAGCTAAACATGTAAATATTTCAGAGTTAGATTAGGGTAGGTAGGAATGTCAAAAAGGCTCAGCCTGTGAGCATTTAGTTAGTTTTTTGTTTTTTTCTTTGAAAGAAAAATTGAAAAAATACAAAAACAATAGAAAAGAAAAAGAGGGCAGATGTTGTGTAACCAGCTTCAAAAATAGAAGAAAAGAGATATCAACGCCTTAGAAATAAGCCACTTCGAGGGGGCAACCTCCAATACATTACATAAATGCACAATTTTTGGATGATACAATTCACAAAACCTCCTTTCTATATATAGGAGTCCATGGGGCCATAATGTAATCCTAGTGGGCCACAATGTAATCCTAGCCGACCTAACAATAATAATTTAAGGGCACAATAATAACAAAATGGGGGTTACAAGGGTACAATAATAACAACAAGGGGGTTACACTAACAACAATAAGGGACTATACTAGTAATATAGGGACCTAACATGCCCCTCTCCTTCAAAAAAGTGTTGTCCTCAACGCTTGAGTAGCTCTGGGTGCTTCTGTATAAAATTCTCATCCTCCCATGTAGAATCTTCAGTGGGTAAGCTCTTCCACTTGTGAGATACTCGAAATTGATCGATTCCGTAGTTGTCGAGTTCTTGTTTCCGTGACCGCTTCAGGTTCCAATATGATTTTTCCTTCCTCATCAAGTTCTGGCAATATTGTTTGAACTGGAAGATTTTCACCTATAACCTTCTTTAAGTATGAAACATGGAAAACTGGATGTACTCGTGAAGAAGCAGGAAGCTCCAATTTGTATGCCATAGAACCAATCTTTTGCAACACCTTGTAAGGACCATAGTACTTTGGTGATAATTTATTATCCTTCTTAGCTTGCTCGAGGGACATTTGTTTGTATGGTTGTAGCCGTAAAAATACCCAATCTCCTACATCAAAACTTCTCTCGCTGCGATGTTGATCTGCCTGTTGTTTCATTCGATTTTGTGCCAAATTCAAGTTATCCTTTAAGATTTGGAGAACTTCTTGTTGATGCTCGATGTGATCTTCCACTGCTTGAACCTTCGAATTTTCTCTTAAATATGATGTGATGGATGGTGGATGATATCCATAAAGTGCCATAAATGGGGTCATTTTTGCTGCAGTATGGAAGGAAGTGTTATACCCCCATTCAGCAAGAGGTAACCACTTGACCCATTGTGTTTGTTTATCAGATACAAAACAACGAAGATATCCTTCCAAACATTTATTTACTATCTCAGTTTGACCATCAAATTGAGGATGATAAGATGAGCTATGAGCTAATTGAGTACCCAAACAAAAAAATAACTCCGTCCAAAAATTTCCAGTAAAAATGGGATCTCTGTCGCTCACAATAACCCTTGGGCTTCCATGTAGCTTTTGAATTCTGTCCATAAATGTAGTAGCAACTATACTTGCTTTAAATGGATGAGATAATGCACAAAAGTGTGTATACTTGGTAAGTCTATCAACTACCACCATGATGACACTCTTTTCTTCGGACTTAGGTAAACCCGTGATAAAATACATTGAAATCTCCTCCCAACGTTGACTTGGAATGGATAAAGGTTGTAGAAGTCCTGGGGTCTTAATTGTCTCAACTTTATTCTGCTGGCAAACCAAACATTCCGCCACAAACTTTTGAATATCAGATTTAAGGCCATCCCAAAAAAATTCTTTCTTCACCCTGTGGTAAGTTTTTAAAAATCCTGAATGTCCTCCTAAAGGAGAAGTGTGCAATTCCAGAAGAATCTTTTGTTTTAGTTGGGAATTCTTACAAAGATATAAGCGATCTTTGTACCATAAGGAATCATTTTTTCAACTAAATGTATCAGATGTACTAGGATCTTGCTGCAACTTTTGAATGAGTGTCCATGCATCTTTGTCCTTCTTCCATTCATCTCTTGCTTCAGTTATCCAATCTGGTTGGATAATAGAAATGGCACAAAGCAATGCTTCCACCTCTTCATTCTTTCTTGAGAGAGCATCTGCAACAACATTAAGCTTTCCTTTTTTGTAGATTATTTCAAAGTCATAACCCAACATCTTTGTGACCCATTTTTGCTGCTCTTCTGAAGATAGTCTTTGTTCCAAAAAGCGTTTAAGACTATCATGATCAGTTTTTACCTTGAAGTGTCTTCCCATTAGGTAAGTTCGCCATTTCTTTAGTGCATGTAGTATTGCTAACATTTCCTTCTCATAAATAGGTTTCTGTAAATACTTTCCTTTGATCGGACGACTTTCAAAAGCAATGGGTCTTCCTTCCTGCATTAAAACTGCACCAATTCCATTTCCTGAGGCATCACATTCCACAATAAAGGTTTTTGTGAAGTCCGGTGTAGCTAAGACCGGTGCTAGGCACATTGCCTCTTTAAGACGTTCAAAGGCCTTAGTTGCTTCAGGAGTCCATGAAAATGCATCTTTCTTCAATAATGTTGTTAGAGGTGCTGCTATTCTCCCACAATTCTTAACAAACTTGCGATAATACCCTGTTAACCCGATAAATCCTCGCAACTTCTTTATGGTTGTGGGGACTTTCCATTCCTTAATGGCTTTAATTTTGTTAGGGTCTACTTTAACACCTTCGTGAGATACAATATGACCTAGATATTCCACCTCTTGTACTCCAAAGAAACATTTGGATTATTTTGCATATAATTGTTTCTCCTGCAATAGTTTGAGCACCCTGTCAACATGTTCAACATGATCCTTCCAAGACCTGCTGTAGATTAGTATATCATCAAAAAATACTAGCACAAATTTTCTAAGGAAGGGTTTGAAAATGGAATTCATCAACCCTCGAAATGTAGAAGGTGCATTGGTAAGGCCAAATGGCATGACCAAAAATTCATAATGACCCTCATGAGTTCGAAATGCTGTTTTTGGAATATCTTCAGTCTTCATTCTAATTTGATGATATCCCGAACGAAGATCCAACTTGGTAAAATAAATTGCTCCATGTAATTCATCCAATAATTCATCAATCACAGGAATGGGAAATTTGTCTTTAATTGTGAGCTTATTGAGCTCCCTATAATCCGGACACATTCGCCATGATCCATCCTTCTTGTGTACCAATACTACAGGAGCAGAGAAAGAACTTTGACTAGGTTGAATTATACCGCCTCTAACATTTCTGCAATCATACGTTCAATTTCGCTCTTTTGGAAGTAAGGATATCTATAAGGCCTGATGTTTGGAGGAACACTTCCTGGAATCAAATGAATAGCATGATCATGATCACGAATAGGTGGGAGTCCTTTGGGAATTTCAAACACCTTGGAATGATTGTCCAAGACTTGTTGGAGATCTGCAGAAATAGATGATTTTGATGTTGGAACTTCTAGTGAGCATAATTGTGCACTTACGCCTCGTTGTTCTTTCTTTAGAAGCTTTGTCATGACATTAGAGCTTATTATCTTTCCCGACTTCCTCGCAATACCCCGTAATTCGACTTCCTTTCCTTCTGAAAAAAAATTCAAGAAAAGTTCTTGAAAATTAAAAGCTACCGTCTCCAAAGATTGTAACCATTGTACTCCTAGTACAACATCAACACCTCCCATAGGAATGGAAAGCATTGGACTATTCAATACATATTCCCCCATGGTTAGTTTGATATTATGGAATTTTCCAGAGCAATTTATAGTTCCTCCATTTGCAACCATCACTTGACATTCTGGTGCTGGGTATAGGAAACAATTTAATTCCTTGGCTACCTTACAATGAATAAAATTATGGGTGCTACCTGAATCAATCAACACTATTACCTTTTTCTTTTTGATATGTCCTTCTATCTTGAGAGTTTGAGGAGTGGTAATTCCTGCCAGTGCATTACATGATATGGTCGGATTCATTTCTTCCTCTTCTAGGGCCGGTTCCTCGTGTATATCCTCTTCTTGTTCATTTTCTTCTTCTTCTTCACAATCTATGTAAAATAATTTCTTTTCAGCACACTTATGACCTTTAGTGTATTTGCTATCACAACTGTAGCAAAGCCCTTTTGCTCTTTTTTCTTCCAATTGTTGTGGTGTCAACCTTGTAGGTTGTGGAAATCTAGTCGTAGCAACACTTCCTTCTTTATAGAATTGAGTGGTAGGCTTCCTTGTCGCCATTATTTTACATTCAACTTTTCTTGCCAACCTGAATGCCTTCTCCAATGAATCTGGTTCCAAAACGCGAACTTCATGTTGGATATTATCCTTTAAAGTGCCTATGAAGAGATCGATCCCGTGTTCCTCTGGAATATCAGTTACCCTTATATTCAATTTTTGGAATTCCTCAATGTGTTGCCCCACTAAACCCTTTTGTTTGAGATTTATCAATTGGCTAAAGAAGGTGTTGCTCTTTGTATCCTCATAATGTGTTATCATTTCTTCCGTAAAAATTGACCAAGTGACAATTTTTTTAAGGGAGAAAAGCCATCTATACCATACAAATGTATTTTGTTCTAAATGTAAAGCTGCAATGCGTACCTTTTGTATGTTTTTCACATTATTGAGATCAAAATATTTCTCCATCTGTAGTATCCATGTTACAGGATCATTTCCATCAAAATTCCTCATATCATTTTTTGGAATATGGTGGTTCTTGCCTCCAACATTAGATTTTATGAAATCATGATTAACATTTATTTTGTTCTCATCATGAGTTTCCTCTACTATCTTTTCACCATTAGGAAACATTTCTTGTATCAACTTTTCCAAACCTTTTATGTCTACTTTTAGATCCTTCTTCATGTTTTCCGTGTTATCTTTCATTTTTTCATCGATCTTAGCTTCCATGTCATCCATATTAGCTTCCATGCCCACTTCCATGCCATCCATCTTAGATTCCAAACCATTCATCTTAGCTTCCACACCTTTATTCAAACCATCCATCTTAGTTTCCACGCCTTTCTTCAAAACTGCCATTTCATTTTTTGTTGTTCTTTGCGAGAGCGAAATTTGTTGCACTTGCTCTTGTAATTTTGATATGTCATGTTGCTATTCTTCATCTTCATGAGTCATAGTAGAGCCTTCTAAAGGCTTAATGGGTGTTGAATTATTTTTAGGGGCCATTTTTAGAATCCAATACTGATATCTATTCTACAATATTCCCTTGGAATCAATTCAACTTGATTCTTCAAACAAGACTTATGCAATTCGGAAAAAAAATACACACCTTTTACTAGCCTTTAGGAGATCGATATTGAAATTGAATTATCTCTGTAATTGAAAATATTAGATATCTGAAATTCAGCCCTATAGTAGCCCTCTGAAGCTTCTTTCAAATGCCACAGGTCTGACCTGATTTGGATTCTTCAAGACAAATTTATTTCCAATCTCCCACAATGACCCAACTTTGGACTCGTTCAGTAGAGCGAACTTGTACGGCTTGCCACGTGTCACTGTTTTGTCCTTCGTCTCTGAAATTGATAGAAAGGAAACTTTGGTCCGTTTAATTGCAACCAATTTTTACGGCACTCCAATACGATGCCCAGAGAGAGAGTTATTGAACTTTTCCCACGATCACCTCTTTGAGATAAAATTCAGGAGCCTGAAAAAGCACTACCTTCCACAGATCATATCTCCAAAAATATTGCGAACCAAGCTCTGCAATTTTTTGAAGACTTTCTTCAGGATTTTAGCTTCGCACCATATGAATTTGAGATTCTGAACCTTCGTATAAATGTTTTTATAGCGCAAATGCCACGATGACCTGTTTAGGAGCCTGAAAAAATACCTAACTTCCACAGATCATATCTCCGAAAATATTACGAAGAAAACTCTGAAATTTTTATACAGGATTCCTCAAGATTTTTTCTTCGCACCCTAAAATTTTCAGCTTCTGAAACTTCGTATAAAAAAAGTTATAGCGAAAATGCCACGATGACCTGTTTGGAGCAGCGAAACCCTAGAATCCAAACCTTGATACCAAATGTTGTGTAAATCACTAAAAATAGAAGAAAAATATATCAATGCCTTAGAAATAAGCCACTTCGAGGGGGCAACCTCCAATACATTACATAAATGCACAATTCTTGGATGATACAATTTACAAAACCTCCTTTCTATATATAGGAGTCCATGGGGCCATAATGTAATCCTAGTGGGCCACAATGTAATCCTAGTTGACCTAACAATAGTAGTTTAAGGGCACAATAATAACAAAATGGGGGTTACAAGGGTACAATAATAACAATAAGGTGGTTACACTAACAAAAATAAGGGACTATACTAGTAATATAGGGACCTAACAGCAGATTAGAAAAAGAAGAAAGCTATAGCCCCATACCAAAAAATAAAGAGAGTCTGAAAGTGTGCAAGCTTAAATGCCACTACCAAAGGAAGCGCTGCTATTTAGTCATACAGCCTAATCCTGACTAGATAGATTTCAATTTATTGCTGATAGGTTAGTGAATCAGATTAGCCAAACAATTTAATCTTGGCTTATCAGTAGACTATATTAGGATAGAAAAACAGAGGTTCAAACAAGCTTAAATCCTGAACCTATAAGTTTGATGAAGAATGGCTCAAATCAGATCAAAACCTGAGCCAAAGAGAAGAAAAAGAATTGGTTCTAATATGCTCAAAATATGAACCAAGAAAAAATAAGTAGATGACTCCAAAAAAGACCAAAATCCGAGTCATAGAAAGAAAGAAGGATGCTTGAAATTTCCAGATCTTGAGCCTTCACAATTTTGTTTCAATTTTCTATAAATTTCAGTCTATGTGCAGCTTGTTTTTATGCCACAGTCTTATATCAAATCACATATTTTAATCCTGGTTTGTATGTATTTAAATTTCTATTTTAGAATATAGAGAATAAGATCTGTCAGACAGCTTAATCCTGGCAGATAGTAGTTAGGTAGAGAAGCTAATGAGTTCAACTGTTTAAACTGAACTCATGGAAGTTATAAGGGTAGATTTAGATTAGTTTCCTGCTTTCAATAAAAGAACAAAATGTTTATGTTAAAGGTTTGAAAGTCCAAGTGCACCTTATTAAAGAAAAAAATGTTAGGAGGTAGGCTGTGTAGGTAGTTATCTGGGAAGAAATTGACTTGTTATGATGTAATTCTGATTATATTTTCAAGAAGCATGATCAAAGAAGAAAAGTTTTTCAAAATTCAAATCATAGGTGTACATTCCAAAGATAAATCTCTGAGGTTCTTGACACCTCCAAGGAGCTTCCATCCCCAAGTGGAGCCACTGTTAGCCATCAGTAAATTTTGTCACAACAAATGATGGATAAATATGTGCTTCAGCCTTCAAGAAGCAATATTCATGGAAAAATGCCAGTTCTTGAAGCCTTCTTGGTGTCTTTTATCTTACAAATCATCTTCACTGATGTTTCCAAAAAATATTTTTCAAAAAAGAGCTTGCTGGTACAAAAAAAGTTGTTTACAAGACCATCATTCTTCATTATTTCCCCTTCATAATAATTCTCCATATCCATCCCTTCATCTCATTTTTGTTCACTCCTAAAAAGGGCCATCAACCCTCATTTTAACCTTCATTTCACATAAAAGGCTACCAAATCTCCTTTAAACCATTTATTCTCCTTCATTTGGTTTAAATTAGGCCTTTTTAGCTTTACCGAAAACATCAAAATGGCCTTAAAACCTTCATTTTTGGTCTAAAGGCACTCCTTTTCAAACATTAGGCTTTAAGCACCTTTCAGATTAGCCCTAGCCCCTTTTTGTCATATGACCCAGCACCATGACCAAGCGCTAGGCCCATCGGCATTTCGGCTTTTCGCCGGTCCCCGCAACCTTTTTCCCTTTAAAAATGTTCACCGCCGAAGATTTTTCTCCGCTATGGCTCTCCCCTTGCATCAATCTCCACCGTTGATCTTGCTTTTCATATCGGACGGTCCTCGCTCCATCGGCGATTCCCATTTCCACTTCCCAAACCTATTTTTCCCCCGCCGATGTTCATCCCCCGCCGATGGAATCCTGACCGTCGATCTCCCCAGATCCGACGGTTTGAACCCTTTCCGGGCCCTCCATCTTCTTTCGACCTTCGTGCCTTTGTGGTTCCCCCACAATAGATCTCCACCGTTGATCCTCAAGATCTAATGACCCTCACTTCCCGCATCATCCGTTCCCCTGACCCCATTCATTACCCCTTTTCTTCCCGATTCAATCTCCACCGTCCATCTTGAAAGATCTAACGGTGATCAGGCTTTCTCCTTTACAAAGCCATATCCCGCATTCCTTTGATTATTTATCCCTCCATTCATCCTCATCGTTGATCTTCAAGATCCAACGGTTGTCGCTTGTCCTGACCTCTTAAACCCGCCCGATGAACCTCCCGCTACACGACAAAAGAGATGATGTCATTGATGGTCCCACTCGACCACGCATCTCCACCCGTCACATTCGTCCCCAACCGTAGAGTTGGCCCCCCCATATCCAACGACCCAGAACTCTTTTCGCACCCGATCCACCAAAATGTTTCGACACGCAACTTCTACGCGGAACAAGTGGTTTTATGGTGGACACGCGTCAGCCACCAAGCCATATCGTGTTCATTCGAAATAATACCATATACCGCTCAACCCTCGTGCGAAAACCACCTCTGGTTTCACAAAACCACCTTCACCTTTTCCGTGCCCAAATTCAAGAATTCCACCATTTTTCCTCCTAGTTGCATACAAAAACCTTCTTCACATGTTATCCTCCCTCTACATTGCTCCTCCGCCCTCGCCTAGCCTCTGTAAGCATTTGAATCCTAAAACGTAGGATTATATAATTGTTTGTTGTTTTGTAACAGCCAGGTTACCACAATGCCTAGGATGACGATCCTCAAGGCCAGAATCACGAAGAAATGGGAGCTCAAAGGGTTTGAATTTACAGCCAGCCAATGCGTCATGAACATTGGTAAGCCAATGAAACCCTCCAGCGCAAAAAGAAAGCACCTACCAGTAAACATCAAAGATCAATGAAGAACAGTGGAAATTAAAGAAATTAAGGATTAAAGGTTAAAGCATAAAGCCCGAAGATCAAGAGCTTAACCATTGATTTTCAAGGATAAAGCACAGTTGAAGACAAATCAATTAAAGTCAAAATAGTCAGTAAAGGACAAAAATCCCAAAAGATGATTAAAGAAGGCTTAAAATCATATCATAGGCGTAATTCAAGTTTAAAGTGACAAATCAAGACAGATCACCCAAAAAATGCTTCAAATGCCAAATCTCCAAAGCCTTTACTTCTCCAAAGATAAAAAAATGCCACCTATAGTTCTATTTACCTCAAAAGAATTCATATTAAGTGCACAGTCAGAAATATTTTGTCAAAGACACCTCAAAAAGTAATTGCTAGCTACCAAGAGTCTCAAAAGTCAACAAAAGTAACTGAAGTAGATGAAAGTTAATGTAAAAATCAATTAACAGAGTTAAGACATTAGATATCTTCTCCACTAGGCCTCCCAAAGGCCGAGAAGCATTTACTCTGTATTAATTGAACAAATGAACCCTTTCTTGCACTCCACCTCCTCATTCTTCTATAAAGACTCCATGATGAGCTCATTGTAAAGGGTTGGAAAGTTATTGATTGTTTGAACTGTTATTAAGTGAAGGTAGATGAGTAGTTGTAATATAGTAGGCTGGGAAGAGAAGTATTGGACTGTAGAAAGCCATTGGACTTAAAGTATGTGACTAGTCTTGAACATCAAATAAACAAGCATATTCACAGGATCTTGGTCTATATTATTGGTGATGTTTTTCTTACTATAATTTTTATTCTCCTTATGTTTCCATACTGTCCATTTTCTCTGATAAAGAACAACAAATTTAGAGTAGGATTTACTGCAAAGTACCCTATTTCTACCTGATAAGATTTATTTCTATGTTTTCTTCGAATTGTTGCTTTGGGAATGATTTCAATAGAGTATAACCAGTCAAGGAATTTTGGTGAGCCCATTTCTTGCTAAGTAGAACTTGAGACGTCGTTCTCGAATGATCTTTTCACTGCATGCTAAGTAGAGTCCTAATCAAGGAAGTTTATGGTTAGCCCTGTCCCTTGTTTAGTCTTAAACAGCTGTTTTGAAGATTGCCCTTAAGATTATGCCGAAAGTAGGATAGGTTCAAAGTCCTTACTTGATCTTAGGCTACCTTTTATGTTTATCTTAAATGTTTTCTACCCTTAAGAGTATGCCGAAAGCAGGATAGGTTCAAAGTCTTTACTTGATATTAGGCTACTTTTTATGTTTATCTTAAATGTTTTCTACTTTCTGAAGGTAGTCAAGAGGATTACTGGATTGTTGTCTTAGAAGTTGGCTTTAGTAGGAGTTTGCCCAGAGAAGTCTATGGTTTACCCTATCCTTTGGCTTGCTCCCAAATCAGTCACTTTGAAAGGCTTTTCTTGTGTAGTGAAGTTAATAGATTCTTAATTGGTTATTAGCTTTTCTTCTTTCACCACTCTTCTTAATGTTTCATACCACAAAATCAACTTAAAGATATCTTTTGATATAGATGAATTTCCCTATGGAAACCATTGAATAGTTGTTGTGCAAGTAAACCCTTTTATGACTCCATAGCCCAATGGATTGGCATTGTTTTCTTGACCTATCTTCCCATGCTGAAACATCCTTCTACTTATTTCCTCCTTCACTTCACATGACCTTCTCAATTAATGATCCCCAACCAAAAACAAACAAATCACTTGTGCTTCATAACTAGCCTAATATCATATCATGAGCCTTTAAGCATATCATTATAAAACACATATAGAGATATCCCTCTCTGAATCCAGGAGGGCTAGATCTTAGGATTCCAAAGTGGTTCTGATGTTGCCTTGTCATTTGGTATGCCAATCTGCCAAATCAAAGGACCCCAACAGATGGGACTTGGATCCCTTAGAATAAATTATATAAAACTCACATGCAGAATCAGAGGTAAAACAAATGAATCTAGCTACACTAAACAGATCTCCCCAGCTCAAGATAGCTCAAAAACACCCCAATCCCATGACTTCTCAACAACAAAATTTCTGAAGACTGTGAGAGAATAATTCCCATGAGGGTTTCTATAGAAAATAATGAAATAAGATTGATCTAGAGATTATATTAATCAAGTAGCAGAGAAATGGAGGTTTAACCTCTTTTACAGCAGAAATAAGACACCTGACAAGGGTTTCCGGCATTACATATGTATAAAAGGCAGTACTGCAGAGAAATAACGCAGTATACTGCATCTCTATATTAAACATGACTAAATTTAACATAAAATAGCTGATCAATACAGAAAATGGCCAAAGGCCCTCCTTATTAAAGCTTCTGGAGGGAAATAGACACCTCCTCCTCAAACACTAGCACAAAATCTAGGGGTGAAACCTTGCTGCTGCTGCACCTGCATAAAGGATGTAGTTTCTGAAGATGACTGCGCTGTAGATGTTGATGACTAATTGGCCCTAAGCTAGATGATGAAATTGAAGCTCAAACCCTTCCCTTTATATCCCTTAAGAAAGCTGATCCAAAGAAGAGGATGGAATTATCGCATGAGAATTCTTGGCACTAAACAATGCTGCAACCACAGCTAAATAGCTGAAGCATGCAAGTAGTCAAAAGACCAAATATGTATGAATACTGAATGAATCCCTTGCTACTATCCCCTTCTTTTTATCCTTGGTGAGCCTCCTCACCCTGGGCCCCACACATTGTTGAGGTGACTTTCTAGTGAAGATTCCTCCTTAAGAACTGCATTGTCCTTGTTGGCTTCCCTCCTCTTGTAGCAATGCTGTTGACTTGGTCAACTAGAACTAGTTCACCTGGATTGCCTCCTTTCACACTAAGGTGTCTTCAATCCAGCTCTCATATGTGTGTCTAGGCTGATCCTTGTTCATATTGACCTAGTTTACTTGG
Organism: Pinus albicaulis; assembly: GCA_034641835.2. Classification (NCBI taxonomy): domain Eukaryota; kingdom Viridiplantae; phylum Streptophyta; class Pinopsida; order Pinales; family Pinaceae; genus Pinus; species Pinus albicaulis. Next base: position 73,132 of record JAXQQM020088467.1, read on the forward strand.
ATGATCTTTTCCTCCTCAAGAATGCATGTTGACTTAGTCAAACCTGACTTTGTCCACATCTATTTTGCCCTTGTTCACACCTGAAAGTGTAAAATATAGCTCCTAAGGTGATCCCCTTCCACATTAAGATGGAAATTATTCATATTTTTATTGCTCATGGGCCTCCTTACCCACTTATTCATCCCCTAGGTGAAAGCAACAAAATCTAATATTCCAATTTGCTGTATGCAAATTTCGGAATATTACAGTCCTCCCCTTTCAAATGTTGCTTGTCCTCAAGAAACTGCAAAGGTAGAACTGAAGAACCTCCTCTTCTTCCCCTGTAGCATCCTCATATGATATTATCCCCCATAGATTAAGGTGTTGTTCCATCAATACTTCTCCAAGCTGCCCCTCCCAAGTGTGTAAGCTATCTGTTGGTGAAAATTCCAAATAGTTGACATCATGTGACAATGAAACATCCATTGAGGCAAAAATGGGTTTTTTAAATGTCCTCTTGAGGCATGAGGGCTGATATAGATTGGGTTTCATCATCCCCATTTGAATATCCCATCCCCAAGCTATCAACCATACAAAATGAGTCACCCTCCAGGATGGAAACTCATGAAGAATCTCTTCCACCTTTGGCTCATGAAAAATAGGTGGGTTGAAAATATGAACATGGTAGAAAAGATAGCCTACCCCACGTTGTCTTCCTCTCCACTCATGACAAGTGTAGAGTGCATGCTGATCATGGGTTGAAAACAAGTTTCCCTCAAGTGGTAAGAAAAATATTGAATCTTCAAAGATCCCCTCTCCAAAATTATGGATCATGCTAGCCCAAACTATTCCATTCAAATTGAATGGCACCTCACTACCATATGTCATCCAAATCAGAAAGTTGCTGAAGGCTATGTGCAAGTGAGGATGATATACATGGTTTCCTTGGTGGATACAGTGCATTCTTTCCAACTTCTGATTTAGAATATCATGTGGCAAGTTGTTTTCGAATGAGCTACCAGTTGTATATGTTTGCTCATCTAATATAAGATAGCAAAAAACAATATACATCAATTGTACATGATCAAAACAACAATAAATTTTCCCAAAATCATGTGGAAATGGGTTATCATTACTACAAAGGTTGGCCCTAAAGTGACCATATAACCCAAAAATAATCTTGCTCCTTTGTGAAGCAATGCACTGTGTAGAGATGGTAAAAATATGCAAATATTCAATGGAACAATCAATAAGTACAGAAATGCATTTCTTACCATACATAGGGAGTAGGCTAAAAATGAGGTCCATGAATGAGTCCTCCCATGAGAATCCCCTCATAAAAATCTGAAAAAAAGAGGGATACATACTCCTCTTGGAACTCTCCATTAGTGAGGACATACTCCCAAGTGACAGGGCTGTAGGCCTCAGTGATAAGGCTCTAGTCACTCCATGACTTCTTCTCTTGACATTCCACATGTCAAAAAAATCCACCATCATGCTGCTATGTGAGAAGATCTTATTCCTATATGGAAGCTACTCCTTTTCCTTCAATGCTAAAGGGTAGCCTCTTTGTACCTTGATTGTGTCATTCCTTCCCCTTGAAATATCATAAGGAGTATGGGAAAACTTCTGCCCATATTCTCCCAAGAGAAGCCACAACAACAATGAATCTTCCTGCCCCCTCACACCTCCATCATACAAATCATGAGGTGAAAATATGTTGATTGACATGAAGAGGATCAAATCAACATGATACATCCAACCCCTAGGATGCGATATGATGTTAATGTCCTGCCAAGTGTCTTCCATCCTCATACCCTTTGGAAAAGGATATGCTTCATGATGGCCAAACTCTCTCAAGAGTAGCCAACGCAGCTTTTCCTCTTGCTGCCCTGTATCATAAATTTACAAGTGGCTCACCAACCTCTTTCTCTCCACCCACATCCACTCAAACCCATGTGGATGCCTCCCATCAAGCTTCATCTTGGCATTCTTCCAATGTGGGCTCCCATCCTCCACAACCAGCTCCTCTCCTTTGCATGTCATGAAGTGCTAAAATGCATTTTCTTGGAGATCCCTTAGAGAAGATCTCATGTCAATAACCATCTGGAATCCATCAAGATCCAAATTTGATAAATGAAAATCCTCCTCACTGCTATTGTTTGGCAGCGTTGATAGTCTCTCCAATGATATAGTTTCTGCCTCATACTCCATCTCAAGGATGAATCTATGTTCTTTTGTAGGAGTATGGTGGACATAGTTCATGACATCCTCCAAAATATTACACTCCAACCTCAAGGGTTGTGTGCAACTCATTAGGGATACATGACGATGATGGTTCATCTCTTCCTTTAACCATTCAAGCTTGCACAATGCAGTGAAATCCTGCTGCTCTATCTCAGCAATAATGTTTGACCTTGGGTCATATGAAGACAAATTTCCACAATTTTTAGAAGGACTTGCTGCAATAATAAAAAGTGGAAATCTTCCCATACCTTGATGAGATGCGGGAACCTCCTGTAGGGATGCAAGGGTTCATCCCTTCAATGTAATGGCTACCCTAACTGCTGATGTAGGTGGCTGCTCCTCCATGAGTGTGACAACGTTAGTACAAGGCTCCTCATGTGGAGAAGAGGACTCCTCCTCCTTTGATCTCCTACTATCAAACCTCCTGATTAATCCTTGATTGAAATCTGAAAAAGTAGACACCCTTGCATGATTCACATGGCTGAACCACCAAGATCTTGCCTCTCCCTCCAAGTGCAGTGCTGAGATCTCCACAACCTCTTTCTCCACTACTGGGTGTAGTAGGAAAAATGCTTTTAACTTCATCACCCAATATTCTGCTGTGCATAAGGGTGATCCATCAAAGGTAGACAATAGGAATATATTGCCCCTTATCATTCTTCTGCTACATGGTCTTCTCCCTTCTCTCAGTTGGATAAGTTGAGGAAGATCTAGGGTCTCTTTGGAAGCCCTAGGTTGGCACTTGTACTCTACCAAATATCCACTTATGATCTCATGTTCTAAGCAGTCTTCTTGCTTTCCACTTCCTCTATGAGAATAGGAATTTCTTGGGTCTTCTTTTCTCCCTTGAACCCTTCTAGAGGTCTCACTGCAACTCTCTTCCCCCTGAAACACTTTTGGAGTTTCAATGCATCCTTCTCCTTCCTTCTTAGATCTAAAAATCGATGAGAGTAATCTCATCCTCTCCATCATGTTGCTCTCCTCTCCTCCATCTTCTCCTTATCTTCTGATTGGATCTGAAATCCACAGGCTGAGCCAAGATGGCAGCTCTGATACCACTGTAATATCCCAAAATTGGGATTTTCTACAACAAATGGAATATCTTAAGATATTCCAAAGTTGGAGCTTTACAAAATCATGAGCCTGGAAATGTAGATCAGATCATTAGATGTAAAAGAAAATCTCACCAGTAGATGTAAGAACCTCAACAAGAATATGGCCTATATCCTCCTTCCCGAGTGGGGAAATGCAACAATATAGGGCATAAAACAACTGTCTTCAGAAAATAACGCTATATATGTGAGGGATGGGACTTGGATCCATTATCATACATTATATAAAACTCACATGCAGAATCAGAGGTGAAAAAAATTAATCTAGATACACTAAACAGATCTCCCCAGCTCAAGATAGCTCAAAAACACCCCAATCCCATGACTTCTCAACAACAAAATTTCTGAAGACTGTGAGAGCGTAATTCCCATGAGGGATTCTATAGAAAATAATGAAATAACACTGATATAGAGATTATATTAATCAAGTAGCATAGAAATGGAGGTTTAACCTCTTTTATAGCAGAAATAAGACACCCGACAAGGGTTTCCAGCATTACATATGTATAAAAGGCAGTACTACAGAAAAATAATGCAGTCTACAGCATATATGTATTAAAAATGACTGAATGGAACATAAAATAGCTGATCAATAAATAAAATGGCCAAAGGCCCTCCTTATTAAAGCTTCCGGAGGGAAATAGACACCTCCTCCTCAAACACTAGCACAAAATCCAGGGGTGCAACCTTGCTGCTGTTGCACCTGCATAAAGGACGCAGTTTCTGAAGATGAATGTGTTGTAGATGTTGATGAATAACTATCCATAAGCTAGATAATGAAATTGAAGCTCAAACCCTTCCCTTTAGATCCCTTAAGCAAGCTGATCCAAAGAAGAGGATGGAATTCCCGCATGAGAATTCTTGGCACTAAACAGTGCTACAACCACAGCTAAATAGATGAAGCATGAAAGTAGTAAAAATACCAAAGATATATGAATAATGAATGAATCCCTTGCTTCTATCCCCTTATTTTTATCCTTTGTGAGCCTCCTCACCCCGGGCCCCACACATTGTTGAGGTGACTTCCTAGTGAAGATTCCTCCTTCAAAACTGCGTTGTCCTTGTTGGCTTCCCTCCTCTTGTAGCAGCGCTATTGACTTGGTCAACTGGAACTATTTCACCTGCATTGCCTCCTTTCAAACTAAGGTGTCTTCAATCCAGGTCTCATATGTGTGTCTAGGCTGATCCTTGTTCATATTAAGCTAGTTTACTTGGATGATCTCTTCCTCCTCAAGAATGCATGTTGATTTAGTCAAACTTGACTTTGTCCACATCTATTTTGCCCTTTTTCACACATGAAAGTGTAAAATCCAGCTCCTAAGGTGATCCCATTCCACATTAAGATGAAAATTATTCATATTTTTATTGCTCATGGGCCTCCTTACCCACTTATTCATCCCCTAGGTGAAATAAGAAAAATATAATATTCCAATTTGTTGTATGCAAATTTTGAAATATTACATACAGTCATGCCCAAAGCAGTGGAAAGCCTTACTCTCCGCATTAGGCAACATCGAACCTGTCGATTCGCGCTTAATGGATTTTGATTTAGATAAAGCCACCCCTAGGCTTCCTTCAATGGTCGCCTTTCAGATACCAACATCGGTCCAAAACTGTAATATCCCTTTTTCAAGAATATCAAGATTCTATTCCAGAGATTAACTGCAGGGGCATTTACTGGATATGTCACCTTTGAAAAAGCATGAGATCCAGAGGCTACCTGGCCATCTGCAAACTCTGTCTATAGAGCTTGAAATATTTCTCCTTCAGGGATTCAACAATACATAAACATGAGTTGGAAAACAGCAGTGAATGGATTAAAACCAAGAATTCCAGAAGATCTACATAACCATTATAATAGATAATAGAAACAAAAAATGTGAACAAGATCTTGAGGAAATGATCTCGCAAGTCAAACAATTCCTCCTCAATGAAACATGTACATGAAATATAGAAAATACTGCTATATAAAATAGGCCCTGGCTATGACAGCGGAATCCAGAAGGCAGAACTACTGCAAAATTTCAATAAAAGATATATATGACAATGAATAGCTCAAATATGAAGGGGGAGCAAGATCTCAACCCCTGGAAACACACAATACACAATCCTGAAAGGGATTGGCCAAAATATACACAAAATGGAAAATCTGCAGAAATGCCAGAGTTGCTGGGTAGCTACAGCAACTCAAGAACTGGAAATAAATGGAGAAGACTGAAGATACTACAATCAATGACAAGATCTCCTCCAATGGATCTCTAGGATGAAAGGCTGATCCTCTCACCTAAGATCTCACCCTTTGAACATGTGGATCAATTATCCATTGCAAACACACTAAAAAATAACGCAGTCTATAGAAGGGACTACTTTGTTGGTGAAGAGAAATGCTTGGCCTTGATGCCAAAGTCTGCAATAAGCTCTGGAATATCTCCAATCTGATATCTCAAAGGAAAGAGGGGCTCCTCCTCTGAAAATAGCTAATGGAAGTGATGTAGTTAACCCTCACTACAACACCCAGTAACACAACATTACTCTGCTATAGAAATAACGCTGTCTTGATGGAGGATGCTTGGCCACAAACCTGGATGTGAGGAAAATCTGAACAATCCCTCAAGAGGCCTCTCAAGAAGGTGAAATAATCCTAAAAAGGAATTCCTCCCGAAAATTCTTGCTAAACAGCAGAGAATGCACAATTGTCTGAACAGAGAATGAAATGAAAAATCAAAAGCATGAGAAATAATGGTTGCCTTGCCCTCCTTTTAAACAAGTGAAAGCTTTCTCTCCAAGGGCCCCATCAATTAGGGTTTCCTCCACCAAATATCCTCTTCCTCATTCACACTGCGCTGTCTTCTAAAGTAAGCCACTCCTCCTATGGCAACACTGTTGACTTGGTCAAACCTGACATTGTCTTCATGTATTTTCCCCTTTTCACACTTGAGGGTGAAAAATCAAGTTCTTATGTCTATCCCCTTTCACATGTGAGGGAATTTATTCATGTTTTCAATAAACATGGGCATCCTTACCCATTTATTTGGCTATGTTAGAGTCGGTATCTTCATCCCTCCGTCAGAGATCAAATTTCTCTTGTTGCATTTCATTTTAGGTGTCTCATTTAGTTCATTCAGCTGCATTCCATTAGGAGCATGGATCATCTGATGGTAGGGTCTTGTCACTCATATCCCTCATGTCATGTACCTGCTGGTCTGTGTCTGTCTATCAAAATCATTTACAGTCATGTTTGGTCTCTTGGTCAACAAAGAGTCATTTTAGGGTTTTTAGTCTTGTTGGGGTTCCCATGTTTTGGCCAGGTTGACAAAGACCAAAAGATGAGACAACATAGAACCAATTTCAGACCTTAGGATCTAGCCCTCCTAGGTCCAGAGAGGGATCTCTCTATGATTATCAAAGGATATATGTCTTTGAAGTTCTCAATTGTGATTTTAGGCTAGTTATAAGCTCAAGGTTGTTTGTTTGATTGTTTGAGTTTGGTTGTTGAGAATCAGGAAGGAAGGTTTCATCATAAGACAAGGATGGGTAAAGAAGGAAGCTAGGCAAGGATAGATAACTCAAGGAACATCAAGGCCATTGGGCAATGGAGTCAAGAAAGGATTTACTTATGTTCAATGTGTAAGCTTCAGTTGGGCTAGTCATCTAGAGCATTTGGATCTCAAGGACTGATTGGTGGGATGGAACACTAAGGAATGAGAATGAAGGATGGAAAACCATCTGATTCCATCTATAGATCAGGCCAGAGGTCATTTAACTCCAGGCCTACTTGGACAAAACCATAGGCAACACAAGGGGTCTTGAAAAGGTTTGTATGGAAGGGCAGGTTATGAAGAGGCAGCGACAGGCTTTACACCTCCCAATGTTCCTCACCTCTTTCAATTAAATCTTAACAAAAACATCTGAACATTGATTCTATTAACTTGCACATCAGAGAGAAGGCAATAATCATCCACTACACTGGTTTAGTCAATAAAAAACAATATTCAGACACACATATGAGCAGAAAACATTAAAGACTGAGAGAGCTGGGACATAAGGTACCTAACAAGGGTAAATCTTATGTCATGCATTCAGATGTCAGTCAGAAGAACATGAAATGAAATGGAAATAAACGCAGAGATAAGAAAAACATCACCAACTGCTGTAGATCAGGATCCAATGAAAGCTGCTTATCATGTTAAACACAATACCAATCAGGTACATCACTGCCCAAAGCTTTTACATTCAGCCTGAATACATCATATTTCTCAGCCTGTCATACAACTATTACACAGGAAACTTGGCTCGGGACAAAAATGCTTGCAATTCACTGATAATCCAACAATAACCATTACAATGATATCCCTCTGTGCTTTATAGCAGAAGAGACACAGAGGACCGACTGAGGAGGTAGGTGAATCTTAAATTTTACATTTAAACACAACAATGAATGCAGGTCCGAGGCCCATTCTGCTTGATACACTGTATATTTAATCATTGTCACCTTCCTCGTGAAAGAAAGATCTGCTCTGGATACGATTTGACCTTTGGGCTGTAGTACTCCAGGTGATTTGAACAAAATGAAAGAACTTGCTGGGAGGTCTGCCTCATGGATGTCAGATTTCTTTGAACTATAGCTGGGACAGAAAACTCCTTCAGGGACACGGCGCATAATAAATACTGCATGGGAGACCTGTCCTTTATGGAAAAACACTCTGCTGATAAGAAAACCTTGATATTACTTCTTATTGATGTTCAGGATCTCCAGAATCGATCCTCGGGGTCTTCAAAATGATGCTTTGCCTCTTTAAACCTCTGTTTCAGGGCTCAAGATCTTCGTTGATGCGCATTAATCCCTCTTCTCTATACTGAAAATCCTTGCTGCTTCATGATTGCCTCTGTCGGGTTAGCTCGAGCTTTTAATGGCGCCGGCAAGATTTTCGGTGTTTGAACTCCGCTTTCCTTTAATGTAAGTCCTGACAGCCCCATTCCTTGAATTTCCTGATGGTACTATTTCATTGGATTTGATCCTGACTGCGCCGCTTGCCATTGAGGCAGTACATTGAACAGAGGCGGTCCTCTTCCTCTAGAAACTCTGCAACATGGCAAATTGTGAAGAAACAGTGGACGGAGCAATGGACGCAGGGTGAACTAAATGGTGGTGCGGCGGTGGCGGAAAAAACGGTATTATGTAAACGAACGATGAAAATGCAGTGAAGTGGTGGAGTGCATGGACAATAGGGTTTGGTGTGAAGATGCAGCATAGACCGTTAGATCCTGGCCTGGAGACGAAGATCAACGGTGGAGATTGATCCGGCGTAACCATACATAAAACAGGCGTAACATACAAAACACATGAAATACAACGGAAACGAATGTAAGAGTGGGACCCAATGTGGTGGAGGGCGATTAGATCTGAGCCATCAGATCAGGGAGGAAACAGGCGGTCAGGATTCCATCGCACAATCGCAATCGGAGGTCGGAGCGGGGAGCAATCGCGATGCACAACACGAATGTTCTGAGTGCGATTGGGGAGACGCTGCGATTAAACACCAACCGTCGGATCTGGGATCAGATCGATGGTCCACGTCTAATCGGAGGGAGATGGAGAGGGGCAGCGGAGCAGTGATGCGACAGCGCTGGCCGTCGGATCGCGGAACAGATCAGCGGCTCAGATGCAATCGGGGGACAGTGCGATCGGGGAAACGGAAGACAAGGTTGCGATTGATCGGAGGGTGTGACATGGGTGTTGCGATTGCGATGGGTGGGGGGCTTGCGATTAGCACTCCCCCGTCGATCTTTACGACAGATCAACGGACCACAACTCATCGCGAGACTTCGCGTTAAAAACCAATCGCATCAGGGTTCTTTGATGTAACAAAGGAAATGCACCCGCCGGTTGTTCCGATTGCGATTAGCGCTTGGGACTTAAGCGCTTGGTCCCAGCGCCAAGGCATGTGTGGGAAGTGGTTAAGGGGCCAACGGAAAAGGGGCTAGGCCTATAGCATGGTCGGAAAGTGGGTTTTTTTCCCATTTTAATGGGTTTTAAGGGATTTTAAAGGGAAACGATAAGGGGAGAAAGGGGAAGAAAATTAAACAAAGGGTAAGAGGGGGAAATTAAAGGGGATTTTAGGGGGATTTGAGGGGTAAAAAAGGGGAAATAGAAGGGGAGCCAAGGGGGAATGAAAGAGGCTAAATGAGGGTAACAGAAAGGGAATTTGGACAAAGGGAAAAAGGGGGGAATTGATGTATGTTACAGGGGTAAAGGAAGGAATGGCAGGCCCTTTTTTTAGCAATTTACTAGCAGAGAGGGATTTGTATTAGGCAGAGCAATTGAGAGACTTCAAGGAGGATGGATTTTCAGGGGAAAGGCATTCCTTGAAGACTCAACAATGATTTAGCCCCCTATTTGCTTGTCAAAAATTTCATATGGGGGCTAACAGTGGCTCCACATGGGGATGGCTTCTTCTTGAAGGAGTCAAGAATTCAGGAATTGATCTCTTGGTGTAGGCCAGATGCCTGCTGCTTGAACCATCCCTTCTTTCTTTAGATTAGCTGCCACAATATATTAGATACACAAATCAGCAGAAAAATTTTCCCAACCAATCTACCTACCCAAACTAGAACTCTAACAATTTTCCCTTGGGTGCATTTGAACTAGCAAACCCTTTACATTTTTTTTTGCAAAACAAAAACAAACCTATTCTAATTCTACCCTTCTTGCTCCATGAGGCCAGATTAGACTGTTGGCCTCATCTATTTCTCTACCTAAACTACTACCTGTTGGGATTAAACTGTCCAACAGGTTTCTTCACCTACATTCTAAGACATGAAATTTAAACACAGCCAAGCCAGGATTAGACTGTCTGACTTGCTGGGCAGAAACTTGAAGAAAACAAAACTGTGAAGGCATGGAATTCTGCAACTGTGAAACATCCTTCTTTATTTCTTGTGACTCAGGTTTTGAGCATATTTGAGTCACTTCTTTCCTTTGCTCCAGCTCTGATTTTGGGCATATTAGAGCTAGATCTTCTTGCCTCAGAGGTTCATGTTTTGAGCATGTCTGAACCTCTCTTTTCATTCTGTTTCTTGGAACAATCTCTCTCTTTTTGCTGAAAATGAAAATTTGCAACGGTATATACAATGGAGGTGAAATTGGAAATGGAAAATCAATAAAAGTAATGTTTGAGCATCCTGCCATTGACAAGACCCCCAAACAGCTCTGTACCATCGAGTTCTTGTAAGAAAAATGCATTAGGACCCACCGTGGCTTGAATGATGAACGGACCTTGCCACAAGCTGTCAAATTTGCCATGTTTGCCTTTATCCTCTCTTCTTGAATCCCACTTCAGGACCTTGTCCCCAACCTTGAAATTTGCTGCTTTGGTTCTTTTGTCAAACTGTCTCTTCATGTTTTCCTGCACTCTGACAGCTCTGTCATAAACTTGCTCCCTTGTTTGCTGAAGATGGATTGTTTCATTAATTCTCCTTATCATGTTGTCTTCTTCTGATTGGATTTCTTGAATAAGCTTTACCACTGGTATCCCAAGGCTAGTAGGAAAAACTGCTTCTGTCCCATAAACCAGCTGGAAGGGTGATGTGCCAATAGATTTCTTTATAGTGAGCCTGTCTGCCCACAAGGCATGTATCAACTTTTTATGCCAAGACCTTTTGTTCTCTTCCAGCAGCTTCTTAATGATTGTAACCAGGCTTTTATTTGATGATTCAGCTAAGCCATTACCCTGGGGGTAATAGGCAGTTCAATGTCCAAGTGCAATTCCGTACCTGTGACATAAATCAATCATTCTTTTGGATCCGAAAGCAGCAGCATTGTCAGTGATTATCTTCCTTGGGCAGCCAAACCGAGATAAGATGAAGTCTTCTAGGAACCTAATGATGACAGAATCAGTGGCATTCCTAGTGGGTATGGCTTCAATCCACTTAGTGAAGTAATCAGTAGCAGTCAAGATCCACTTGTGTTGCCCAGAAGAAGAGGGGTGGATTTCTCCAATGAAGTCTAAGCCCCATTGCATGAAGGGACCTTCTATGGTGATAGGTTGCAGAGGGAGGGGAAGGAGCTTTCTTTTTCCCTCAAAGATTTGGCATTTGTGGCAGGCAAGAATAATTTTATGGACATCACTAAAGAGTGTAGGCCAATAGTAACCAGCCCTGAGTATCTTATTTGTAGTGGCCTTCCAACTCAGGTGGCCTCCACACTCCCCAGCATGGAATTCTTGTTTGATTCTTTCAGCTTCGGTTTCAGGCAAACATTTCAGCAAAAGACCATTTGTATTTTTCCAATATAGACTCTCATTCATAATGCAGTAATTTCTAGCTTTGAGTTTTACGAATCTGGCCTTTGTTTTGGACAGTTCTGGAGGGGCATGGAGGTGTGCGAGCACGTAAAGGATATCAGTGTACCAAGGAGAGTTATGAAACTGCTCCTCAATAGTTTGATGGGGCAATTCTTCCTGCTCATCCAGGGCATTCATCATGTTAATATCAAGGGCTTGTAGATTAGATTTAGCCATCAATTGGGCCAGGCCTTGACCTTTGATCAGCTTGGTGGGTTTGATTTCAATGTCATATTCTAAAATTGTAGCAATCCATTTTCCCCTTTTTCCATCTGGGTCTTGGGACAGGATATCTTTGACCACTATATTTGGCACATAGGCAACGGTGTGAGAATGCAGAATGTACACCCTAAAGTCTTTTAAGGCCTTAATCAGGGCATAGGCCTGCTTTTCCATGATGTTGTACTTTAAGGGTGCATCTCTTAAGGCTTTACTGAAGAAGGCTATAGGCTGTTCCTTACCTTCCAAATTTTTCTGCAGCAAAACTGCTGCTATTGTGTGTGGGGAAGCAAATGAAAAGATCAGAAAATATTTTGAGAAGTCAGGGCTGATAAGGATAGGGGCTTGGGTGAGTGCGAGCTTTACTGACTCAAAAGATTTCTTGGCTTCGACAGTCCACTTAATTCCAACATCTTTCTTCAGCATTTCAGTCATTTTCCTAAGATGCTCAACAAGGTTGGGGGTAAATCTTCTAAGGAAATTGATCTTCCCAATGAAGGACTATAGCTCTTTGATGTTTCTTGGATGTGTAATTTGAAGTATTCCCTCAAATCTCTGGGGGTCTATCCTAATCCCTTTCTCAGATATGATGTGGCCCAGAAGCTTACCTTCTTGCAGCCTAAAAACAGTCTTCTTAGGATTTAGGGACAGACCGTACCTTCTACATTTTTCAAAAACTTTCCTCAGATGTTTTAAGTGTTCTTCTTCTGTTTTAGAAAAGACAGTTAAGTCATCCAAGTAGATAACTATAAAGTGTCCAATCTCATCTAAGAAAGCAATATCCATTGCTCTCTGGAAGGTAGCTCCAGCATTCATCAATCCAAAAGGCATTTTCACGTACATGAAGGTGCCCCATGGAGTGGTAAAAGTTGTTTTGAGTTGATCTTCTGGGAGTACCAGAACCTGGTTGTATCCTGAGAAACCATCAAGCAGGGAGATTATTTTAGAGCCCACTACCTTCTGTAAGATATGTTCCATTCTAGGCAAGGGGTAGTTGTCTTTCAGGGAGGCTCTGTTGAGGTTTCTGAAGTCTATGCACAGTCTGATCTCCCCTGTCTTCTTCCTTACAGCTACTAAGTTCGACACCCAATTAGAAAACCTTACAGGGACAATAATGCCTACATCATACATCTTCTTAATTTCCTTTTCTACTGCAGGAAATTGTTTTGGATTAATTCTTCGAATTTTTTTTCTAAAAGGCTTCTGATTTTCCTTTAGTGGTATCTTATGTTGTATAATGTTGGTGTCATAGGCCTTTAAGTCTTCATAGCTCCATGCAAACACATCAATGAATTCCTTAAACAGGTCAATGTATTTCTTCTTCATGTCTGCAGGTATGGACTTAGCCAGTTTTATCATTTTGGGTTTGTCTTCAGTGCCTATGTTGCACTCTTCTACATCTGATTCTGCATGTTCTATTGTGGGCTTCTTTGAAACATCATCGAAATCAAAGAGGTCCTCTAAGGGTGCTAAGCCTCTTGGTATGTTTTTGTCTTTGGCTTGCAGCACCTCCATTTCTTCTCTATCTGCGTTTTCACGTTTTATGGCTGAATCTCCAGTTTCTTCAGAAAAGGAATTTATTTCTATACTACAAGGTGTTTCTAGTACATCTGGGGAATCCTCTCTTGGGCAGCTGTCATTAGATTTTGAGTCTGAATCAGAAAATTCAAACTCATTTCGGCCCACCAGGAAATCTTCAATCTGTTTGTCTCCTTCAAAGACCTGCCAGTATTTTTCATTGTCTGGCACTGCAGGCCTGAATTTAGTCTGAATGATGATTTGTTGGTCAACTGGGGCTTTAGGATAAGAGCTAGCTAGGCAAGCTAGTCCATTTGCAATAGCATTTTGACCCCTAGGAACGGATACTAAATCATATTCAACAAATGTTTTTAGCAAATCTAGAGTATCATTCCTGTATGCCCTAAGCCTGGGGTGTTTTGCCGAATATTCACCATTCATCTGTTTGATTACTAACTCAGAGTCTCCTCTCACGACTATCCTACGGGCTCCTAATTTTTTCAACAGATTTAAACCCAAGATTAGAGCCTCATATTCTGCAATGTTATTCGTGCATTTGAAATGCAGATTGACAACGTGGCTCTTCGCGTGATCATTTTCGGTGTTACGCAGCCACACTCCCGCCCCAGCGCTTTGCCTAGTGCAGGACCCATCAAAGTTCATTTCCCACAGGGGATCTTTGTTCACTTCCACTTCGCTTTCTACCTTATAGCTGGATTCGCCATTAGGTTGAGTTGGGAGATCTGTACTAGGTAGTAAACTTTCTTGTTGTTCATAGAGGCCATGGATTTCAGGAAGGTGGTTAGCTTGTTGTTCTTGTTCTGTTTCTGTTTCACTTGGAGTGAGAGGTCCACCACAGACCCTACAGGCTTCATTGCTGATTTCCTCTTCATTTTCAGCGTGCTGCCCATGTTCTTCCTGATCATTTTCTTCCAGAGTGGCCATTATGTGGAGGTCCATAGGCTCGGTGTTCTCATTTGTATTCCTATTCTAGGACTCTGGCTCTTCTAAGGATTCATCATTACAAAAGATGAAGGATTCAAGGTCGGTATGCACAGAATATAATGGTGAATTTTCAGGTTTCCCGGGGCTGCTGACTAAGAATTTCATTTGGGATTCTCTATATAGTCTTCTTGATTGGCCAAATATAGGGATAGTGGCATATGAGCCATCCATCTGCATGGTGCCTTGCAGCTTGGCTCCCCATGATCTTGACAACAGCATGCCATACTTGGGTGGCACGTCTGCCACCACTACATCCATGACCATACATTTCGCAGGAATTTGAGTTAAACTCACACACAAGTCTTTGATCAGGCCAAGACATTTTACTCTACTCGAGTCAAATGAATACAAGTCTTTATAGGGTCTGGTGATTTCGAGGCCTAACTTCTCCATGACTACCTTAGGCATTAGATTGTGTGATGCACCGGAGTCATGCATGGCATTATGGAGGATCTTGTCATGAATGTTAAGACTGATATAAAAAGGTGGAACTACCCCTTCTTGAAATTTCCCCTCAATCTTGGGACCGAATAAGAGGGCAGGCTGATCATCACTCAAATTTACAGTGTCATTATTTATACTCAGATTTAATGCTTTCAAAATCTGGCCTTTATATACATCCTGAGTGGCAAGCTCAGATAATGGTACAGAGATTTTGATTTTTGCAATCTCACTTTCTAAATTGAAAATGGATTGGCTTTTGGGACTGTTCAAATTTGTTTTATTTGCAACTACCTTAGTAGCTGAATCAGTTTGTGTTTTCTCATTATGTACATGTGTAGACACGGTTTTATCAGGAGCACTAACTGAGGTGCTAGTGCTACTGGTTGGTTGACTTTGTTTTTCATTGTTTTGGTTGCCTTTCTGCTGGTTTTTCTCAGAGCTCTCAGCTGTTGATTTGTTGTTCACAGCAGTTACTTTAGAAGATTTTTCAGGCCTCTTTTTGATGGTTACCTCAGGAGTTTTAGGTTTGTAGGTGTCTTGGTTCTTTTTACTCCTGAGCTCATATTGTTCTCTGACCTGTAACATGGCATCTTGGAACCCAAGTCTGTACTCTTCAGTTTCTAATCTTTCCTCATCCCAATATGAAGATGAGGGCTGATCATCCTTTCAGTCACAGTTCAGAATTGAGTCCTCTGTTTCGAACATGTTTATCACATTCTCTTCAGACTCTTCTATGATTCCCTCATCCTCATCAAGAAAGTTTTGGAAAGGGGGAATGACTTGTTGATCTGACTCTTTCTGACTGTTGGGAGTGTTGTTGTTTCTTTTAAAGTTTTGGTTTTGGTTTTGATTTTGGTTCCTGTTCTGAGTGATAGCCATCTTTTCGACCACTTGGCATAGCTTATCCAGATTCTTAGAAAATCTGTCAATATTAGGATCTGAAGTGGAGGCTATAGTGTCATCCTTGTATGTTACTCTCTTCTCAGCTCTTAGTTTGGCCCTTTTTTCAATCAAATTTGCCTCTATGTTTACTGCCCCTTTCTGCATATCTTCCAAAGTGGTGTACTCTTTATCTCTCAGCTCATAGGCCATGTCAGCATCAAATCCATCAGGATATTTGGCCAGGGCCATACCTTGTGGAGGTTTCATGTGTGGGGGAAGAGCATTGTAAATGCTATTGAATCTAGTGGTGTAATCGTGAACACTCTCTCCTGCGTTCCTCTTAAGGGACATGTATTCTGCTAAGAGCTGGCGAGGGTTTGCTCTAGTTTCCCATTTGTTAATGAACGTCTGGTATAAAGCAGGGAGATCTTGGATACTACCAGCAGGTAGGTTTTTAAACCACTTTTTAACCTCTCCCCCCAGGCTCTGCGCGAAAATTCTCATTTTGATTGTTTCATCATCAATTTCCATATAGTCAAAAGAGTCCTCCATTTTATCTACATTTTGTTGCGCTGTTGTAGGCTCTTTAGCAGGGAAGTGTGGGATTTTTGATTGATAATCATTTGGTAAGGGCAGTAGAGGCTGAGGTAAAACTAGAGGTGCATACCAGGCTGCCATGATGATGTTCTGATGAGGTATAGGGTTGGCTTGAGCAGCTGGTAGTTGGATGACAGGGATGGTAGGACCAGCAGAAGTCTGCTGAGCAGACCTAGGGTGAGAAAGCCCCGAGTTTTGGAGAAAGTGGAGATCAGGTGGTGTGGAAGGAGGGGTTTCGCTGTCCCTAGTGTCTGGCTGGTCTGAAACACTGAATGACCTGGTTCTAGGTAATCTGTTTTGGAGGTCTAGGTCGAAGAAAGGGTCTAATAGAGCTGCAAGATCTTCTGGTGCATAATTGGCTCTATGAATGTTGCTGGAAATAGTTGATCTCCTACTCACAGGTGTTCTTTTAAGATTTTCTCAGGATTATCAACTGTTTCAGGTGGGTTTGGATCAGGGAAAGCTCTTGTATGAATGGTTCTGTGAGCTAGAGTGCTGTTTATAAGCCAAGCAGCTGAGCCCTACTCGTTATTTCTACTGTGGTTAATGTTGTCTTGGGAACTGGCCTCCCTGTGGAGTCTTCATTATGCTTGGGACTGGTCTCCTAGTGGAGTCTGGTGTGAAACCGAGATAATTAGCAGGCCTACTGATCACCAGTGGAGTCTTTAACGTTTTAGGAATAATGGAGTCGCCAGGTGGAGGGTTTAGGATGATTCTACGGTACCCTGTCCACCACAGTGCTCAGGCACTATCACCTTTCATGAATCTCCTCTAAAGCAACAAGCTCCAACCAGAGATTGACTGGGAGGGCATTTACCAGATATGTCACCTCTGAAGAGAGGATGAGATCTGGAGGCTACCTGGCCCTATCCAGGCTCTGTCTAAGAGTATGGTGGATATTCAATAATGGAGGCTGATTCAAGAAAGGTGTGACTTACCGTCAACCTAGCCAGAGTTCTAAGTTTTTGAGGTTTAAAGGGTGTTTAAGACGAAATGTACTCAGAGTTCCCCAGTGGAGTCGCCATTATGTTGGGGTTCCCATGTTTTGGCCAGGTTGACAGAGACCAAAAGATGAGACAACATAGAACCACTTTCAGACCTTAGGATCTAGCCCTCCTAGGTCCAGAGAGGGATCTCTCTATGATTATCAAAGGATATATGTCTTTGAAGTTCTTAATTGTGATTTTAGGCTAGTTATAAGCTCAAGGTTGTTTGTTTGATTGTTTGAGTTTGGTTGTTGAGAATCAGGAAGGAAGGTTTCATCATAAGACAAGGATGGGTAAAGAAGGAAGCTAGGCAAGGATAGATAACTCAGGGAACATAAAGGCCATTGGGCAATGGAGTCAAGAAAGGATTTACTTATGTTCAATGTGTAAGCTTCAGTTGGGCTAGTCATCTAGAGCATTTGGATCTCAAAGACTGATTGGTGGGATGGAACACTAAGGAATGAGAATGAAGGATGGAGAACCATCTGATTCCGTCTATAGATCAGGCCAGAGGTCATTTAACTCCAGGCCTGCTTGGACAAAACCATAGGCAACACAAGGGATCTTGAAAAGGTTTATATGGAAGGGGTAGGTTATGAAGAGGCAGCGACGGGCTTTACACCTCCCAATGTTCCTAACCTCTTTCAATTAAATCTTAACAAAAACATCTGAACATTGATCCTATTAACTTGCACATCAGAGAGCAGGCAATAATCATCCACTACACTGGTTTAGTCAATTAAAAACAATATTCAGATACACATATGAGCAGAAAACATTAAAGACTGAGAGAGCTGGGACATAAGGTACCTAACGAAGGTAAATCTTATGTCATGCATTCAGATGTCAGTCAGAAGAACATGAAATGAAATGGTAATAGACGCATAGATAAGAAAAACATCACCAACTGCTGTAGATCAGGATCCAATGAAAACTACTTATCATGTTAAACACAATACCAATCAGGTACATCACAGCCCAAAGCTTTTACATTCAGCCTGAATACATCATATTTCTCAGCCTGTCATACAACTATTACACAGGAAACTTGGCTCGGGACAAAAATTCTTGCAATTCACTGATAATCCAACAACAACCATTACAATGATATCCCTCTGTGCTTTATAGCAGAAGAGACACAGAGGACCGACTGAGGAGGTAGGTGAATCTTAAATGTTACATTTAAACACAACAATGAATGCAGGTCCGAGGCCCATTCTGCTTGATACACTGTATATTTAATCATTGTCACCTTCCTCGTGAAAGAAATATCTGCTCCGGATACGATTTGACCTTTGGGCTGTAGTACTCCAGGTGATTTGAACAAAATGAAAGAACTTGCTGGGAGGTCTGCCTCATGGATGTCAGATTGCTTTGAACTATAGCTGGGACGGAAAACTCCTTCAGGGACACGGCGCATAATAAATACTGCATGGGAGACCTGTCCTTTATGGAAAAACATTCTGATGATAAGAAAACCTTGATATTACCTCTTATTGATGTTCAGGATCTTCAGAATAGATCCTCGGGGTCTTCAAAATGATGCTTTGCCTCTTTAAACCTTTGTTTCAGGGCTCAAGATCTTCGTTGACGTGCATTAATCCCTCTGCTCTGTACTGAAAATCCTTGCTGCTTCATGACTGCCTCTATCGGGTTAGCTCGAGCTTTTAATGGCGCCGGCAAGATTTTCGGCGTTTGAACTCCGCTTTCCTTTAATGTAAGTCTTGACAACCCCATTCCTTGACTTTCCTGATGGTACTGGTTCATTGGATTTGATCCAGACTGCGCCGCTTGCCATTGAGGCAGTACATTGAACAGAGGCGGTCCTCTTCCTCTAGAAACTCTGTAACACGGCAAATTGTGAAGAAACAGTGGACGGAGCAATGGACGCAGGGTGAACTAAATGGTGGTGCGGCGGTGGCGGAAACAACGGTATTATGTAAACGAACGATGAAAATGCAGTGAAGTGGTGGAGTGCACGGACAATAGGGTTTGGTGTGAAGATGCAGCGCAGACCGTTAGATCCTGGCCTGGAGACGAATATCAACGGTGGAGATTGATCCGGCGTAACCATACATAAAATAGGCGTAACATACAAAACACATGAAATGCAACGGAAACGAATGTAAGAGTGGGACCCAATGTGGTGGAGGGTGACTAGATCTGAGCCATCAGATTAGGGAGGAAACGGGCGGTCAGGATTCAATCGCACAATCGCAATCGGAGGTCGGAGTGGGGAGAAATCGCGATGCACAACATGAATTTTCCGATTGCGATTGGGGAGATGCTGCGATTAAACACCAACCGTTGGATCTGGGATCAGATCGACGGTCCACGTCTAATCGGAGGGAGATGGAGAGGGGCAGCGGAGCAGCGATGCGACAGCGCTGAGCCGTTAGATCGGTGGGAGAATGGACGGCTGCGATAGAATCAGAGGATGAAGGGAAGGCTTGCGAATGTGATCGGGCAGGGCAATGCGATTGAGCGCTGGCCGTCGGATCGCAGAACAGATCAACGGCTCAGATGCAATCGGGGGACAGTGCGATCGGGGGATCGGAAGTCACAGTTGCGACTGATCGGAGGGTGCGACGAGGGTGTTGCGATTGCGATGGGCGGGGGTCTTGTGATTAGCGCTCCGCTGTCGATCTTTATGACAGATCAACGGATCAAAACTCAACGTGAGACTTTGTGTTTAAAACAATCGCATCGGGGGTTTTTGGCTGTAACAAAGGAAATGCACCCACCGATAGTTCCGATTGCGATTGGCGCTCGGGACTTAAGAGCTTGGTCCCAGCGCATGGGCAGGTGTGGGGAAGTGGTTAAGGGGCCAACAGAAAAGGGGCTAGGCCTATAGCATGTTCGAAAAGTGGGTTTTTTGCCCATTTTAATGGGTTTTAAGGGATTTTAAAGGGAAACGATAAGGGGAGAAAGGGGAAGAAAGTTAAACAAAGGGTAAGAGGGGGAAATTAAAGGGGATTTAGGGGGATTTGAGGGGTAAAAAGGGGAAATAGACGGGGAGCCAAGGGGGAATGAAAGAGGCTAAATGAGGGTAACAGAAAGGGAATTTGGACAAAAGGAAAAAAAGGGGGGAATTGATGTATGTTACAGGGGTAAAGGAAGGAATGACAGGCCCTTTTTTAGCAATTTACTAGCAGAGGTGGATTTGTATCAGGCACAACAATTGAGAGACTTCAAGGAGGATGGATTTTCAGGGGAAAGGCATTCCTTGAAGACTCAACAATGATTTAGCCCCTTATTTGCTTGTCAAAAATTTCATATGGGGGCTAACAGAATGAAGGACTATATGAATGGATGGGAATGCCTTTTGGGTTGTAAAATGCACCTAGCACTTTTATGATACTTATGAATGAAGTGTTGAAAGAATTCATTGGTAAATTTGTGATAGTGTATCTGGATGATATATTAGTTTTCAGCAAAACTAAAGAAGAACATTTAAGGCATCTTAACTATGTCTTGAAGAAGCTGCACCAAGAGAAACTGCTGATAAACTTAAAGAAATGCTCATTCATGAAGGAAGAGTTGGTGTATTTGGGCTTTGTTGTTTCTGCAGAAGGATTGAAGATGGACCCAGAAAAGGTTAAGGCAATTGTGGAGTGGCCTTCACCCAGGAATGTTTTCGAGGTAAGAATTTTCCATGGACTTGCCAGTTTTTACAGGAAATTTATAAGAAACTTCAGTAAGATTAATGCACCTATAATTGAGACAATAAAAAATAGAAAACAACCATTTAAATGGACTGTTGAAGCTGAGAGAAACTTTAAAATTTTGAAGCAAAAGATAACTGAAAAACATGTTTTGATTCTGCCTGATTTTGCTAAACCATTTCAAGTGAAGTGTGATGCCAGTGGAGAAGCCATTGGAGCTGTGGTTAGTCAGGATGATATGCTTGTAGCCTATTTTAGTGAAAATCTAAATGACACCAGAAGGAAGTATTCCTCTTATGAGAAGGAA
Source organism: Pinus albicaulis (assembly GCA_034641835.2). Taxonomy (NCBI): domain Eukaryota; kingdom Viridiplantae; phylum Streptophyta; class Pinopsida; order Pinales; family Pinaceae; genus Pinus; species Pinus albicaulis. The sequence continues at coordinate 94,435 of JAXQQM020088467.1, forward strand.
TTATATGCAGTTGTTTAGGCATTGAAAAAGTGGAGGCATTATTTAATGTCCAAAGAATTTATATTATACTCTGACAATCATGCCTTGCAGGATATTGTACAAAAGCCCAAGGTAAATCATAAGCATGCAAAATTGGTTGAGTATCTCCAACATTTTAACTTTGTTTTGAAACATATAAGTGGCCAAGCAAATAAAGTAGCTGATGCTTTGAGTAGGAGGCACATGCTTGTTCAAGAAACCAATTTTGAAGTTGTAGGATTTGATTTTCTCAAAGAATTGTATAAGACAGATTCAGATTTTAAGGAATCATTTGAGGCATGTTGTAACCCTATTCTAACAGATAGAAGCCAGTGGCTAGATTATTTCTTGCAAGAGGACTTACTATTCAGAAGAAACCAACTGTGTACCAAAATGTTCCATGAGAGAAAATTTGATCAAGGAGAAGCATAGTGGTGGATTTGCTGGACACTTTGGTACTGATAAAACTTATGAGCAGCTGAGACACTTCTATTATTGGCCCAAGATGAGAACAGAAGTGGATAATTTTGTGAAAAATTGCAAAATCTGTCAATATGCCAAAGGAAGGAGCCAGAATGCAGGATTGTATACTCCCTTGCCTATTCCAGACAGGCCTTGGGATATGGTGAGTATGGATTTTGTTCTAGGATTACCCAAGACTCGAAGAGGGAATGATGCAATCTTTTTTGTAGTGGACATATTTTCCAAAATGGCACATTTTATTCCATGTTATAAAACTAGTGATGCCACCCATGTTGCTAACTTGTTTTTCAAAGAAGTTGTTAGGTTGCATGGGTTTCCCAAGAGTATTGTTTCAGACAAAGACACCAGATTTTTGGGCCATTTTTGGAGGACACTGTGGAAGAAACTTGGTACCAAAATAAGTTTCATCTCAACTTATCATCCTCAGAAAAATGGACAAATTGAGGTAGTGAATAGGAGTCTGGGAAATTTGTTGAGGAGTCTTGCAGGAGAGCATCCCAAGCAATGGGATCATATTTTTCCTCAGGAAGAAAATGCTTATAATGACTCACCAAATAGGAGCACAGGGCAGAGTCCATTCCGTATTATTTATGGAATGCACCCCAGAGGAATATCAGAGTTAAGAAATCTGGGAAAGGCAGAGATGAGAAGTGTTGATGGTGAAGAATTTTCTTCAGAGATCCAAGCCATACATGAACAAGTGAAAAAACAGCTACAAGGCAGCAGCATCAAATATAAAGGTAGAGCATACTTGAGCAGAAAAGAAGTCCATTTTGAAGTAGGAGATCTGGTTTCGGCACACTTGAGAAAAGAGAGATTCCCAAAGAAGCAGTATAATAAACTAAAGTTCAGAAAGATTAGGCCATGCAAGATACTTAGAAAGTTTTCTGCTAATTCTTATGAGATTGAATTTCCTCCTGATGTTGGAATATCTCCCATTTTTAATGTTGCAGATTTGTACAAGTATGAAGATGATGGTGCAGAAGAAATGTCATCATACAAGGAACATATTGAGTGGGAAAAGAAGCTACCTCCAGCACAACCAATGCAACCAGAGAAGATATTGGACAAAAGAGTGTTCAGGAAGACCAGAGGAAAAGAGTACTTTTAGTACTTAATCAAATGGAAGGACATGCCAGAGGAAGATGCCACTTGGATGACTGAAATAATGTTGCAGAATATAGGCAGATCAGTGGAAGATCTCATGGACAGGAGTCCATGAAGAAAATTGCCCTCGGAGTCTGATGCAGGGGCATTAGATACTAGCCAGCAATGTAGGAGGTTTTGTCCACATGTTGTGGCTAGGAGGGTCCAAAATAATTCGAATTGTAATAGCAAGGTGTCAATACCTTAGTTGTCTGTTTCATTTAGATTAGTTAGAGTAGTAGAAGTCGAATAGGTTAGATTCAGTCCATCTGTCAAGTTCAGTTATTTGAATAAACTATAGTTGTGCTTTTGATTTACCTAAAACGGTCCTCATAGAGGAACCGAAGAGACAAATGTTGATGTATAAATGTAACCCTTGGATGCATTGAAAAGGGAGATTCTCACAATGAAGATTGTGTATGTGTTAAGCGTTTTTTCTCTTTGTTGAATATAATTTGATGTTTTGATCATCTTTGTGGAATGGTAGATATACTGTCTCTATGTGTTTATTAGTTTGAGTCCGATGTATTTGAGCTTCCAGCTTTGTGATATTCAATGAAGAATTTGCTGTGTTGAACCCCCGAAAGCTTCTCTCTGTCCATGATTGAGAATATTCTATATTGAGTCCCCTGAGTGTTTATTGACGCGCACCCCTGTGAGAAACTAAGCTGATTTTTGTAACCTCGAGACGGGCCTAGAATTGTGTGGCCGAAACATTGGAATTCCACAGCACAGTGAGCCAACTGAAGTGAAACCCCCACCCGAAAAGAAATAATTTTTCTAAAGTTCGAACTTGAGTTGAGAACTGGAGTGAATCGAAAGGATAGTTTAAACCTGACATAAACCAGTGGTCACGTAATGTTCAAAAGCAGGAAGTGGTATTGATCGCACCACTTTTGTGAGATAAGTGGTATTTTCCAATTCGGAGCGCTTCCATAGACTGGAGAACACGTAGCATAAGGCGGGACCCCGAAAACCGCATTTTCGCGTGCCATCGCACATTAACGTTCGATTGAGGAGGTAGTGCGATATCGACGAACGCCGTCGATCTAGAGGAAGGCTAATCGAATGATGATCACGTTCGGAGGTAGCACGAAGGATAACCCAAGGTACGGTGCATATATTTTATTGGGCCATTGATTATATATGTGGGCCCGGAGCCAAAGGTCCATTATAAGGGGGTTAGTCAAATTAAAGCTCAGGATACATATTTTTTCCAAGTTTTGAACATTCGAATGAGCATAAGAAGACAGTTATATTTATATGACTATGTGTGTGTAATCAAAGAACATAAGTGACAATATATATATAGAATTTGCACTAAGGCAACGTGGACAGAGTCCAATAAAGAACCAGCCCTCCTTGGGGGCTCGATTCAACCTTGTTGCTGTCAAGACTTCAGTGTGGTGAGGAAAATCCCGAACAAAGTGTTCCTCATTATAGATTGTGCATGGATAACAAGGTTTCTTATTTCTAGACAATTGATCAGATGATATTTCCTGTGGGCTACAAGTTTTCTTTTTCTTTGATTTCCCTTTTTTCTTACTTTCACGTTGCTTATCACTTTTTCCTTTGTCAAATGATACGGCATTGATTTCGGAAGAAGGCGCAGGATTAGATGCAGTAGTATGATGTGTTCTTTTAGTATCGATCATGAGAGTCCTTTGAAGAAGGAGGAATAGTAAAATTAGATCGTGGTGCATTAGGAATTTTCCCGTAGAGCGTGCCAGATTGAGCATAAATCAAGTCAAAATATTGGGCACAAGAAATAACCTGCTCTTCAATGACGACGCCACCCTTTGCCACATCCTCAGTTATAGATGGTAACAGGGACTTAATGATCCACTCATCAAGGATCTGATCAGGAAAAAATGTCTTAACCATTCTATGACAACGACGCCACTCATGAATATGATGAGAAATGTGAGTAGCATTATTCTGTTTAAAATTATTCAAGAGTTATGTTCCAATTTCATATCGTATGGGTAACTGGAAGTGAGTCAAAAATATAGTAGCTAGGGTAGTGAAATTATCAAAAGAAGCTCTAGGTAACTCAATGTACCATTTTGCAGCCGAACCAGTGAGCGTACGCTGGAAAAGATGTAGCTAAACAGATTCATCATTCAGGGAGTTTGATGAACACCACAAATGATAAGTCATAACATGAGTCGACAATTCTTCCCCGGGGTTTCCATTGAACTTGGAATATTTGAGGGTAATTTATGAGGTATCACCAGCCACCAAGGAGCATAGTTGATTGGATCGTTGGTGAGTCAGTTTAAATCTAGTAACTCTAAAGTTGCAACAAAGGGAAACTGTCGATTGAGGTCGGGTTGAGCATAGCCAGGCTATGATGGAATTGCTTAGGAAATAGGCCTTTGAGCACCAGCATAAGGAATCTGTTGCTGGTAACCAAGATAGGGGTTGTTTTGATAAGCAAGCACTTGAGGATTCTATTGACTAAAACCTGGGTACGATACTTGTTGAAATGAAGGTTGTGGAATTTGCGCCTAAGGCTGCTAAGGGGTTTATCCACCAATGTTATAACCCAAATTAGGATAACTTTGATTTGGTTGAGGATAGGTATAACTAGGTTGTGGCTGCAAAATCCCATAATATGGTAATCCATCTTGTGAATAAATGATTATGGGTACAGGTTGTTGTAAATTCGCCGAAGGAGTTAGAGTGTGAGGGCCCAATACTTGAGGGTATTGAGTTGAAGGACCCACTTGAAACAATTTTTGTACAACAGTTTGAGTCTTTAACAAGGGTAAAGATGTATTAACAAGTGAAAATGATGTGGGTGCAACAAGTTGAACTGGTTGATATGAGTGCACAACCATTTGTGGTTGGATAGGCAGAGTGGGCTGCCATTGACAACATTCATTTTGACATTAGGTTGACCAAAAAAAAACAAAGTACTATCAAATTGGGTGACCATAGGTTTCCCCCGGCATGAGGAGTATAATAGGGAGTACAGTTGAGATGGTACTGGATGGAATAGACCCAGAAGGACCAGCTTGATATTTCCCTGATGATGGATATAAAGGATCAAGCTGTTTAGTACTCACTATAGGTTTTCTAGTTAGAATACTAGATGATGGCATTGGTGAAGTCCATGGGTTTGAATATGCACCAGAGAAAATTCCAAATAAAGATTTATTACCTAATGGGACCAAAAGGCCACCATGTAAATATGACTCTGGTGAAGTTGTGAACATCAACGGGGTACCAAGAGCAGGGGCTGACACAATCGGAACAGATGATCCAACCGAAGATGTTGGTTCAGGCATGATTACTTGGAAAAATATATACCCTTTTTAATCGAAAAGAACTTGAATAGGTACAGGATCAAAAAACGCAAAGGGTGGTGATTGAGGAAAATACTCATACAGGTAAATATCCTCCCCAAAATGGGTTGGAGTTAAAGGTATTTTTTCTTGTGGGATTTATTCAATTGAAATTAAACTAGGTGGAAGGATTTCGCCGTTAGGCCCAAGTTATATTTCAGGAGGTTGACTGCGCGATATGGGAGAATCAATGGCTACAATAGATTGTGGGGTCACTGATACATTAACAAATTTTGGTCATTCAACTTTGGGATGTAGATGTTCTGGAAAAAAAGAGACAAGATCTAGATCAACTTCCAGTTGAACAATGTCGGGTTCAAGAGTTATGTTCTCACTGATTGGATGGATCGTGACCATGGGTAGCTGTGAGGACTCTGTCTTGACAACAGTAGATGAACCAATATTTGTAGAAACAACTTGTGCAGACTCTGGTATATGGTAAGATGATGCTTCACTAGAGGTACTGATGGTAATAGTTTCGGTAGAGCGATGTCTCCTTTGCCGACCAGAAGTGACTTCCAGTGGTAAAGGTGGTTTCAATGCAAGTCTACGCAAACGACAGGGAAAGGGATTTTCTTCTTCCATGATGACTAATTTATTTTATGACCAAAAAAAAATAAACAAAATAAAAGGGTAATGTTAGGAAAAAATTTTACCAAGAAACTATGAACTGTAGAATACCTCCTGGCGAACCAAGAAGTATGGGCAGGCAATCTCCCCGAATGTTGTGTTCAGTGTATCACAATTTACAAGGCGATCAACTCAGTTCACTATGGATGGATAGCAACCTAAATTTTTCCTCCCAAATATACCTAAAGGTACGTGGAGGCCCAAGTCTGTATTAGCGATATCTAATGTGAAACCGCACAGTGAGAGCACCCCTTTATACTTTTCGTACTATAACACCGCCCGATATACCTGAAGGTACGTGGATGAGCTACGATATACTTACGTACATGGAGTGATGTATCACACTCAAAATGTATCATAGACAATTAACGACAGGTGCTATGTTTTACGACGTCGAAACATGTCTCTATCCTAAACCTTCTAAATGTTATCATTATGGTTCCAATGCTTTTTTAGGTAACTTTATGTAAATTTTAAGTTGATCTTGATTATCAATTTTCCTTTCAAGGTTCACTATGATGATGTGATGGAAATTCCAAAAATACAAACTAAAATGATAAGAAAACTTTTCACTTTTATCTTTTTCAATGAAAATCTTAGCTACTAAATGGAAAGAGAAATTAGTTTTGAGAGAAAACAGCTAAGAGCACAGACTAATATGCAACTTTCCTAATTTTTTCCTATGCAAAACACATAATCCACTCTATGAAAATGCAGGTTTTTCTTTTCAGTCCCATTAATGTGAATACAAAAAGGAAACTATATGCATCAAATCAACAAAAACAAATGCTTTCATCTTTGAGAAACGATTAATTTAACAACAATTTCTCTTTTAGGAAAAATGAAGAATGGAACTACAATTTTTCCTACAGGAAACGAAGAATTTAACAACAATTTCCTTTACGAAAACAAATGGATCTAATGCAGAAATAAAAATAATTTGAATTTGATTTTTCAATGATAGATAAAAACACTTAAAGAGACATTGAACAAACTTACTTTTCAAAGGAGGAAGATTCAGGAAAATTCACTGGTCTCTATGAGGTATCAAACAGTTGAAAACACAACAAACAAAAGGTTGAAAGTGATGGAAATTACAAATTCAAAGATAATTTGGTTGGCTTAGGGGAAACACAGTCTCTAATGGGAGACACTGCATTACAAAGCACCCATGAGTGGGAGACAGTGTTATGCAAAGCATTGTGTCTTGACCAACAGTGCGTTGGGCGCAGAAGAGAACAAAATTCTAGCTAATAAACACACTTCTAATGAAATTATTTGTTTCAAAGGCCTAATAATTAAGAGTAGATTATATTGGGTGGATAAGCAGAGTAAAAATAAACCAAGGATGAAGGTAAACTCCCCAATGGAGTCGTCAATTTGTTATTCAGAATTATGGATTATGGATCAAACGCATTCCCTAAATGTGGTGCTATGAATTTAGAACAACAGATCAAAGAATTTGTAGACACTTTCCCTAAAATTAAATAGACACACAAAAATATGGAGAAACTTACTTGGATTCAAAGCACTTCCTATTCTCCTTTTTTCTATCTTGTTGTAGCTTCCAATCCAACTTTGATTGCCAAACTAGTTCCTGCAAGTATGAACACTAAAAGGCAAAGATATTTCAATATGCAGATGGCTATTTATCTGAATTAGTTAAATCAATGAAACCAGAAACATATACATCAACTAAGAATCCATAATATGAAATATAAAAGCTTATACAGATACATATGGGGGAAAATGAGCAGCAATCTTTATTAATGGATATAAGGGGGAGGTTACAACCAGCGATTGATTTGATGTCACCAACTCCAGCATCATCCCAACCTCATCACAATGAACATCTCTCCAGTAGCATATCACTCAAATGAAACACTGAATTTATAATTCAACATCATTTCTCTACCAAAATTATTCCTTCTCAAGCACTAGGATCTATGTTCAATTTATAGATCAATTGAAGGTAGTTTCACAATAAATGAATTTCTAATAATAGTCAAGACATGTTCCCAAGCTCATAGGTGTTGAATGGACACATGGATTCAAAGTTTGACACATATGGACTCCTCTAGAAGGCACTAGACATCTGGAGATTTCATAAAAATGAGAATTTCACTCCCAATTGACCAACGCACTCTTGAATGTTGGGAAGTGCTTTGCAGAGCACCCTTGAATGGAGGTAACTACATATGCAAAGTATTTAGTCCCTTGAGAGGCCATGTTGGTGAGCTCATAGGTGATATAACATGTACTTAAAATCTTGGAAACTTTGAAATGGAAGTCATGGATAATTTTTTCTTGTTCTTTGTCTTAGGGCATGTAGCAACTGAAATGATAGGGGATGATATACCCTATTCATTGGTTATGGGGATGATGTCTAGTTTAACCAATTCATTGGGAATGGTTCCCAAATTGACTTATAACAAGTTGAATGTTGCAATTTGACATAACCATTAAATAATTTCACTATCCAACATAACCCTCAATGAATGTTGTGATGTGACAAAACCCTGAATGATGTCATAATGTGACATCACATGTGATCAAAATTACAATGTAACATATCTATTGAGGAATTTAGAAGGTTGAAATAAGTAAACTAAGATTAATTTTACAATGTGACATAACTATTAAGGAACAAAAAAAAAAAATTGAACAAATAAATGGTTTACATTTACGGATGTTTGACTATGTTTAGCCATGTTTGGCTATGGTTGAGTTTGGTCGAGGATGATTGGAAATGGTTAACTATGGGTAACTATATTTGACTATATTTAACTATAGATAACAATATTTGATTATGTTTGACTATGGTTAGCAATGGTTGAATTTTATTGAGTTTGATTGGCCATGGCTCATTTTGGTTGAACGTGTTTCATCACATTTAACTATGGTTTATTACGGTTTAACATGATGAGCATGGATGACCACATTCACTATTATTAATTATGCTTCACATCTTCTTTTATAATCTTATATTCATCCTCTTAAACTTTCCTTAGGGTTAGGATTTTTTCCCCTTTATGCAATAAAAATTAGGACACATAATCAATGACTATTAAAATCCGTTGGTAAATATGAATTATATATTCATGCCCCCAAGTGGAACCCCTCCATACATTCATAAATTCCTTTTAACGAGTCATTTATCAAAAATAATTTGTTGCTAAGCCAAAAAATAATCACAACTACATTTTAGTTTTTAGGCATTGATAGCTATCATTTCAAATATGAAAACCATTTCCAAGCTATTCTTCATGTCTCTAGCAATCCAAAGAAATAGTGATGCAAAAGATATAGAATGTAAAAAAATAGAAATTAATTATTCAAGTTAACATATCCAAAATATTGCTAAGTGTTGAGTGTTGCAGAGGTTGGGAATATGAAATATGACTAATTGTTGAATATTACAAGTTGAAATGTGGTTGTCATTGATGTCAATCCAACCAACACCAGAAGATGCCCTGCCTTTGGTGACCAAAATGACTTGGAAAATATGGGTTTCTAGAGTCAAGTCCACCTTTATTATATTCTCCATGTCATGCTGATTTTGATGGTATGTGGCACATCATGAGATTCTTCATGTTTTGGGAGATATTCACAGTCAAATTTAAAATCCCTCATCATGTGGCAAAAACCCCAAAATGTGGTGATGTGGAAATTTGCCATTAATTCATGGGCCTAGAAGGAGTTCACTATGGTTGAGAGGACAATTCAATTGGTCCAAACCTCCAAATGAAGTGACATGTTACTTTGTCATTGTTTCGTGGGTTTAAACATATTCTTTATAATTTATTCTATTAAATTGGCTCCAAAATATTAAATTTCAAATTCAACTAGCCCTCTTATTTTCGCTCCTTTTTGGATTTCAGCTAGCCCTCTCTAGCATTATAAAAGAAAGCTTTCACTCTCCACAAAGATATTAATTTGGATGCTTATCTAGTGTAATAATCTCTATGATACCTTGCAGCCCAGTGTAGTCTTAATTATAATATAGAATATGTCGAAGTCCTAGACGAATCTTGGGGCTATGGCTTGCATCTCTGGGATAGGGATTCGTTAGTTTTGAATATGATTTGTAGGTAGCTCATAAATATGATTAAAAACTTGGAGAAACACATATATGACTATTAGACACATTAATTAGGGCAGTATTCTGAGCAAAATTTTGATTTTGTAAGGAAGTTACTCCTTAGATTTGTGAAATTTGGTCCTATATGGAAAACTTTTGTGTATGTCTCAGGTAAATCAAACCTTGTATGTTAAATCTGTAGAAATTATACAAGATGCATGTATATTACCGGAATCCCTTGATCTAACAAATTAATCTTATGTTAAATACAGAATCCTTCCACTTAATTCTTTGCGGAAATTAAATCACCAATTTCAAAACACATATGAAGCAAAATCAATCGCACATAAACACAATTGTTTAATGGGAAAGCTTAAAGATAAAAACCCCAACTATAATATATTATGTATATCAATGGAACATGTAAAAATCTTATACAAATATTATTACATCAAGCTCTCAGTATAATCAACAATCAGTACACACTGTCATGCATAAATTTTCATATCTATGCACCAATTTCTTGCCTCCTGGCAGTTTGCCTCCACTGCACAATCCCTGCAGAATAAGACCCTTGAATGAATTCAAATTTGCCTTGCCTTGACTGCGCAATCCTTATTGGCATCTCCAATGTGTTTCAGATGAATTGAATGCATCACTATAGTCACAATAGATAGTCCATCTCACCCTTTCACCTATCTCTCCATCGAGTCTCCACTAGAACTGACATGCAAGTAGTTAACTATTGTATTTGTTCAGTTGCAAGTGAGTCTCTAGTTGTGAATTAATTAAATAATTAATTCACTAAACTCTCACTAGTGTATCTTCAGTTAGAACTAGATAAAACTAGCACAACTGAGTTTAACTCACTTAATTGAGTTAAACTAAATAACAACTCCCATAATTACTCTTACAACTCTGTCACAACTTGCCACTATCAGTTATAATTGAGTCCTCCATGCATGAGTCACCAACCACCCTAAGAATTTTGTAATTCCTTCAACCCACTGATTTGCCAAATCTATTCACTAAAATAAAGTGCTCCAAGAGAATAAGTTGATATTTATTATCGGATTATTATTAAGGGCTAATAATAATCGACATGCATCTATTTTTAGATTAGAGATCTATAAATAAACTTCGCCCAATCTTCTAAAAATAGAATCTCATATATTTTTCCAACTTGATCAACCATCTACAAATAGCCTCCTGCTACTTATAGAATATGCTCACCATGTCTAAAAATAGACATACACCTAAAAATAGCTTGCGAGCCCCACTTAATGAGGGTGCTTAATTTTCACTAAGCTCATCACCTTGTTGAATCTCAACACTCCCTCTCAATAAGATAGGGATTATCCTTCACCCCGATCTTGCCTCTATGGTATTCAAATTCTCTCCTGGTGAGCGCCTCCGTCAGAATATCTGCATCTTGATCTTCCGTAGGAATGTACTGAAGCAACATGATCTTCCGCTGCACACAATCTCTGATATGATGATACCGGATATATATATGCTTATATATATCATGAAACATAGGATTGATCGATATTTTAATGCAACTCTGATTATCACAATGTATCATTGTATGATCTAAATGAGAACCGAACAAACCGACTAGTATCTTCCTCATCCATATAGCCTCACATGTGGCTTGACTTGCTGCCATGTATTATGCTTCCACTGAATTGAGTGCCACAGATCTTTGTTTCCTGTTGTACCAAGAAACTGATGTAGATATGATACTGAAAACCCCTCCTGATGTGCTCTTTCTATCCGTCGGTCTGCCTGCCCAATCTGCATCAATGAAGCCATGCAACTTCACCTCATCCGTATGTCTGTACCATAAGCCATACTCAGATGTGCCCCTGAGATATCTGAAGACATGCTTGCCTACCTTCCAAAAGATCTTGGTAGGATTAACCATCACTTGACTAAGCTGGTTCACCGCATAGCATATGTCTAATCTTGTATTAACTAAATACATGAGCGAACCCAACAACTGTCGATAAACAGTAGCATCCACTACCTCTGCCAATGTAGCATCCTCTTTACTCCAATTTCCTAGAAGAGGAGTATCCATGGGCTTGTAGTCCTACATGTGAAACTTACCAAGTATCTCCTGAGCATACTTTCCTTGAGACACAAATAGTTCACCTTCTCATTGCCATATTTCCAATCCAAGGAAATAATGAAGGAGGCCCAAATCCTTCATCTCAAACTCCTTTGCAAGATATTCCTTGCATGAATGTATCCACTGCTCATCACCCGTTAGTATTAAATCATCAACATAAATAAAAATGATTAAACACTTGCCCTCCACCACAATTTGGTGTAGGTTTGCATCTGCCTCACCCTTAGTAAAGCCAAGTCTAGTGAAATAGTTGTCGATCTGTGTGTACCAAGCACGAGGTGCTTGCTTCAACCCATACAACGCTCTTTTAAGTCTACATACATGTGACTCGCTACTGAAGATCTCAAATCCTTCAAGTTGCTCAATGTACACTTCTTCCTCAATGACCCCATTAAGAAACACAGTCTTCACATCCATCTGATGAATGTTCCAACCCATCTGTGCTGAGAGAGCAAGGATGGTCCTTATGGAAGAATATCGTGTGACAGGTGCAAAGTTTTCTTCATAATCAATCCCCTCGATCTCTGAGAAGCCCTGAGCAACAAATATTGCCTTATTCTTCTCGACGCTCCCATCATCAGCTTACTTTACCTTGTAGATCCATCTTGAAGCTACCATTGATTTACCAACCAGCCTTGGAACAATCTCCCAAACATTTTTTCTGACAATGGAGTCATACTCCTCCACCATGGCATCTACCCATGTGGACTCCTGCTTTGCTTCCTCAAAGGAATATGGCTCTGTCACGATACACTTGCTCATGAGAGCCATGTATCCAATGAATTAGTCATGTGATTGTCTTTGTCTGCGCTGTGATGTAGGGACTCCTGCATTCTATGCCGCATCAAGCTTCAGCCTCTCAGCTTCTATGGTACACCTTCTGCCTATTCTAATGTTTGGCTCTATGTGAGTGGACTCCTCCACTTCATGATCCTCCTCCTGTGGATGATCCACATCTTGAGGCTCATCTTTGGGAGAAATAAGTTCCTCCTCTGCATGCAAGTGTAGCTCCCTCTCAAGCAACAACTTTATGACTTTCTCCTCGTTAAATTTTATATCCCGTCGCACCACATTCATTCGACTGTTTGGAAAATACACAAGATAATTATGGCTTGTTTCTGTGTACCCCACAAATATCCCAACTGCTATAGTCAACTCCAGCTTCTTCCTGGCGTCCTTTGTCACATGAATGTAAGCAGATGAGCCAAAAATATTCAAATGAGAAATATCAGGCTTCTTACCAGTAAAATATTCTTCAGGTGTACTCATGCCAAGTAATCTATGAGGACAAATTTTTTGCACATAAACCACAGTGTTGCATGCTTCTATCCACAAGTGCATTAGTAGGCCCTGGTCATGTAGCACCCATGATTGTTCTGTTCTTCTTCTCCGCAACCCCATTCTGCTGTGGGTTATGAGGTGTTATGAGTTATCTTCGAATTCCTTCTTTGCTACAGAAGTCTTTGAATTTGTTCGAGATATATTTACCACCATTATCGCTCCACAGAGCCTTCACTTGCTTCCTTGACTCCTTCTCCACCAATGCTTTAAACTCACAGAACTTTGAGAATGTTTCACTCTTATTCTACATGGATAAGATCCAGCATCTATGAGAATATTCATAAACAAATATGACATAAAACCTGTGTTTTTATATTGAAGCAACCGAGAAAGGTCTACACACATCTGTGTGAATTCTCTCCAGGATCACCGAAGCATGGCTCTCCTTCACATGAAAGGTGTTCTTCACATACTTACCCATAGTACATCCCTTGCAATAATCTGACTGTGCAAGATTACCATTGGGAAATCCAGTAGAAATCTTCTGCAAAATCTTCAAGGCACCATGGTGAAGATGGCCCAATATCTTGTGCCATAATTCACCCTCATCCCGGCTCACCACTCCTTCTACTTTGCCCATAATTGCAGCACAACCATATACCTCTAGCTTGTAGATATTCTTAACTCGAATCCCTATCCTCTTGGTTTGACCCGTTTTTTTATGTCACAGGAAAGCTTTTCCCTCGCTGAAAACAATGTCATAACCTCTGTCCTCCAACATCACAACTGAGACCAAGTTCTTCTTCAGACCTGGAACATGCATAGCATATTTAAATAGAAATGGTTTACCTGAAGCCCTCTCAAAGGTAATTTTTCCAATGTCAGTTGCATTTTATCTACCATCATCGCCCATCTCTATATGCATTTGGAGATCTTTCTCCTCCAAGACACTAAACAAATCCTTGTCTCTCGTCATGTGGAAGGAAGCACCACAATCAAGATACCACACTGATCCCATTGTTCTTGAAACCAAGCATGCGATCAAATATAAATCAAGTTCAAATTTCTAGGCAAGGGCCTCATCGGCTGCAGCTCAGCATCCTTCTTGTTCTTCTTTTTTTGTGCGAAGTTAGAGGCGATATGCCCATGTTCGTGACAGTGAAAACACTTCACTTTGGACAAATCTAGCTTCTTGCCTTTAGCCTCAGATTTTGGATGGGATTTATTACCCTTCCCTTTCCTTGCTTTGGCATCCAAAGTGAAATTCTCTTCATCATCATTCTTCAATGAAGAGCCATCCCTGGTACTTTGCCTTATCTCCTCCTGCACTAGATCCGACCAAAGTCGCTCCCAATCCGGTAGTTTCTCCCATCCATTGACAGAGTCCTGATAAATGTGCCAACTCTTTGATAGCCCAAGGAGAGCCAAGCTCACCAAGTCATCATCTACAATTGTGATTCCCACACTCCCCAACTCATCCCTACATTGGAAAAACTTCGTGAGATATTTTGGAATATTTTCGCCCTTCTCCATTTTGATTTTTCTGAGCTTATCTTTCAGCACCAACTTCCTATGGTCGTTGCTGCTTTGGAAAAGATCTGTCAAAGCTTTCCACATTTCAAATGGAGTGGCTTTCCTGTGAAGGCTTGACACAATATGGTCTTTCACACCTTCCAATAGAATTCTTCTTTTCTTCGCTACTTTATTTTTCCATGCATCAAGTAATGCAGCATCGCTAGAAGTAGGCTTAGGAACATTGCTACCGATGCACTCCTTCAGACCATTATCTTTAAGCACTGCCTCCATCATGTCCTTACAAGATATGTATTTCGAGCTACCCTCAAGGGCATGCTCCAACCGCAACCCATTGAAATCAATTTCAACGAATACTCAATTATCGCACCAAGAAATTCTTGCAGCAAATTCGAATTGTCCACCAGCACAAAACTCAGCACCGCTTCAAAATTGCAATCTCCAATGATTAAAAATGCTCTGATACCATGTATAAATTATACAAGATACATGTCTATTACCAGATTCCCCTGATCTAAACAAATTAATCTTATGTTAAATACATAATCCTTCCACTTAATTCTTTGCGGAAATTAAATCGCTAATTGCAAAACACATATGAAGCAAAATCAATCCCACATAAACACAGTTTTTTAATGGGAAAACTTAAAGCTAAAAACCCCAACTATAATATATTATGTATATCAATAGAATATGTAACAATCTCATGCAAATCTTAGTAAATCAAGCTCTCAGTACAATCAACAATCATTACACACTGTCATGCATAAATTTGCATATCTATGCACCAATTTCTTGCCTCCTAACATCCTGCCTCCACTGCGTAATCCTTGTTGAAGAAGACCCCTGAATGAATTTGAATTTTCCTTGCCTTGACTACGTAATCCTCATTGGCATCTCCAATTTGTGTCACATGCATTGAATGCATCACTATAGTCACAACAGATAGTCCATCTCACCCTTTCACCTATCTCTCCACTGGAACTGACATGCAAGTAGTTAACTGATGTACTTTTTCAGTCGCAATTGATTCTCTATTTGTGAATTAATTAAATAATTAATTCACTGAACTCTCACTAGTGTATATTTAGTTAGAACTAGATACAACTAGCACAATTGAGTTTAACTCACTTAACTGAGTTAAATTAAATAACAACTCCCATAACTACTCTTCCAACTCTGTCACAACTTGCCACTATCAGTTATAACTGAGTCCTCCATGCATGAGTCGCCAACCACCCTAGGAATTGCGTAATTCCTTCAGCCCACTGATTTTCCAAATATGTTCACTGAAATAAAGTGCTCCAAGAGAATAAGTTGATATTTATTGTCGGATTATTATCAAGGGCTAATAATAATTGACATGCATCTATTTTTAGATTAGCGATCTATAAATAGACTTCGCCCAATATTCTAAAAATATAGTCTCATCTATTTTTCCAACTTGATCAACCATCTATAAATAGCATCCTGCTACTTATAGAATATGCTCACCATGTCTAAAAATAGACATACACCTAAAAATAGCCTATGGCCCCACTTAGTGAAGGTGCTTAATTTGCACTAAGCTCATCATCTTGTTGAATATCAACATCTCGAAAATAGTTGAAGGTTGAGGGTACTTGCTCTACTCCCTTGAATCATTTGCAACTTTGTGATTAGGGTTTAATCTGAAGTATCTTTCGATGTAGATCTCGAACAATACCTAGCCTAGTTCATGGATTCTAGTGGTTCGAATAGTGGTAGATCCTTAAAAATTTTATATTGTGTATTTTTCTAGTAAAATGAAATACATACATTTAATCTTGCAGATAGATCAGTGATTGCTTAAATTCAAGTCCCTATGTTTCTGAAATTGTTTAAAGGCACTTCTTCCTCTTGGGTTTATTTATTTAATATGCATTGTGGTGCCCTAACCATAGATTTAAGTGATATTCAAAGTTATGGTTTTGTATCATTTCAGTTATGTATATAGTTTTCTCCAAGTTTTTTTAAGTGTCTACTTTAGATTTAAATTGCATAATTTATATTAACAGTATACGTAAAATTCCTAAAAGTTATGGAAGAAACTTGCTTGTCTGAAGTAGAGTCTTGAATGGTTTTAGATATAGTATTTAAATAGACTTGTGCATAATTTTTGTCTCCAAAGTGTGTGAAAGTTGAATCCTATATCAACTCCTTGTTAGTGATAGATATTATTCCTTATAAGAACTCTTGAATATTCCACATAATAGGACATACACAATTGTGTTGACAAGAGAGATATGACAGATATGCAGTGATCATATCACATATATATATTCAGAGATCAATTTTTCATCTTCAATATCCAAGATAAACTTAAGTACATTGAGGACATAATAAGAAGTGGGAATTCATTGTGAAAGAAATTCAGGTATCAGGTGCATTGTTTATTGTATTGCAACAAAATTCTATTTGTTTGGAAACAAGGGTTTCACTGTTATTTTTGTATTCAACAGTGAGGGATACTGTATTCAACAAGGGTTTCAGTGGCACATCATTTTGAACAATTTGAATAAGTTTCTTAGTAAGGGTTTCATTCAATATATATGTAAGTGAGTCATTATCCCTGGTATGAGAGCCCACACCTTAATCTTCAATTTTATAATTTTAAGGGTGGTAGGGTGGTGAAAGGCAGGTGATTGCATTCACCTTTGGGTTGTATCCTAAAAACATTTCAAAGTGGCCGGGTGGTGATCGGGAAATTTGAAGCTTGCAAATGTGTTGGAGCATCCTATCAATAGTAATTGATGAAACTAGGGCATTGGATCATCCTTCTAGTTGGAGCTAAAAAATTCATTGTTTTTCCAAATTACTAGGATCTGTGCTCAATTTATAGATCAGCTGAAGGTAGTTTCACAATAAATGAATTTCTAATAATAGACAAGACATGTTCCCAAGCTCAGAGGTGTTGAATGGACACATGGATTCGAAGTTTGACACGTATGGACTCTTCTAGAAGGCACTGGCCATGTGGACATTTTGGAACAATGAGAATTACGCTCCCAATTGACCAGCGCACTCTTGAATTTCAGGAAGTGCTTTGCAAAGCACCCTTGAATTGAGGTAGCTGCATATAAAAAGCAGTTAGTCCCTTGAGAGGCCGCGTTGGTGAGCTAATAGCTAATATAACATATACTTAAAATCTTGGAAACTTTGCAATGGAATTCATGGATGATTTGTTCTTGTTCTTTATCTTAGGGCATGTAGCAACTGAAATGATAGGGGATGATAGACCCTATTCATTGGTTCTGGGGATGATGTCCATTTTAACCAATTCATTGGGAATGGTGCCCAAATTGACCTATAACAAGTTGAATGTTGCAATTTGACATAACCATTAAAGAATTTCACTATCCAACATAACCCTCAATGAATGTTGTGATGTGACAAAACCCTTAATGATTTCACAATGTGACATCACATGTGATCAAAATTACAATGTAACATATCTATTGAGGAATTTAGAAGGTTGACATAAGTCAACTAAGATGAATGTTGCAATGTGACATAACTATTAAGGAACAAAAAAAAATGTTGAACAAATAAATGGTTTACATTTAGGGATGTTTGACTATGTTTAGCCATGTTTGGCTATGGTTGATTTTGGTCAAGGATGATTGGCAATGTTTAACTATGGGTAACTATATCTGACTATATTTAACTATAAATAACAATAGTTGATTATGTTTGACTAAGGTTAGCAATTTTTGAATTTTATTGAGTTTGATTGGCCATGGCTCATTTTGGTTGACCATGTTTCATCACATTTAACTGTGGTTGATTGCGGTTTGCCATGATGACCATGGATGACCACATTCACTATTATTAATTATGCTTCACATCTTCTTTTATAATCTTATATTCATCCTCTTAAATTTGCTTTAGGGTTAGGATTTTTGCCCCTTTATGCAATAAAAATTAGGACACATAATCAATGACTATTAAAATCCATTGGTAAATATGAAGTTATATATCCATGCCCCCAAGTGGAACCCCTCCATACATTCTTAAATTCCTTTTAACGAGTCATTTATCAAAAATAATTTGTTGCTAAGCCAAAAAATAATCACAACTATATTTTTGTTTTTAGGCATTGATAGCTATCATTTCAAATATGAAAACCATTTCCAAGCTATTCTTCATGTCTCTAGCTTTCGAATTATCTTTAATTTTCTCAAATTGGACAACGGAAACTCAAGTTATAGCCTCCTAAATATAGGGACTCGCCAATAATTACTCTATTACCAATGTGAATCTTGGCCTTGATTTGTAAATATGGCCTATTTATCCCAAATGTATTGTACAATGGAACTTATAACATTTTTATAAATAAATAGGTGCCCATAGTGTTTTTGTATGAAGTAGAGAGAGCCATGGAACCTCGCATATCTTATGCATGGTGTATTTTTTGGTCACCACCTCACTACCCAATCATTATGAAAAAACACTTCCCACTTATTCATTACCAATCTATGATTTCCAACTGTCACTCTAAGATCATTCCACTTCACTACCACCTATCCAAATTTTAAGATGTCTATGTGTCATGCTTTCATAGGTCGAAGTGATCACTACCTTACCACCTAGTCATCATGCCAAGTCACTACCCAATCATTCATGTCCAATCCATGTCTTCCAAGTGTCAGTTGTGAGATATTTCCACCTCACTACCATGTGTCCAAATATTAATTTATTTTCATGTGTCATACTTTCATATATTTGAGTATACATTGGGATGCATGGTAATGGGAGAGAATTGGGTTGGTAATAAATTTTTTGTCACCATTTCATCGTCAACTCATCATACTAAGCCATTTTCCAGTCATTTTCACCCAATCCATGCCTTCCAAGTGTTACTCTAAGATATCTCCACTTCAATACCATGTGTCCAAATTTTAAGGCATGTTCATGCACCATGTTTCATAGGTTGGAGTGGTCGCCACCTCAACACCTAGTCATAATGCCAGGTCACTACCCAGTCCTTCATGTCCCACCCATGTCTTCCAAGTGTCACTATGAGATAGGTACACTTCACTACCTTGTTTCAAAACATTAAGGATTTTTCATGTGTCATGATGTCATAGGTTGGACTGTAAATTGGGATGTGTGCCAAAGTAGGGGGAAGGGAATGGTAAGACTTAGTATAAGCAAGACTTAGCAAGGTGGATAAATAGGGATGCAAAAGATATGGATCACCATATATCCAAATGTTAAGGTGTGTCCTTATGTGATGCTTTCATAGGTTGGAGTCATCTCCGCCTCACCACCCAATCATCATGCTAAGTTATTTCCCAATTATTCATATGCAATTCATGTCTTCCAAGTGCCACTCAAAGATCGGTCCAATTAACTACCACATGTTAAAATTTTAATGGGTGTCCATGTTCCATGTTGTCATAGGTTGGTTCATACATTGGGATGCATGTCAAAGGATGGGGAAGGGGGTGGTAATACTTAGGATAAGTAACACTTAGCAATGCAAAGAAATAGTGATGCAAAAGATACAAAATGCAAAAAAAATAGAAATGAATTATTCAAATTAACATATCCAAAATATTGCTAAGTGTTGAGTGTTGTAGAGGTTGGGAATATGAAATATGACTAATTGTTGAATATTACGAGTTGAAATGTGGTTGTCATTGATGTCAATCCAACCAACACCAGAAGATGCCCTACCTTTGTTGCCCAAAATGACTTGGAAAATCTAGGTTTCTAGAGTCAAGTCCACCTTTATTATATTCTCCACATCATGCTAATTCTGATGGTATGTGGCACATCATGAGATTCTTCATGGTTTTGGAGATATTCCCAGTCAAATTTCAAATCCCCCATATGTGGCAAAAACCCCAAAATGAGGTGATGTGGCAGTTTGTCATTAATTCATGGTCCTAGAAGAAGTTCACTATGGTTGTGAGGACAAATCAATTGGTCCAAACCTCCAAATAAAGTGACATGTTATTTTTTCATGGGTTCGTGGGTTTAAACATATTATTTATGATTTATTCTATTAAATTGGCTCCATAATATTAAATTTCAAATTCAAATAGGCCTCCTATTTTCCCTCCTTTTTCGATTTCATCTAGCCCTCTCTAGGATTATAAAAGAAAGCCTTCACTCTCCACAAAGATATTAATTTTGATGATTATCTAGCAAAATAATCTCTATGATACCTTGCAAGCTGGTGTAGTCTTAATTATAATATAGAAGATGTCGAAGTCCTAGACGAATCTTGGGGCTATGGCTTGCATATCTTGGATAGGGATTCGTTAGTTTTGAATGTGCTTTATAAGTAGCTCATAAATCGGATTACAAACTTGGAGAAACACATCTATGACTATTTTCCCCACTGATTAGGGCAATATTCTGAGAAAAAGTTTCATTTCGTAAGGAAATTATTCCTCAGATCTGTGAAATTTGGTCCTCTATGGAAAACTTTTGTGAATGTCTCAGGTAAATCAAACCTTGTATGTTGCATCTCCAAAATAGTTGAAGTTTGAGGGTACTCGCTCTACTCCCTTGAATCATTTGCAGCTCTGTGATTAGGGTTTAATCTGAAGTATCTTTCAATCTAGATCTAGAACAATACCTAGCCTATTTCATGGATTCTAGTGGTTCGAATAGTGGTAAATCCTTAAAAAATAAATATTTCAGTAAATTTGGAGTTAAATAGTGGATCTAGAATTTCAAAATAACTAAGAAACTCAAGTCTAGTGATGTCCTTGTAATATTTTTTTTTCAAATTCTAATGAAATATGTGTTAAAAGGTATATATTGTGGATTGTTTTAGTTAAAATGCAAGACATACATTTAATCTTGTAGATAGATCAGTGATTGCTTAAAGTCAAGTCTTTGTGTTTTTGACATTGTTTAAAAAAACTTCTTCCTCTTGGGTTTATTTATTTAATATGCACTATGGTGCCCTGACCATAGATTAAAGTGATATTCAAAGTTATGGTTTTGTATCATTTCAGTTTTGTATATAGTTTTCTCCAAGTTTTTAAGTGTTGACTCTAGATTTAAATTGCATAATTTTTATTAATAGTATACATAAAATTCCTAAAAGTTATGGAAGAAACTTTCTTGTCTGAAGTAGGGTCTTGAAGGGTTTTAGATATAGTATTTAAATAGACTTGTGCATAACTTTTGTCTCCAAAGTGTGTGAAGTTTGAATCCTATATCAACTCCTTCTTAGTGATAAATATTATTCCTTATAAGAACTCTTGAATATTACACATAAAAGGACATACACAATTGTGTTGACAAGAGAGATATGACAGATATGCAGTGAGCATATCACATATATATTTTCAGAGATCAATTGTTCATCTTCAATAGCCAAGATAAACTTAAGTACATTGAGGACATAATAAGAAGTGGGAATTCATTGTGAAAGCAATTTAGGTATCAGGTACATTGTTTATTGTATTGCAACAAAAATCTAGTTGTTTGGCAACAAGGGTTTCATTATTTTTTTTGTATTCAACAATAAGGGATCTTGTATTCAACAAGGGTTCAGTGGCACATCATTTTGAACAAGTTGAAGAAATTTCTTAGTAAGGGTTGCATTCAATATATATGTAAGTGAATCATTATCCCTGGTACAAGAGCCCGCACCTTAATCTTCAATTTTATAATTTTAAGGGTGGTAGGGTTGTGAAAGGAAGGTGATTGAATTCACCTTCAGGTTGTATCCTGAAAACATTTCAGAGTGTCAGGGTGTTGCTTGGGAAATTTGGAGCTTGCAAATGTGTTGTAACATCCTATCAATAGTAATTGATGAAACTAGGGCATTGTATCATCCTTCTAGTTGGAGCTAGAAAATTTGTTGTTTTTCCAAATTACTAGGAGTTGGGTCTTCCCCTTCAATTGGAGTTGAAGCATATTATTTGCTCATAAAATTGTTAGCAAAATGTTCGGTGGTTTTTCTCCTGGAAGGGTTTCCACCTAAAAAATCTCCAGTGCACTGTTATTACATCTTATTTCTATTATTGTAATGAAAATATTATTGTAATTATAATGAAAATTTGATTGAAAGCGTTATTTTTATGCATTGCTTACTAGTATTTCATATATAAGTTGTTGGTTCAATTTTGTATGCAGTAAATTCCAGTTGGTACTAATACTATGAATCAGAGGACGTGGGCTAATAAAATGATAGGACGGGCTTATGAATTCATTATAGAACTTGAACATTTATTAATAAGGTAATAGGTGAAGGGTGAATGTTGGTCAAATATTTCTACATCTCTCCTCTTATGCTATCCCTAGTTACCAAAATCATAACAGAACTAAGTAAAATATCAGCTACGATATAGAAAGTCTTGCATTACTCACCCTGCTTGCTTTAATGCTTTATTTCCCTAGTCACTTCATTAGCTAAAATATTTCTCGTCGATTCAACACTACACTATATGGCCTATATTTTGGTCCAATCTGTATTTCAGGAACTATGCTTATTTGTCTTATTTGTAATGGAATCTTGTCTTTATGGGTATGTGTATTTCTATGCACTTGTCTTTACCAGAATTTTTGTGCCTAAAGGCGCTACTTTCCTAACTCTGGGCACTAATGCATGATCCATCCAAGCGATAGGTCAATCCATCCTCCTATCCAGTTTGGAACAATAGTACAAGAAGAAAATAGGAAAAATCCATCCCCAACCTATCATCAAGCTCCACACACCGTCTTTAGCTAAGTAATAAGTCAATCTAGAGCACTAGCAGCAGTTTCACCCTAATTGTGTTCTCAATTTATTTTTATATTGTAAGTTTTCTCCTACTTATTGTACCAGTTGTAGATGCTATGGGTCCAAGTCCATTAGTTTCAAATTCAATCTAAGTTTAATCCCTAATTTTCCTCTTTTCTAATCGTGATGATATAATTCAATAAATGTGGGTAGGATGATTTTAACTAAAGGAATAGATCCTTTGATTATTGTATACCTCTTCCATAAATCAATGCATGTCATCCATCCCATTTAAATACAATTAGTGGATACATTAACTAGGGTATTTTAGCATTGCATATCTATTGAAGCCCCATTAATGGCTTCATCTCGGGTTGATATCAGCAGAGGCTTATAGAGATCTCTATATCAAGCTCATTGTTGCATTATTGTACATGGATGAGGTTGGAACTAGGAGGAGGATGAATTTTAGCCTTGCTAGGGTTGGGCAGTTCTACTTCTGCAGAGATAAAGGACTTCCTAACCCTAGCCTCCACACACAGACTATCAACTAGGGAGCTAACAAGTGATGGATTTGAAAGTCGAAATATGTGCTAATGATTTAGTGTGTGATTTCCACGTAAAAGCATGCAAGCCCACGTGCCTATCTCATATGTTTTTCGTATTAATTTTATTTATTATTTATAATATTTAATTTTTTTTTAATTAATTTTTTAAAAGTTAATTTAATTTATTATGTAATTTTAAGAATTCAGCAATTGTGTTCCTCTTGCATAGCATTTCGCTCCAAGATCATTATGCATAGATTCTTCATGTTGATAGAGACATATTTGTCACCTTTGTCTTGAATGGTTTTCCTTCTAGTAGTTTCCATAGAATCATAGCAAGGAGCAGGAGCACCCAACTGTAGTGAAAATCCTTACCTTGCTCCTGCACCTCTAAACACCCTACTACAAACTAGTCTTGAAGAAAGAGCGCCAAAAAGGATGCATGGATGACACCCACGTGGAAATAATCTTCTTGAGCCTTCCTAACAAGTTCACATGCGAATAGTTTCATCATAAAGCAAACCTTCTGGATCCTAGATAACATAAAATACTACTTCACGCAAAACCTTATGTGTGCCATATTTCTTGTAGATGTCCTTTTTAGTAAAATTCATCACCGTCATAAATTTAGTTGCATCTTATCCTTTTCTTCTTATTAATACAGAAACCCAATGTAGTGTTACTACAATTATGGCTACATTGATGAAGTTGAACTCTTGTCTCTTCCATCTATATAGATTTTGTATTATATAAATAAAACATAATTTGATTTTTCAAAAAAAAACAGAAAAGGTGTGATGTCAAAGATACTCTTGTGATCGTAGTAAAGTTTTAGTTCTTTTTTGATAGGTTATTTTCTTTCTATCATAAATTATTCTCTATAAGAATATTGTGTTTGGTTATCACTCTAGTAAATTCTTAAGTTGTGGGATTTTGGGTTTTAGTCAAAGAATACTAGAGGTAACCACAAACCTACTTTAAACTCTAGGATCTAGCCTTCCTAGGGTTCAGAGAGGGCTCTCTCTTTAAAGTTTAGCTTTGTTTTAATTTTGTGAATATTAGGCTAGTTATTAAAGTGCAATTTTGGTTTGGTTTTGTTGGAATTGGTGGGAAATTTTCACTTGGAGGGTAGATAGAGGAAAATCTATTTTTCCATTGGTATATGGAGTCTAATTCAAGCTAACAGAACTGGGATCAAGGCCTAGAAGGTCAAATGTCTGCAGGGCAAGATAGATAACCCTTGGAGATCTTGGAAAATTGGTTTTTGGGATGGTATGATCAAGATAAAGGGAACTTAAGGATCCTTTGATCCGGAAAAGGAAAGTAGAAGATAGAGGTCAAATGGGAGAGGGAGAAATTAAGGGTTCCCTACACTAGAAATCAGAAGAAAACAAAGAAATGATAACTAGTTAAAAACAGGGTGCTATTAACATGTCCTGTAGTAATACTCCTAGTTATACATTCAGATTTAGAATTAAAAGACAGATGTATGCATGTAACAAAAGAAGAATAATAGTGACAAGTTTTAGAGAGTGCTTCACTCCAGATATCTTATCACAGGGATCCTGAAGTATGATGCCAAATAGTTCATCCAGTCTGCTGCTCAAAATCGAAATCCAAAGCCTTCAAGTCAACAAAATATATATAGTAATCTCCAGCAATTTTATTCCACACAAAAATACTTCAAAAGAGTGAAGTAATTATACATAATGTTTGAAAAAATATCCTAGAATACTTCTAGGAATTAACTTAGGAAAATAAAACCTCTTACAACAATAATAGTGACAGCTTGCTTAACAAATCAGCAAGTTGTCCTATTTTATTCAAAATAAATAGAATTGTTTTAAGATAAGAAGCAGCTAGCTGCTCATGTGTCCTCTTTGCTGGATTTTTAGATATTTTTCAGAATCTAACTTTCCTTTACTAATACTCTTTCATTTCGGATACTCTTTACCTTCAACGAAATTTCTTTACTGCTATAAAATCAATTTTGACAGTGAAAACAGTAAATAGATTTTTTATTCTTCATTTGTTTTCCTTTCATTCTTTATAGAAAAACAGTCAGTGCTTGCCAATCCTCATTTTTAGGAATTTGAATAATTTTGAGTTTCCTAAAACTCTCATCAGCCTCAGTGTACCTATAAAATGTGGGCTTGATGACAAATAAGTGCTTGATTTCATATTGCAAATAAAACAAATCTTCAAAACTTTTTAACAATACTTTTCCCGCGAGAATGCCTTGACCTGTTGGTTTGTTCACCTACTCCTTGGCATGTTCTATTATCTTCTTGTCATAATAATTTTGAGGCATTAACTTATCATTAATAACCATGATACCAGGAAGTCCCTTTTGCCTTAAATTGGTGAATTTAACCATGAATCTAGTTATAGCAGTATTTTTTCCTTTACATTTATCTTCAAGCTGCCTCATCAAATTTATTTTAGTGGTAAATTTCCTAATTTCTAGGATAGTTGTTGTCCTATCATTGATTTTTAGTTCTTCAAGTTCCTATCTATTCTTGTTGTTGAGGAAATTTATTAACCTTACAGCTTGTTCTGGTTTATCAACTAAATCAGCTTGTGTCTTTTGGATCTCTGCTTGGGCTGCCAATAATAACTCTCTCTGCTCAAAAATTACCTGAATTGAAGGCCATACATCATGGATGGCTTCAAATAATTTATTCCATAGGTAATTTTTAATATATGATATATGATCCTTGAGATTTAATTCTTTTTGGAGCTTCTTTACCTCTTTACTCAATCTGTGGGCATTTTGGTCATGTGTTTTGCCATTTATATGAGTTTATTTTTTTGTCTCTCAAGATTTTCAATTATATTTATCAATATTTTGATTTTATTGGTCTTTAAGGACATCTCTTCCATTTATTTTACTAGTTGACTTCTTTCATCTGTAGGTGGCAACACTGTTGTAGAGGATTTAGTTACTGAAGTTGTTGAAGAATTCACTGGCACTGTAGTGGCCAGTGCCTCTTTGGATGCCAACTTTTCTCCTAAATTTGAAGGCACTGTTGCAGTAATGACTGTGATGACTGTGGGAATTGTTATTCATCAGTATTTTACACATGTTTATGATGACTAGTGTCTTAAGCCATTTTTTCTAGAAGCTGATCTTCAAACTATCAAATCTGTCATCTAGAAAACACCCCTAAACAATTTTTGTCCCCCTACCCCTTCCAGTCAGCCTATGATGAGAAAAAAACCTATTTTCCAAGTCCTATCTGGTTTCAGCCATATAATCCTATCCATGAGCTATCATAGCTAAAGGTTATCTGCTATCATTTACCCTTATTCCTCAAGCCATTCATTATCCAACTATTGACAAAGTGTCTGCAACCCTATATCTGGTCATATGTCATTTAGAGATCTAATCATACCCAAAGAAACACTTAGAATCTGTCAAGATCACCCCTAATTTAGGTAGTGGTGCTTTAAGGAATCCCTTCGTGGCAAAAACATCCTAAGCCAAAAGCCTCTGTTCAGTACCAGCTAGCCCTAAATTAGCACCTAATCTAAAAAAACAAATCTTCATCCATCCATAGGTCGCGCCACTTAGAGGTCTTTCTGTCTCAGTCTGGAAGAAATTATACAAAGATCCAAAACAGAATAAGATAAGTATGTTCACTGTCTAAAATAACATGCTTAAGGTCAAGCAAAATCTCCATCAGACCCCAAGGAAGCTCTTCAGAGTTCAAATTCATTTGTTTGTTACATCTTTGCCTGGGTGTGATTGCAACAATGATCAATATGTAAAAGAGAAAAAGAACTAGGTCAAAAGGGTCCTACATGCTGAACTAGCTTTCCCTCAGTAAAACAAGTGAAATACAGTAAGTGAAGGGCTACTAATGGATATGGTTTGAAAGCCTAATCAGCCTAAAGAACAGAGAGCAGCCTCCAAGTCATATAAAGGCAAAAGCTGATGTTATGTTGCTCAGCAGTGTTTTAAACTCTCCTCCAAAAAGCAAATCCAACATGCCTCTGCAAATACAGTCAAGGGAGGTTAGTCAAATATGTCTAGCAAGCAAATACTCTGCATATTCAAATCACATGGTTTCTAGTCTAAGGTTCACAGGGATGTTTTACAAAGGATATATATCTCAGACCATGCCTCATGAAGAAAATGTCAAATTTCACCTTCTTGCCCATTTGATATGATACCAAGCAGACATATGACTTGCAAAAAGATGACACAGCTCTGAAATAGATGAAATGTCATATCTACAGTGCTAGCCTCCTTCATTAAGGCAGATGGTTAAGAGAATAGCGAGAACCTCCTCCTTTAAAAGAGCAGATGGTTAGAAGATCAGTGTAACCTCCTTCATTAAAAGCATATGGTTAGAAAATCAAGGTAACCTCCTTCATTAAAGTAGATGGTTAAAGGCACAGATAGAACCTCCTTCATTTAAAAAGCAGAGGGTTAAGTTGTCAATATGTTTTCAGAAATTTTGAGTCACCTCCTTCCAAGAGATGGGAAATATGCATTAGCAATTTTTCATATGGTTTTTGAGCAACTTTCCTTTTTAAGGACAGGTTGACAAATAGTGATAAAACCATAAGGGTTCATAGGTTGAAAAACCTATTTTACATCAAGAAAAAGGATGGCATTCTAAGTGTTAAAAAGTCTTTGTTTCCTCTGTTTATAGAGGCCTCCTTAAAACTGTAATAAGGGTAAAACTTGGGCTAAAGACCTTCATCTAAATAACCAAAGAAAGAGAGAGCTAGCTAAGTTTGAAAGTAGCTTCTGCATATGCATACAAAGAAGACAGTAAAGTTAAGAAAAGACATAATCTTCAGAAAGTTACATTAGTGGTTTTAGGGGTCACCTCCTTGATGAAAAGAAGTGAGAAAACTCTTGTTTTAAAGGAGGCCTCCTTACTTCAAAAAAATAATAGATATAGGTGTTTTCAAAAGGGTGGCCATAGAATTATTTCTATGAGTATTTTTCAGATAATAGGTCTTTATGGTGTTTTCGAAAGTGATACATTATTGGGGGCAACAATTCAAATTTTTATAAAAAAAAAACCTTTTCAAAAGGCATAAAACCCCTCTAAAAGGCTGCAAAAGCACAAAGGTCTTCCTCGTTTTTAAAGGAGGGAAAGGTCTCTAAAGGGACCATTATCAAATTTCAAAATTCAAAATTCGAAACCAACGTTCCTTAGCCTCCTCACTGAAGAAAGGAAGCAATGTTTTGGGCGATTTTCAAGTTTTAGAGCTTAAAGCTCTGCCCAACACGCCTGTAGGTGCCCGACCACAAGGTTTGAATGGAGGCATGGCGCACTTGTACTTTCGCACAGCATGCCTGTGCCTGCAGTCACCGGGCGCCCGAGACCGACCCAGCACCTCTTCTGTGTGGCGCGTTTAGCGCTAAATGCCCACTCATTCACCTGTCTTCAAAATGCTCCTTTGAACACTGCACCAACGATCAAAAAGATCCAAAGACTCATGTTTAAAGGTATTCTTCACCCCTTTGCTGGAGTTTGAGTTTAATGAGGGGTTTTAACTCATAAATTATCACAGAAAGGGGGTTTTTCTCATGTTGTAAAATAGTAAAGCTTTTGTGTCAGTTTATAGAAGTTTTTCTCACTGAAATTTCAGAGATGAATAGTGATTAAACAAAAGGGTTAAATATGCCAATGTAGAAGTTATGTTTGTGCTTTAAAGAAGCAAAGGATGTGTGCAATTTCCACTAGAAAATAGAGTTTGTGCCAAAGGTCTCATAACTAGCTTGACGGAGTATGTTGAAACAATGTCTTTCATGAGTACCTTTCTTTCCAAATAGCTACAAAAGATCATTGATTGCAAAGAAAAATTGTAGCCATTTAGGGAGACATAGTTTGTTTGAAGGGCCTAGTACTCAGTGACAAAGAGGACTATTTTTTCTTTAGAGAGACAACAACATCTGAGAAGGGAAATTTATTTAAAGGCAAACTACAGTGTTTTGTCTAAAAGAGCAGAGTCCTTTGTTTTAAATCAATCCCTTATGATATTAAGTTCATAAGACCTTTTTCTTGCTTCAAATAAACTACAGAAGACAGTGATCATTTAAATCGGAGACAAAGTTTGTTAGGAGGCTTATTATTTAGTAACAAGGGGTTGTCTTTTGTTTTGGAAATACATTAATCATCACAGGAGGGCAGTCTTATTCAAAAAGTAGAAACAGTGTTTTCTAAAGGTTACAGTCTATATTTCATATCAGTCCATTAAAATAGTGCTACCCAAAGAGACATTTTTTTTCAAGGGACATCTTTATTTCTTCAAACAACTACAGAAAACAGTGATATGAGGAAAAGGAGTTTCATATTGTCAAAATCAAAAGATTTGTTTCATTTGAACAAGTTGGTTAGCTATCTAAGGACAGACTTGCTTTTTCTAAAAGGGTAAAGGGTGTGTTGATTGAAGATTTATCTCAGTAAACATTTGAGACAATTTTCCTTGGTGAATCAACCAAGGATCTCAGAAGCAAAATGCCTCCCAGGCAAGATAGAAGAAGTGGTCCTCACAAAAGGTATGAACCTTTTTCAACTAAGGAAGTGAATGCCTCTCCTTCAGTACTCTTTAACTTTCATGAAGTAGGATGTTTGGAATTTTTTCAAAAGGTTCAGGAGGTGAAAATTTATCTTCCCTTGACACATTTGTTTGCTTTAAGGCTGCAAGGGAAGCATGTTAATCTAGCAGTTTTAGACTTCAAACTCTCTCCTAGATCTATCTCCAGAGCTACCAAAATTCCATATGTCGGAGAAAAATGGTTTAAGCATAGCTACCTAGATTTAGATCAATACAAACCCTTCTTGAAACTAGAACATCGGGCTGCATGCCCATCTATCTTTCTTTTTTCCTATTTGTTGACTAGCTATGCTCCTCTCATGAAGATCATCATGAAATATTTCACATGCGAAGGGAGGTTTTCTTGGGTTTATGCTTATCATATCAGGCTACTCATGCACTTCACAAGAATCCAGTTGCTAAACCTACCATTTTTCCTCTATAGAAGCATTGACAAGATGGCTTCTACTGTTAAAAAGAAACCTTCCTCTCAGCAGCAAGCTTGTCTTTTCCATCATTCCCTTATCAAGATCGTCATCCTCCATCAACTTGAGAAAAAGGGAGTTTCTTGGGACTCTTTCATTTCACATCCTGATTTCACCACTGCTTCTTCATCCCATGCGCCTCCTTCACCATCCACTCATCATCTTTCTCCTTCTTCTAGTAATTCTACTCCTAAGAAGAAAAAAACTCCTATAATTGAAAATGAAAAAGAGAATAATGAAGAAGAGCACAGTGAGAAAGAGCAAAACAGTGATGAAGAAGAGCACAGTGAGAAAGAGAAAAGCAGTCAAGAAGAAGAGCACAGTGAGAAAGAGAAAAACAGTCAAGAGGTGAAAAGTGAGAAAGAGAAAAACAGTGATCAAGAAGAACACAATGAAAGAAGGAAAATAAGTGATAAGGAGGAACAAAATGAATAATCCAAGCACAGAAGTGAGCATGAAGAGGGAAATGATGAAGAAATGGAACAGGTTGATGAGGAACACAGTAGTCACAAAGAGGAAAATATTGGCAGCCCACAAAGCAGTGACAAGGATGATGATGGGAGCAGTAAGGGCAAAGACAAAATAGAGCATGCGCTAGCTGCCTTTCCTAGGCAAGGGGGCATGCTTTCTTATCCAAAGGTAACAAAGCCCTGAACATCAAGAAAGAAAGTGGCTCAAATTGTAACTCCAAATGTTACTAGAGCACTCTGAAGCAAAGGCAAGTTTCCCAAGCAATCTATTGTTGAATTACCAAAGAAGAGGAGAACCAAGAAGGCCACCCAAAGCAAGGGAAAAGAGAAGGAGCAAAGCAGCAATGAGAAAGAAAGGGATTTTGACATAATTCAAATAAATAGTGATGACAATGACAATGAGGCCAGAATTCTAGAGTCCATCTTGCTAAATAGAGAAGAACAAATTCATGACCTAAGGGTGGATCTAGAGAGGTCTAAAGACCTCATTCATTTTCTGCAGACACAAAACAAGTAAATGAATGCCCACATGGCAGTTTATGAGACACTGGCTATCAAGTACCAAAAGGAAGCCTCCAAAGCGCAGATTAAGTTGGAAGAACTTATGGGCGAATTCAATTACACTGAAGAAGAAGATCAGCCAAGGAGGAAAAGGCCTAGGACTTTGGGACTCAAAAGAGATTTGGAGAAACAGAAAGAGGAAGAGGTTGCCTTTTTCCGATATTTTCCTCTTACTACCTTATTCACCCAAGAGATAGAAAACAATAGAGAAGCATGGCTTGAAAGGGTGAATAAACACTTGGAGAATAAGTTGGAAAGAGCTAATAGAGACTTAACCCTTCAAAGGAAAATGACCAAGTACTATAAGAAGCTAAATCAATTTGCCCAAAGAAAATTGAAGGTTACACAAGAAAAGCTCAAGGTGGCCCGAAGGAGGCACCCGGTACAAAAAGTGAAGAAATGCATATCAAGGCTCGAAATTTTGGCCTTTGCTTCTCAGAATGCTTCTGAAAACCCATGATGGTCATGCTCACCAAAATTGGGCATAATTCGACAAGTTTTTGTTTTTTGAAATTTTTGGGCTTTTTGCAAAAAATCATGGGCATCGCCATTTTATTTTGAAGCTTCCTCAAAGGTTGAAAATGGTATCATTGGATGCCATAATTTCAGGGGCATCTACTCAACAAATTTTAGATCAATTGAATATGTTGTATAGTTTTCCTCTCTATTATGTTTTCTTAGTTTTCATACATATTTCATGTTCTTTGCTTGTTGTAAGACAATAGAGAATAGATTCGAGACATGCCCATAGAGGCGCCTCAAATTTCTTGTTTCATTACAGCTTCTATGTTTTCTTCCTTCTTAGTCATATCAAAGAATTCTTAACTGCTCTTTGATCACTGAAGAATTTGTTTGCTTGTTTCATTTATGGTTGTTATACATGCTAAGAATGATTCACGGTACGCCCTGCTTACTCATGGCTAGTCAAAACTCCATCTCTGAAACCTTTCTTTGAATGTTTGATTGTCCTAGTTGAACCAAAGAGGTCTTGTATCGATCTTGCCCTTTGCCTAAAACTCTGCAATCTTAGTTCAAAGTGCCCGATAGCTCAAAATACTATGTCTAGGAGTTCCCTCTTAGTAGCTTGAGTTATTTGTTTGTCTTAATTGTTTTTCCCCAAAGTCTGATAGCAATTTTCCTAAAGTTAGAGAGTCATATATTTCTATGTATCGCTTGAATGTTTATTTTATGCATCTATCAGTTTGAAGTTACATTTATCATGATTAATGGTTAGCCCTACCATATAAATGTCTGCTATTGAACTATTTATGTTTGAAATCCTTTGTCCTTCACAAGCTTAGTGTCCATCCCACTTCTTTTCACCTAAAGATCCATTTTACCTTGATCAAATTGGCCCTTCAATATACCTTGTATCACCATCTGAGGCTTTCTCGACCTTTTCAACCCCATAGCCTAGTTGATCTAACAATATTTTTATCTATTTATTCTTTGATCAGTTCCTCCCTCAAAAACCTAAAAACAAAACCAAAACCACACTTAACAACTAGCCTAAAATAAAAAAACACAAGAAGTAAACAACTATACATCCCTTACACAAATAGAGAGAGCCCTCTCTGAGTCCAGGAAGGCTAGGTCCTTGGGCTCCAAAGATTGGTTTGATGTTACCCTGTCACTTGGCTTGCCAATCAGCCAAATCACAGGACCCTAATAGGAATCACTGGTTCTTTAATTGTCTCCTTTTCTTGGACAAGTTGTTCCATGTCCTTAATTTGAGCTGTCAGTTGGAGTATCAAAATCATCATTTCATCTTTTTCTTTTTGATCTTGTAAAACTTCCTTTGTTTGAGGATGCTCACTTTGAGGAAGCTTGAGTTATTTCCTCAAGGCAGCTATGTCCTCATTTTTCTTTTTAACCAATGCTTATGTTGCTTTGATTTTTGTAGGATCATATCCTACCTGTAATACTAAATCTTCTAAGGCCTTTATCCTTAGATCCTTTGCATATAATAAAGCTTTATCCATCTTCATTTGATCTTGCATATTAGAGATGGTATTTTGAAACCTATGAGCACTCATATCTTTTTTTGTGACTGTGGAATACAACATCTCTGAGGTTTTCCTATGAAACTCAATATGATCCAATTCATGGATTTTGTCTATAGCTACTTCCATATCAACTTTCTTATAGTCAGCAATTGTCTTTGGCACTGATACTGTGGGTTGTAATACTGACATAATCAATTTTTTTAGTTGAATAATCAAATTTTGATAGGAATCTATTTTGATTACCTGGCTTTTTCTTCAAGAACTAAGAATATATTTCAGTTTTGATTTCCTCATTCTTCAATTTGATTTGCTTGTATTTCTCCTTAATATCTAAATCATTTTCCTCAGTTAAATGTGAGGAAGAAGCCTCCATACTTTGTTTCCTTTGCATCATTTATGTCTCTTCATTATTCATTTGTTCTTGATTCTGATTTG
The DNA here is from genome assembly GCA_034641835.2 of Pinus albicaulis. Taxonomy (NCBI): domain Eukaryota; kingdom Viridiplantae; phylum Streptophyta; class Pinopsida; order Pinales; family Pinaceae; genus Pinus; species Pinus albicaulis. Next base: position 128,867 of record JAXQQM020088467.1, read on the forward strand.
GCTCACTGATGATTACAGTGGCCACATTGGCCTTTGGTAAATGAGTGTTGGTATTCAAGGTTTGTGTTTCTCCAACATCTATTGTTACTTTACCTTTCGTTTTTGTATCCAGTTTTGGCCTCTTGTTATAAATGATCTTAAACTTTGCTTCTGTTGTATTCTCTGTAGTATAATCTCCTTCTCCTCTGATTCTCTTAGTGGATATCTTTGGTTGTTTGGCAATTTTCAAAGTGTGACTAGTATTCCTTTGGCTAACTGCCTCTGTTAAAGTGTTTTCAACCCACTCAATTTGATTATAAAACTTCTTTATTTCTGGCTTTGACTCATGGATAAAGGGTTTCAATTTACATTTTACCCTTATTTTACTTAACATCCCTTGTGGATAATAATTCCATGGTAAGCTTTCTTCTAATTTATATTCCAGTAGTTGACTTGATGCTTCCTTTTCTACATCTCTGTGATTACATATGAAAGGCCCAATTTGATTTTTGAGTTTGAATTGGGTCTTTTTTTGGCTACCATGAAATTAATTGAATTTGAATTTAGGATCTCCCTAATGTACTCTAAGGCAAAGATCCTCATTAATGGATGCTTAGGTAACTTGTAAGGCAACAAGTTAGAACCAAAAACTCTAATTTCAGTGAATTTCTCATACAAATACCAATCACCCACTTTTCTTTGCTCTGATAGCTGCAATATTTTCTTCTTTTCTTCACTGATTCAAGGCTTCTCTATTTTTGTCAAGATGGTGATCAATGGATGTAAAAACAACTCTGAAAACTCTGAATAATTGAATTTTTTGCCTTCTTTTTTTAGTATAGATATCCAAAAGATAACTGATAGGGGTTTTCCTTCTATATCCAACTTTTGAAGTGAAATTGGAAAGCTCTATGATTGGAAGAATAGAAACGAGTGGAAAATATAGGAGGTATATCTGAATACTCCTTCCAGTTTCAAATTAGTCAATTGATAGTGAATACTATCAACAATGAAACCAGCATAGTCAAATATAACTAAAGGTGGATGTCCTAGAGAAAAGGTGGACAAAAATCCCAAGATAGACTTATCAGTATGCTCATCAGTGAAATAGCCAAGTATAAAAGAAAGCATGGAGATTACATGCTTTGAACCTTCAGGGAACTTTACAGTTGAATATGGAGAGTTTAACTTGGGAATTTCAACATGCAGAGGCATAAAAGTCTGAAAAATCATAAACATTTTAGGAAATTCTAATCCAATGTATAGCTAGTGAGGGCTTCAATAGACAAAGGAACTGCTTGGGGGTCTGGTTGAAGCTTCAACATTTGGTTTATTGACTCTACAGTAATGGTAAATAGGACCTCTTTATTTGCAATCACAATAGCTCTTTGTTCAGGAATGTAGTACTGGTGGCATAATCTGATAATTTCTTGACAAGGGTGAGTCAGGGGGACTACATATTTGGGTAAATTGGATTCCCAAATATGAACTTCTTCATGATCATCTAAGGATTTTTCAAAACACCAGTTGTGGATATCTAACAAATTGAATTCAACTATAGGATCAGCTACTTTGTAGTCAATATCAGCTAGGGGAATATGCTCAATATCAACAACTGGGGGTTGTAATGGGTTGACTACAATTGCAGTATTTTGAGTCATGCTAGGAGTAGGTTTAGGAGTTTTAGAACCTTCAATATTGTTTACACTCTGTTTTTTAGGCATTTTGATTGGCTTCTACAAGTTTAAACTGTTTGCAGAGGCAATTTTACTATAACAGAGGCTTGATTGGGCAAATTTAGCAAATTAGAATGTCATTTCGAATTTTATGCTCAATTAGGTTTCTCAAATAAGTTCTGAGCCTTCAAAAACTGGTATAAAACAGAAAACATGGGTTTTCTAAGTTTTTTGACTGAAAATGGGCTAAAACTCTATTGAAAAAGGATTTATAGAAGATTAGGGCATCTGCAAAGGATTTTTGTCCTTTTAGAGCTTGAAATTGATCATTAAATTGTGAAAAACTGATAAATTTCTTTGAAAATACCACGCATCAGAAAACTAGGGTTCCTAGAAAAAAAATTTCCAGAGTTTGGCCTGTTTCTGGGACTTTTGGGCAATTTAATTTCTTGATTTCTTGATTTTCAACTGATTCTTTTTCTTTTAAAAAAAAATTTGAATTTAGTTGCAAGTTTGAATCTCAGAAGAATACCTGTTTGAATGCAGGTATCGACTTTTAAAAGGGTTTCTTCAATCTCTGGTTGAATTGATGGCTTTCAGCAGTTGATCTGGAGCAATGTGCAGCTCCTTCACTGTCTTCACAGGTTTCTTTGGTGAATTTAGGATTTTTTGGGCATAAAAATGGGTATCAGGGACTTTAACAGGTTTACACAGTCGAGGAAGTGAAACAATGATTAAACGCACAAAAGAAGTGAATTAACGCATTTGCCAAGGTTTTATTAAAATGTCTGAAATAACATTGAATGTAGGTCTTTTCCGGGGGGAGGCAATTTTCAAATTACAAAGGCTTTGAAAAACCGGTTGTTTATTGCGTGGCTAATGAGCGGTAAGTGGTTTTAATCAAAACCCACGCGATCCAATTAGGAGAGGCCACGGGGAGGGGAGGGGTCAATGGGAAACCACCCATTTCGCGTGGCTTTGGCTGTCAGGTAGTCGTGCATCTATTTTATGCGATATCATCCTCTGAGCATTGGATTTGAGATTTTAATGCGAACGGTGAGGATTGTTTCGGGAGTTGCTTTGAATTGAAAGGTGGGACCCGGCTTTAATTATATGTAGCAGAAGGGTTAATATGTGGCAGGGGCTTAAGATAGGTTTAAACCTTTATAATATGGCCAAGGGGTAATTGATAAAAACATATATGATATGTTTTAAGGATGGTATATGCGGGTTTATTCGTTTTTTTTTATTTAAAACATTTGTTAAATGTTTTTAATAAAACATAAGCAGGCGGGATAAATAATGGTTTTAAAACATATGATAATGTTTTAATCAATGTAAAAAGGTGTGGTTATAAGCGGGGGTAGTAATATGGTTTTTAAAACATTTGTGAGATGTTCTAATAAACATATACAAGGATGATTTTAGTTTATTATATAGTTTTTGAACTTTTTTGAATAGTTTAAAGACCATAGGGGCGGGGTATTTGAATAACAATAGGTTTATACCAAAGGGATTTTAATTTTGGTTTTTTATATTTGCGCACATGGATAATAGACTTTAGTCTTAAACATTATAATAGTGGGTTTTTGGGGTTTTTTAAATATAAGGGAATAAATAACTAGGAGAGGGTATTTCTTAGGGATTTAATAAGATATGTTAAAAGTTAATATGAAAGGGTAGTGAAATGTAAAAAAAAATACATATTATCTCTAAGTATAGTATAAAATCAAGCATTGCTTATTTTTATATTTCTTTCACTAATACTTAGGATAAATGTAATTTTGTGGGTTTTTATGAATGCTTCTGAAGGGATGAAGTTAATTATTCTAGGGTTACAATTTTACTAAGCAAGAATGTGTGCTTACTTAAGAAAAAGGGGTTTTAATACATGAATGAAGGGAAAATGATGATAAATGAGGATTTAACATAAGAACCCAATATTTTTAACTAACCAGTCATAGAGCCTTGGGTCCGGTCCCAACAAAAGTCAGATAAATGCTCTAAGGTTGTTTGACTGATAGATTGGAATACTAAATACTCATAGGGGAGGGGAAATTAGTGATGTATTATTTACATGATTGTTCCACTGCTTTCTACCTACCCAACTTCTATTGCTAACATTTTTTCTTCATTTTGCAGGTGCATTTAGGCTTACAACCTTAAAACATTTTCTTTCAAAGCATAGAACTAATCTAAATCTACCTTATTTCATTCGAGGGCTCAGGTTGAACTGTTGATCTCCTCATTATTCCCTACCTATCTACTGATTTGTCAAGTTTAAATTATTTAACATATATTTATTCTCTATCTAAAACATGAAATTGAAAACATGAAAAGTTAAGATTAAATTGTTTAACTGATCATGGATTATGGCATTTATTTTCACTCTGCACATAATCATTATTCTTGCAGTAAAAGTAAAAGTAGTGGCATTTGGTCTTGCTCACTTTCAGGTCTTATTTCTTTTCTTTTGGGTTTTATATTTTCTAAGTCCTTTGATCTTTCTTTTAGGACTTTTTACCCTCTTTTTGATTTTTTATTATTTTTCATTTTTTCAAAATATGGGAAAACAACTTGCAGAAAGAAAGGTATGTACATATTTACAAGACTTATCAAAGTCAATTCAAAATTTTATGAACCCTATCATTATAGGACCCTAACATGTGTATTACTCAAACTTCACTTCTTGAGTGCTCTAAGTCATATCAAAAATTGTCTGAAATTACTTCTAATGACAGGAGATCAGTGGTAGGAATATACCTATGTATGAAGAGAGAGCAATAAAACAAGGGGGGCAAAAGGATATGGAATGTATGGATAAGATTGATATCTCTTTAATTATTTATTCGGGTTGTAGTTTCAAGTTATCTTTATTAGTATCTAGTAATATTGACTCGCTTTCACTCATTGTGTGTATCATATCAACTGTTGGGCTTGTCACTAAAAGAAAATTTGAATTTTCCATACCTGAGCATGTCATTGCATCTCTTATTGTAAATTTCGATATGGGTATTGCTCCAATTCCCATGTACGATTATTGACAAGAAAGAATGGTAAATGGTGGTAGACATTGTGAGTTCTAAATATGTGCATAGGTGATTTGACTGTCCATTTTTTCAAATCATCTTCTTTGTTCCTGATTTGAATTGGTTAATCCTTTATTGTATCTACCTGCTACTCACACCTATTATCACTGGAAAATATCTATTTTAATAATTGTGCATCATATGCTTTAATAAAATATATGCAGAGGTTCCTCTTAATCTGTTCCATTTTGTATTTAATACAATATGCATGGGGTGTTTTTTACTTGTATATGCTTTATGAAAACCATATGGACCCCAAGAATCACTTTGGCATGCAATTGGAGCACAAGATCCAATGGTAAAAGAAGCAGCTGAGAATGTTGTGAAAATTTTACAGTAGAGGTTCAACTCCTTCATGCCTTACGAACTTTAGGAGATAGTTTCGGAAAAGGAAAAGGTTTTTATTTCTGGTTCATTGTAGTTTTATATTTTTTCATTGATAATTTTTTGGTTGATGAAAGCATTTGTTTTATAATAGCTCTACTATGAATTTAGGTATTTAATGTTTTGGAGATTGCAAGTCCCTGTGAAATTAATTTTTGGAATAACATAACTTATTTACAATGTGAGGCGAGTGTTCAAACAAGAAAACATTGAATGATTAATGATTGTTTGGGTTTTCCATCGCCCACTTCCCTCCCTCAATGCATCAATGAAGGCCTATGATGTTCATATTCATGAAATTCCGGTTTCGTTAAGTCATTAAATAACGTCATTAAGTGCATATGGATTAGAATTCCTATTTTCTCATCGTATTATGCAACCTTTATATGGTGTGTTATTTTTTGTAGCATCGGAAAGTGATATAAGCCCCATATTTTGTGGAGAGGATTATACACTAGTATTCCAAAGAAACCAGAAACCATTTGTTAAAATTCCACTCAGTTAATGTTTTATAAAATAATTAATTATTTTAATAGAGACCCTAAGTTTAAACTTAAGGAAATTAAATATTTAAAGGACATTAATAAAACAAAGTGAGAATAATTTAGAAAAGGCGGAGATCAAGTCATGTTATAATATTAGCCATTGATCAGAGATATAATCTCGGTCGTTGATGTCTCAATGAGAAGACTATAAAGGAAGGCTTGAGGGTCATTTGGAAAGACACATGGAGTGAATCTTGAGATAAAATTCTTCTGACGGAGCAGTGCTCAGAGGAAGATTAGATCTAAGTGATTCAATGCAGTGAGAGACAGAAGCAGTTATTGGTCAGAGGATCTTCTCCGGGACCAAGAGTACATAGCAGAGAGGCAGCAGAGGAAGCAGTGCAGCCACCAGGAGAGGTGACATAGTCCCCAAAAGGGGTGACGCAGGCCAACGTAGTGTTTCCAAGAGACAGTCCGAGTTTTGCTGGAGATCAGGGTTTCTGAGCCCGAAGAGCTGAAACTTGATTTTTCAAGAGGCATATTGATTCATAGAGGAGGCAACACAGTCCTCATACATCCCCATGTGGGCCTACGCATCTATAGCGTAGAGTAAGTGCAAAGGGAGTTGGGGTTTCGCCAGTTCATATCCAGATCAACTGGAACTTCCAGGGTGAGGTAAAACTCACTATTTTTTGTCTATCGTAAATTCTCTGTACTGGATAGCTAGAAAGGCATTTAGAGATTGTACTCATAAAAAAGGCTACTTAATAATACAAACCCTCAGATTTGTTGCACCAGTTTTCCCGCATTGGGTTTTTCCAGGAACTTAGTCCAAAAATAATTGTGTCCTATGTGTCATTGATTTCTTACTAATTTTACTTGTTTCAAATCATATTTTATTCAAGTTAGGCTGCTTCAGTAGTTACTTCAATAATTAAGATCTAAATTAATTATGTAAATGTAATTTACTTAATAGTAGAAGTACACTCAATTGATGCAATAGGATTCCTTATATTATCATATCTACGAATTTTGACATGGTATTAGAGCATTGATGTGAATCAGTAAAAGAAGATATGAATATGAAGTGAATTTAGAATTGTTACAGTAGCAGCAGATCGAATCCCCAAAGGGATTGCGCAAATCTAGCCATGAGAGTTGAAGTTTCTAGGTTGTCTCTCTCTGAGTGAGTCGACAGAGAAGTAGGACTTCTGGTTCAAGATTTTTCTAAGTCAGAGGGACCTGTGAAAAGCCTTCACTTAGAGCCTGAGGGATGTATTTTTTCTACAGGTGGTTTCTAGAGCTGAAAAGCGTTAGAAGAAATAAAAATCACATAGCGGGAAATTCCTCCTCAATGAATTCCTAACCGAGAAATTCATCATTTTTTCCAGGATCTGAGTAGCAGATCTAGAGGGAGTACATAAGCCTACCTAGGTTACACAGATGGGGAGAAAGAGGAATCAGCTCAACATTTTTCGGCAGATATGGCAACCAATGGTTTGCATGACACTAAGGGAATGTCTTCCTCAAAGAACTCTAAGCCACGGAATTCAATTTCTCACTGCAGAGCAGCAGTAGCCATGAGCACATCTACTTACTCCAGTATGGAATGCGTAGATCCAGTCAACAATTGTGCAGAGGAGAGAGGAGGCATTTGACATTTTGGCGAGATTATTTCCTTTGCTAGTTTTGAGTTTTCATATTTTTGTAGCTCTACAAGGTTATCCATAATGCAAATCTAGGCAGCAGATCAACTTCCATTTGAGAGAAGCAATTTTTGAAGGAAGTGCGAGTTGTCTTGTACGAGTTTCAAAGAGAGGAAGGGTCCCAACCAGGGACTAGGATTGAAAGGGGCACCAGACCCAAGAGGAGGAGTATAAGACTCTAGAGTACCATATTGGGTAGGATCCTTGAGGAGCCCACCTCTTGGATCATTACCTTGCTACGGGAGCCCATGATCAGCAATATCAGGATGGAGGACACTACAAGGAAAAGACCCTCTAGCAGAGGTTATAAAGGAGGTTTTTAGTGTTATAAAATTGGCCAAAATTGTCAAAAAAACATATGCTACCACATCTGTTTCTGGTAACGGAGGTTTTGGCGGAGCTTTTAACAGAAATTCAACACAAATAAAAAAAAATGGGTGGCCGGAGGTTATTACGGATGTTTTCTCATCAGTGCTCTTATCACGTTTTAACGCACTAGTGCGTATCGGTAGACAGAGCACCGGGGCGATCGAAGGAGAATGCACTAGGCCGTTAAGGAAAACAACAGCACCGAGCCTAGTGTTGGTGATACAACGCACGGGACCGTTCTAATTGGTCTTGGGATTTGAGTGGTGCCCATAGGTCATATAAGTGCACTGGTGCGTGTATCTTTATGAGGCACCAGTGCTCCATATCACAGAAAGGAACCGAGATTTATAATTGGTATCGGTATTCGTGCAATGCACATGGCATCTAAAAATGCACTAGTGCTTATAGATACATAAACGCCCTAGTGCGTAGTATCACACAAACGCACTGATATTTATAACTAGAATCAGTATTAGTGCAGTGCCCATAGAATCATAAACACACCGATGCGTATAGACACATAAACACATTCGTTTTCATTTTTTTTTTTAGAAACATCCACCTCTGATAGTCCAATTATTGTGATTGTTTTAAATTCATTATTCATCAAAAGTCGACACATCTTATAACAATATTCATATTAATTACATTTTTATTAATGCATTTGAATGTGTTGTTTGGATTAATTTGTTATATCATATCAGAATTATTGCGGTTTTTTTAAATTCATTATTCATCAAAAGTCGACACATATATATAATCTTATAACAATATTCATATGAATTAAATTTTTATTAGTGAATTTGAGAACGACAATGGAGAACGCAATAGAATAAATTAAAACATATTATATATATATGAATAAGACAGTCTTAATCATACAAAATGGGACAATTATTCATATCCCTTTGCCTTTCAATTGGGACACTATGTCCATTACATTAAACAAAATGTCTGATTTCACAGACATATTTCAAAAAATAAAATGCCTTGCTTTGATATCCAAATTACATAGTGATCATCATTCTTCGCTTGAACTGCTGTCACTGCTAGAGCTACTTCCATGACTTGGGTTATTTTCAGGAATGTTGTGTTCATGGCATTGATTGTTTTCTTCTTCTTCACTTTCCATCTACAAACATAAAAATAAACTGAAATGAGTGTATATACATTGGTGAGAATAATGAAAATTCCAATATTAAATAATATACATCAATGTAAATCGAAAAGAAAAATGACGTACCATAGCAACAATTGACTCATAAACTATACACATTCTTTCAAAACCATGTACCATGCCATATTTCAAAATTTCATCTATTGGCCCAGTTCCATACTTTGTTTGCTACAAGTTTTATACCCCATAACAAATCATATATTTAATATAAAATATGTTTTTGTTCTATTAATTATAGACGAAGCTAAGTAAAACAAGATCGATAGATGCTTACAAATTCCACAATTAATTTCTGATATGCCAACATATACTCACAACCCATATTTAACCCAATTTCAATCAATTCGTATGATGGTTCTTCTTTGTATGTTAGCACCTGTTTGAATACATTCAATGATGATTTTTGCAAAACAACTTAAAAAATACAAAAATGAAATCTAGTTAAGTTGTTATAAGGAAGTAACAATTACTCACAAACTTAGATATCAACCCTTTTCTTCCTTGTCGTCATGTTTTATGTGTTGAATGGGTTCCATTTTCTTTTCTTTTCTGCAAGAAAATTCTTGAAAATTAATATTTAATGCTAAATTGTTTATTTATTGTACCTAATGATAGAAAAATTCAATGATTACATATTACATTTGAAGCGCGTTGTTGTATTCGTTCCACTAGATCCCTCAAACTTTTGTAAAATATTTTCCCCCTTTCGTTAACTTCCAGCACCACTCCAGATGAACCAAGGAGCAATTCATTTTCATTTGCATGTTCTATTTTGTTTCTTTTCTTAGAACAACATTCCCTTTCTAAGTTGTTGGTCCCTGTAGAACATTAAACAGATGTGAATTAGTAGACTGTTTGACACATGTTATCTAATAATTATAAGTATATTATTAATGATAATTAAAAAAATAAACTCATATTAGATCGATAGTATTGTTTCATTCACCTGATTCATCTTTTTGCAATTTTTCCATTAAATTTTTACACTCTTTTGGTCGTATATCAGAAATAATCATATTGAGCTTCGTCATTTTGTGGCTCTGCATGATACATAGTAAACAATACATATTAGTTAAAGTTACATATATTTCAAAAATAATATTTTATATAAATAATTTACAAAGAACTTGCCTTTTTTGCTTTTCTTGATGTGTTAACAGTATTTTTGTTACTTGATATCTTTTCAATAATTTCTTTATCAATCTGAAACATGTAGCATATCATTCATTAATATATTTATAAATAAATTCTCAACTTTTCAGGTAGAAAATAAATCTTGAGACACTGGTGCGCCTTTCATGAAATCTGCACCATCGTCGGTGCGTGAATATATTAACAATGCACCGCAAAATAGTATAATACACCGTACGGTGTGTTAAGTATTATAAATGCACCGCAAAAATAGTGTAATAGACCTAATGGTGCGTGGGGTATTATAAATGCACCACAAAAATGGTGTAATACATCGTACGATGCTTTCCTAGTTAAAGAGAGCACAGGTGCCCTATTTCAGATTTGGCGCATGGATTTAAAAAAAATGTTTTCATTTTTTTGCGACACAGAATTTTCACGGTGCACTGTAATAATACAGAGCACCGGTGCGGTGGCATATGCAGGGCACACTGATAAAGAAAAATCCATTTTTTCAAAAATTCACACAATGGCCAACTGCATTGGGATCCGACTATGCAAGTCGTCCTGTGGGTTGGACGTCAATCTAAAATGAAAAACCCTAATTCTAAAATCACAGAAAAAGGGAGAAGAAAGGGAAAAAAACAAAAAAATGAAGGGTTCAGGGTAAAAATGGATAAAACTGCAGGAAAAAATAAAAAAACTGCAGAAAAAAGTAAAAAAAAAGAATTAAATTTAATCACGAAATGGTTTGAAATTATATGATAAAGGGCTTGAATCACCAAAGTTTTGGTTTCTGATTGTTTGAATACTTCTGTTCGAACGTATTTCACCATCCACAGTGCCCTCGTGCTCTCTTGCTCCAGGTCTGTCTCCTGCAAAAATATGATTGAAAATTTTTAGCAAAAATAGTGAAATAATGAAAAGTGTTTATTATTTAAAGAATTGTTTTATCAAATTAGATTTTCGAAAATATTTTGCCGCCCATTTTTCAAATTGCCATTTTTTTTTTTTAACTTAAACAAAATAGAGTTTCGTTTTTCTTATTTGCATTTATTCGTTTCCGATGCGTGGAAATGTGATGCACAGGTGCGTTGTATTAATAAGACGCACCGGGGCCTGTTAGGATGATAAGCGCACCGGAGTTTTTAAAGTTTTTTTTTTTTGTATGTAAGATCATAATAAAATAATGATAATTATAAAGTACATGAATTTATTTTCATTATTTTATAAACTTTATATATGTAAGATCATAATAAAATAATGATAATTATAAAGTACATGAATTTATTTTCATTATTTTCTAAACTTTATGTTACAAAAATTCATATTATTCTAGATTTGTTATTTTACAATTATTTTCAAATTTACAAATTTAAATATTTTAATAAAATCATTTTACATTAATACAATTAAAATTTTCACATTAATAGAATTAAAATTTTACAAATTAATATTTTACATACAATTACATTAATTAAAATTACAATTACAATTTTACATTAATTTCACATACATGAATTACGATTAGAATTAGAATTACAATTTTAATTTTACATACAATTACATTTACAATTTTACATATAATTACATTTACAATTACAATTACAATTTTACAAATATTTTATAGACAATTCAATTAAAATTACAGTTACAAATACAATTACATTTACAATTTTACATAGAATTACATTTACAATTACAATTACAATTTTACAAATATTTTACATACAATTCAATTAAAATTACAATTACAATTTGTGAAATTTACATACAATTACAATTACAATTACAATTTTACAATTTTTCATATATACAATTACAATCATTTCAAAATAAATTAAATATTACAATTACAATTAAAATTTTACATTAATAAATATTTTACATACAATTACACTTAAAATTACAATTAGTACAAATACAAATACAATTTTACATAGAATTAAAATTTAAATTACAATTACATTCACAACATAATATTTAATAAATATCATGGTCATTTAATAATATTAAATTAATTAATAAACATCATCACAATCATGATAACCATCGTACAAACATCATATTTGACTAATAAACACATTCAATTAACATCAAATTAACATTATATATTAACATCATCACAACACAAACATCAAATATACATCTCAATATAATGTCAAATAACTCATGCGCCTATCACATCTACACATCTATCTACAAGCTAAACATTAAATGAACATATCTAACATGACTAACAATATGCGCCACATCATGATGATCATCAACATGAAAATTAAGTACAACTGCAACATGAACATAAAATACATGGACCATATATATATATATATATATATATATATATAACTAAATAATGTTAAAAATATACAACTATAATATAAATGTCATGGAGCAGGTGCTGGTGGTAGTATGACAACATCAATAACACTAGTACAAGTGGATGTTGCCTACTCAGTAAAGCTGGGTGCAGCCTCGACAGTCGATGGTCAACTAGCCTGCTCATGATCATGATGATCACCAGGACTGATGGATGCATGCGCTGGTGGTAGTACAACATGAAAAATATGAGGCGCAGTAGTAGTGGAGGCCTGCTCAGTCAATAGTACTGCAGCCTCGGCGGTCAATGGTCCAGCCTGCTCATGATGATCGTGACTATTACTGATGGATGTTGTAAGCTGCGGACTGGATGTGGCCAATGGTCTAGCCTCATATTTATGATAACTAGTGTCAGATGCTGCTAGTGGAGCCTCATGCTGATCATCATACGCGCCGCGAGGTGAACGATCATGAGATGCATCTAAGTCACCGCTGGCAGACCGTCCATCACGTGCCGTAGCTCGATTACGCCTATAGCTACGGACAATCCTCCTCAATCGTGTAACAGCTGTCATAGCTCCTACGACATGCCGCATCAAGCCATACATGTCACGTGGCATGCCTCTCCACATCCGTAACAGTCTATCATCACCTTGTATCTCTCTGTAATGAGCGGGCCTAATGCCTGCATCTGAAATCAATCCACAGAGTTGGCTGCCCAACTCCATCCGATATCTGGTCTCAGGTTGACCACGCCTAGCAAAAGGCGGTACTGGTGCACCATGAGGCGCAGGATCAGCACGTCTCTCTGCTATGCCACCGGCCTCATCCTCCGGCGCATCATCCATCTTCTTATCATAATCATCAGGATCAACACCTGGATCATGTGGGGGATCTGGCATCTCATCGCCATCAAAAGATCCAATGTCTACAAAATATATACAAGTACACAACAATAATTAGACAATTTCATTACACAATTTAATAAAAACAAGTTAAAGAACATGTTAGAATAAATATAAATAAAACAGTAATATTACCTCTATCATCTGGCAGCTCATCAGGAGTGAAGAGGATGTTGGGACACCCTCGCCAATCTAGTCCAGCATAAGGACATGGGACCATAATGAAGGGATGAAGCCTGCCAACTCTGGCTAGCAAGTCCATCGAATCATGTGATATCCTCGTTGGAAACATAGTGTCTCCCCTCTTGGGCATCATCTGCCCCCACATGCTCATCCGGGCCTCGAACATTGGCCTACGAGGCTGTCGAACAAAACTAGGTCTCATCTCTAGAAACCTCTCAAAAAATAAACAAAACAGCACTAAATAAAAAGGGAAGTTGACCCTCACTTATGCATGAGCACGACATCTATCTAAGGCCGTACAAAACTATAGCAAAAAAATGGCAGACCACTTGACAAGTCGTGGCTACTGTACTAAAGAATCAACGTAATATAAAATCGAGCAACTAATGCATTTCCTATCACTGGTGTTGTGCAAAATGATCGAAGCTATAATAGAGAGGCACTGCACGTCCTGTCTACGAAAAGCACCTATATGTAACTAACCTCCAGGTACTTGAAACTCTGAAGGAAACACTACATGTATCTCTGGAAGTAAACTAACTGACTCCCTGCTACACAACCAGCTGACACGTTTGGGAATGAGGGAAAATCCACCCCTCTCCTCGATAGTCCTGTAGTAAAATAAATTTCCTCCTCAATGGGTGTGTACCACTGGTCAGGGCCAACCTGAAAATCCTGTCGGTGGGCATTCCACCTGCCGATAAGATGTCTCAAAAACACACTATGGGCCTTTAGGCCAGAAATAGCCTCCTTATAGAACTTGAGGAGGCCTACCTGCATAAGGATCTCCTGGGTATCTGTAGTAATAGGGTGAGGGCATCCATCTCTCTCCCTTTCTCTTGCTTCCCATTGGCAAATCATGTCATATTGTTCTACTTCTTGTTGTTGTTGTTGCTCCTATTCTCTCTGAATCATTGCCATATTAAATAATTGTTTTTTATTAAAACATAAATGTATTTATAAATATACATATATAATTTTATTTTATTTTCAAGAAAAACATACAAGTCGATGCTCCATAAAAACAGTCACACATCGGTGTCGGTGCGTCCTAATATTTTAGCGCACCGTCCCGAGGGCCCCTAATGAAATAGACCACACCAGATTTGGTGTAGATGTCTATTTTTCAAGCAACGTGGACTGTATATAATTCAGAATAGCGGTGCGCTAACTAAAATATACGCCCTGGAACGTATAGTCATGTCAGCGCACCGACTTCATGACAATGACATAGTTGACAGTGCGGTATTTTACCTGGCCGCACCGTTGACCCTCTTGGAATGAAAAATTCAGTGCGCTGACATAAATCGGGGCAGCAAATGAAGTCAATGCACCACACTGTGATTGTCGGGGTCAAAGTGCGCCTGGATAAATGAGCGCACTGTCTTTTTTCTTTTTTATTTTTAGTTTAAAATTATTCGGGGCGCCTTCCGGCACCGCCCTGGAAACGATGTGGTTAACCTTAGCACCGGTAGTGGTGCTGCCTATAAATTTTACAGGTAGCACTGCTATCCGGTGCGAGCCGAACAGCTCAAGCACACCACGCGACAATTTTCTTTCTTTCTTTTTAAATGGTTATTTTTAAGTTTATTTCAATTTCTAATTCGCTAAAAGGCTTAATTATAGAAAAACTAGAAAAATACGTGTACATTTCGCCGTCGAGGAGGCATATTGGCTGTAAAATTTGGAAAATAAAATTTTCCCACTATTTTTTAAAATTCAAGTTGGAGATTGGTGACCAATGCAGAGCAGCAGTGCGTGCAATGGGTGCAATGAGAGCACCGATGCTAGGGAGGCTTAGAAATTGTTGAGATTGCAACAAGATGATGAGCTTAGTGAAAAGAGTCCACTTCACTAAGTGGGCCCGCAGGCTATTTTTGGCGCAAGTCTATTTTTATACTATGTCTATTTTTAGACATATGGATCATGGTCTATGAGTTGCAGGATGCTATTTATGGATGATTGGTCGAGTTGGTAAAAATAGATGGACCTCTATTTTTAGACATTGGGCAGTTTCTATTTTTAGACTGTCGAGCTAAAAATAGAACAGTAAAATATTATTAGCTCTTAATAATATTTGGACTATAAACATTATCTTATCCTCTTGGCGCACTTCAGTTTGAGCTACGGATGTGGCCCATGCAGCTGACAAAGGAATTACGCTATTCCTAGGGGTTTGGTTGAGCTATTGCATGGATGCTTTAGTTAGAACTCATGTGACGAGTTTGGTCGGTGGATGAGGAGTTAATGGAGTTGTGTTAGGTTTAACTAATCTAAACATGAGATTGAGCTAGTTGTATTTAGTCTGGCCAGTTAATACACTAGTGAAGGTGGTGTGAATTAATTATTAATTAATTCACTAATTATAAACTCATTAATCAACTAAATAATACATCATTTAACTTCAGTGCATGGACAGTTTCAGTGGAGACCAGTGCAGAGATAGGTGAAAGAGAAGGTTAACTATTAGTTGTGACTATATTGTTGCATATTTGCAACAACTAGTGATTGGAGAAGCCAATCAGGATTGCGCAGTACAAGCCAGGTGGTTCGAAGTTATTTATGAGCCATCCTACAACATTGATTACGCAATAGAGGCTGGCTATCAGGTGGCAAGTATTGGAGTATGTGTTTTGCTAGATCTAGCTTGATTAGTGTGTAGCAATTGAAGATTGTGCTGAGAGATTGTGAGGAGCTTTGTACAATTATTGTTACATGATCTCTATGATATATAATATACATATAGTTGGGGGTTTTCAGTTTTAAGCACCATGAAATGCGGCAGCTATGTGAATTTTTTATGGTTTTAATGTGCGCATGCAATTGATTTTATTTCTACATGTAATGATCAATGGTAGAAGAGATTCTATATTGTGCATGAAGCTAAAACAGTGTGTGATAAGGAGAATCTCTGTGAATAATATATCAGTTATTCAAATTTTCTACAGAAATAAGGAAATAGAATTGGGGCTTGAGAGCTCTAGAGCACTGAGGAAAGTGAATAATGAAGTTTTTTGGCCGTAAATTTTTTTTTAATTAACCCTGTTTCAGTGCGCGGGGTTTTATAAGTGCACCAGTGCGGTTAAATAAAACCGCACCGGGCGGTATCAATTTTGGCGCATTGTTTATAATGCACCGGGGCGTTTCCCTAACCGCGCACTAGGATGTTTCAGTTTCGGTGCAAAAATTTGATGATGCACTGGGGTGGTGTAATGGTAAAGCACCGGTGCGTAATAGTCACAAAGCACCGGTTTTTTGGCCTTAATTTTTTTTTATATAACGCTATTCTAGTGCGTGCGGTTTCTGGCGCACCGGTGTTCTTAGAGAAGAACACACCGGCTCGTTTTTTTTTTGGCGCTGTGTTTTATGATGCACCAGCGCGGAAGAGTCTTGACGCCCCAGTGGTGTGTTTACTTCACGCATGCTGTCTAGTGTGCTAATGTTCGGTGCGCACCGATGTGTTCTATGGTATCGTGCGCACCAGTAATTGATAGCTCAGGAGCACTAGAAAACTGGAAAATCCGGGTTTTTTGTCGTAAATATTTTTTTAATTTAACCCTTTACTGGTGGGCGTTGTTTATAGGTGCATCGGTACTTTTTGCTACAAACGCACCGGTCGGTTTTTGTTTTGGCACGTTTTTTATGATGCACCGGTGCGGTTTCTGTCTACCACAATGGGTGGTTTCGGTGTTGGCGTTGTGTTTTATAATGCACCGGTGCAGACGAGTTGTGAGGCACTGGTGCTCTGTTATATTATGACGCACCGGGCAGGTGTATATGGAGTGCACAGTGTCTAGTGTGCTAATGATTTTGTCTGCACCGGCGCTTTATTTTTTTGAGAGCACCGGGGCGAGTTTTAACGATAAGAGCACCGATAGGAAAACATCCGCAAAACCCTCCGCCGACCAACCTCCTCTAGTAACCTCTACTAGAAATGGATGTATGGGGTATTTTTCTTTGTGTTTCCTCAAAAACATCTGCTAGAGGGTCTTTTCCTTGTAGTGGGAGTTTCAGTGAGAGCCGAGGAGTTTTGGAGATGAAAATGCAGTGGGTAGCAGCGCAGAGCAGAGTAGCAACATCGTAGCAGTAGTAGTGCAGTGCACCAAAGTGCATCATAGTGAAAGGCAGTGTAAAGTAGCAATAGTGCAGTGCATCAGAGGAACAACGCAGTAGTTATCAACATTCAGAGTCTTCAGCACCAAGGTGCATCCACTGAAAACTTGTTTAGTCTTGGGTGAGTTTAGTTGTTTCTCTCAACAGCTAAGTTGCAGTAATGATGTAGTACTAGTAGTGGAAGTGTTAGCATCATAGCAAATGCAACAGTTGAGAGGGAGATGTAGTATAGATGCAGCAGTGGCAATGGTAGTTTCATGGGCAGGAATACAGTGGCAGAAATAGCGCAATGGTTGATGGACTTCAGCAACACGGAGGATGCTTCAGAGTCAAAGCCATTAGGGGAATTTTGAGTTCTAAAATGGGCCTCCTAAGGAAATTATAAAATAATAGTGGAAATAATCAAATAAGAATTGATTACATCATCAAAATTTAGAGGGAAAAAAGAAAAAACTACTTTTTCAACTCATATTTTCAACTTATCTCCCAAATGTTTTACCCAAATTTTGAGCGGGATTACTCGTTGTATGGAAAATTTAATTCCTCATCCAAGGAGTACCCATATTGCATACTTTCGATAGATCCTCCTACATGAAAAATCAGAAATACATGAAAAACGTAATTGCAATCACATTTTTTCATGTATTTCTCATTTTTTGTGTAGCAGGGTCCATCAAAAGTATGCAACATGGTACTCCTTGGATGAGGAATTAAATTTTTCATCCAACGAGTACTCCCACTCGAAATTTTAGTAAAAACTTTGGGAGATAAGTTGAAAATACGAGTTGAAAAAGTGGTTTTATTATTTTATTATTTTTTAATCTTTTTACCCTTTTACTTAAAAAATGGTGAATCATCCCCCATGGTTGACATCATCATCTTGAATCCTAATGGTTTGATCCGAAATTGAACTTTTAGTTCTAACTTAGGTTAAACTTTAAAACATGTATATGGAAAAATGATTAAAAAAATCATTTAATTGAATGCTTTAATAAAATATGTTCAATAACATAAGCAAAAATTCACAAGAAAGAGAAAAACACAATTGATAACGGAGTTCACCCCCTCCACTGGGCTACCTCTCCGGATTCGTCTCCAACAGGACGAATCGATCTATTGTCTTTCTAAATAGAGATAAATGTACATTGACTTTTACATCAAGGTGGCCAGCTGAGAACTCTCAACTATACATCCATACTCTGAAAGACTTATGAGCTATCCAAGCTCTACTTGAAAATGAATTTTTCAAGAACTCCAAATCTCTCCTTACTCTCTTTCTCCTTTTCTTTCTTGTACATAGAATGGCATTATATAGCTCTTAAGAGCCCAAGACTAAGGAGGAAATATCTCGTTATCTCTGATTTTAAGGAGGAAATTCTCATATCCCTTAAAATTTTCTCATGATATTTCTATGGAGGAAATATCTCAATCTCTACTTTCAAGGACCTTATCCCCAAAACCTTAGGGATGAGAATAATCTATCAACTTCAATATTAATTTAGAAATTGAATTTTTGAATTGTTGAGGAAAAATCCTCTCAACATTTCAATTTCTATTTTACAAATATATGAGCACATTTAATTAAAAATGAAGACATCCTCAACCTAGGATTGACATGAGTATATCTTCATAATGCTCCTTGGTTTGTCTAGATCATCCTGGATCAAACCTCCCCATTAAAAAAAAAAATAGTCCTCTAAAAGTATTTTTAAAAATTGAAGTCGATTCTAAATAAAGTCAATTCTTCCTGTGAATCTTGGAACAATTTTTGTTTGCATTTGATGTAATCTTGCATGCTACCTTGTTGGAATTGATGTTGGGCTTCTGCATTGATTCTCCTTTCATAACATGCTTTTCATGTTGCACCAAATCTTATCCAAACAGGAAGATGAAATTGAATTTCTGTCCATGCTAGAATCATACTGGAAACAACCTTGATTTTCTATAAATCGATGTCAAGAGCCCATACCATTAATCTAGCTACCTGCAAATTGAGCTACCACAGCCCATCCTAAATTTGGAAACCGTTGTGAAGATCGAACTGTTGTGTCGCATAATTTTTACAATAAAAAATTTCGTCCCTATGCTTATTGCTCCAAAACTAACAACAATAATATCTACCTCTATTTCCCTGCACATTTCTATTTTCATCCATGCCAAATCCTGTGGCCACTTTTCCTTTAATATCCCTTATAGAAAACAACTATATCAGTAGTGAAAAGACTAGGCATGCACCATGTTCCATTCCTTTCACCCATGTGCTCAATGCACACAATTCAAAATCCAAAAGTGCATTTATATCTGCAGCCTCATGATTTCCCCGGATCAAATGAACATTGTGTGGATATTTTGTCAATCCTATCTAGACTTGTTCACAATCAATCTTGTCCAATGGAAAAACTTCAACCTCAATGATATTAGTGTATGAGTTTGCATGGATAAACAAAAATCCGCTGCTAAAAAATACTTAGACCAAGTTTGAGTTAATAAATAGTTGTAACATGTACTGGAAATATACCCATCTATCCATTTGTAGCAAGTACGATTACCATGTCTACCTCCTTGGAGGTCAATTTAGACTGGTAGGACAATCGATCTGGGAACCAATCGATTAGTGAGAATCGATCCAAGAACCACAAGGTGTGCCTTCATGAATGACAATGGGGTCTTTGGAGGATCCATATTGGGTGCCACCTTTCTCTAGGCCGCTATGAAGTATTGGTGTGCGGCATCAGTAGCAGTAACTAGAGTATTGTTTGCAAATCCCCATCTGCCCGCTACTGCTTCGTTCCCTCCTAATATTGTAGAGAATATTGTTGGCTTCAGCAGAAAACACAATGCTCGATGGCTTAGCATGATGATGATGGCTTACAAACCATTCTATATCAAATCCTACAAAACGTGAAAATCTACGTTCTTCATGATCACAAAGCTCAGCAATTTCATTGTAATCTATGAAGAATTGTCGGCGCACTCTCTGAGCTTACAATCTGAGCCATGAGACCCTCCAAAAATCCAGTTCAAATCTCAGCACACATTATCTACGTATTGTGCATCACGGTATGAAAATTATCAAGTGTCTCCTGGTGATACTCATGTGAACCGTGAGAGAAGTTGAATTGGGCAACATTCATCCCAGCCCTTATCACCTTTTCAACCATCGCAGCACTCTTAGATGCAGGGCCCAATGTACACACAATCTTGGTATTTGGATCCCTCCCATAATTGTAATTTTTAATGCCGATGTTAACCATTACAAAACCTAAAATGTATCTACAAAAGCTCGGATTCATAGAAGATAAAATGAGGACAATCACCTCAGATCCTCACCGAGAACAAAGACACCAACAACTATATAAATATTTCCGTGGCTATTTTTGGCATATGCTCCATCTTCTACCATTAGTTCATCAATTGACGCATATTTCACGCATTCGATTCTTCTTTTTTGTAGACGTGGCATGCCTTTCGAATTGGCTTCCAACATTTGCAGAGTTCGGCATCTAGACATACCGCTGATTATGCCACAAAATCTTCAATCTGTTGATTAAATAGTGGAACCAACTCTCAGCGGATCTAAATAAACATTCCAAACACAGGTCCACATATCCTCCACCATACTTTCGCTACAAATCTTGACCACCACCAGCCACCATGCTATACGTTGGGTTTACCATACTCTCACACAGAGATCGAACCCACCTCCGTTGATGCCAACTTGGCTTAGAATGATGATGGAATGATGATGAACTTGAAAATTGCTGAAATAGATTCCAGTAATGTCGAAGCCTTTTCATCTAGTGTCAGAAAATAAAAAACACAACCATACTACTGTCCACCATTTTTACCATAGAGTCGTTTGGATTATACATCCAGCAAGTCGTCACCTTTTGTTTTTTCAGCGAGTCTGGAATGCAATCCCACTATTCAGATATCGACAAAGATGCTAAATCTTCATAATATCCGCAACTTTTGAATTAATGGTCAGGCCTGTGATTTTTCATTCAATCAAAAGCAAATCGAACTCAATTGGACTAATGAGACTCCATCAAAGAACAACAGACACCGGGGTCAACTGCAATACACCCTGTCGAAGGATGAGAAATGTGGAGAGCGGATGACAGACCTCTCCTCGCACAAATTATCTATCGGTGCTACCAACAACGTCCTGCCCTAGGACTACATTGTAGACCACCTGAATTTCACCTTCGATGGTAGGGCCTTTGTAATCCAGAGACCCATTAATTTTCTTGTGGTCACTTTCCTATTATTCATGTGAAGAAAAAAATTCCAAATACGAACCTGAGGCAAATCTGAATTTGGTCAACTCTAACGATCTTGCAAAAATTCTCTTTGTCATACAATAGGCTGGAAATGTCACGCATGCAAGTACATATTTCATACACAGGATTTGTCCTCCCAAAAGAGAAACATCTTTGAGATTTACATGAACAAAGAAAGGTTGTTGTGTTATGTTTCACAATATGCCGACAGTTGTACTCATCATTTGCTTGCCATGTCCAAACAGCCTTATAAATGGCATCAACTTTAGAGGTTGCATTTGGAGAACTAAATATCCGAAGGTTCCTATCTCCTGTTTCAACAGAGAAATGCCATACATCGAGAATGGATATTTGCATCTATTTTCTGACCAAAATAATTCTGAATCAATCATCCCATAACAAAATATATATCTTATATGTGTTATATAAAATGCAGAGAAAACATTCAAATGCCAAGTTGATTACTTTGCAGTACGATGACTCCAATTAAGCCTTGGTTTCTTTACAAATTTATGTTTAGCAGTCGAAACCATACACTTTCCAAATTTTAATAATAATTCCATCCAGTTTACAGAACATTTAAAAGACAACCAGGTGAATTTAATTCATCATAAACGATATCCATTGCTTACCCAACCAGGTGAATGGATTTTCTTTGATTGGATTTGTTTCATCACAAATATTGTTTGCTTTTGCTTTTGTTGCAGGTTCCTTTCGCAACTTCGAAAGATATATTTGCGATAATTGTTTATTATTCTTGTCTCGAAGCTCTAGATGTATATCCCAACAATTCTCCTTCTAGTGCCCATTTCTTCCACAATGAACACAAAAATGCAGTCGTCGATTCCTTGGTAGAAATGATTTCAAACTTTGATCAGGAGAACAAGATTTAGCTCTTACCTTGAAGTGCTCATCTCTTCATGGCGACTGCTTTCCATCACCATTACTACCATGGTTCGACTTTCTTGCCTCTGCAAATTTGGAACTCTCTCCTATTTATGTATAGCCCAATCTTGCCTTATGAGGTTGTCTCTTCACCTCAATAGGATTAATGATACCTTGACCATTAACCCCACTGCCTCTTCCGTCGTATCCCATCTTGGTGAAAAATTTCATACCAATCCCCTTGGTATGATTTTCAAAATCTACAAATGATGTATCATTAACAAAGTAGAAGATGATGCTCCATGAGAACTACGTTTCTCACATGGATGATAGAAAGAATCCTTCAATGGCTCTTTCAAAACATCTCTATCCTTTGTGTCTTACAGCAATATTTTCAGCTTGAGATTCTCCTCTCGAAGTGCTGAATTACTCTCTTCCAATTCATTTATCTACTTACGCAACTAAAATCCTTGTACATTTCTTCTACAATTTCTTGCATGGCTAAGAAATTTTTCAAATTTTGTTGAAGAAAGGAATCAGCAAATGACATTTTTAATCAAAATGATTTACCCTCTCCTTCTTCTGCTTGCCTGAGCTGAAACTGGAAGATGTACCCACAAAACCAGATAATGAATTACTCTAATAACAAACTTGATATGAAATTGAACTTTTAGTTCTAACTCAGATTAAACTTTAAAACATGTATACGGAAAAATGATTAACAAAATCATTTAATTGAATTCTTTAATAAAATATGTTCAATAACACAAGCAAACATTCACAAAAAATAGAACAACACAATTGATACGGATTTCACCCCCTCCACTAGGCTACCTCTCCGGATTCGTCTCCAACAGGACGAATTGATCAATTGTCTTTCTGAATAGAGATAAATGTACATTGACTTTTACATCAAGGTGGCCAACCGATAACTCTCAACTATACATCCATACTTTGAAATACTTATGAGCTATCCAAGCTCTACTCAAAAATAAATTTTTCAAGCACTGCAAAACTCTCCTTACTCTCTTTCTCATTTTCTTTCTTGTACATATAATGGCATTATATAGATCTTAAGAGCCCAAAACTAAGGAGGAAATATCTCGTTATCTCTAATTTTAAGGAGGAAATAATTCTCATATCCCTTAAAATTTTCTCATGATATTTCTATGGAGGAAATATCTCAATCTCTACTTTCAAGGGCCTTATCCCCAAAACCTTAGGGATGAGAATAATCTATTAACTTCAATATGAATTTAGAAATTGAATTTTTGAATTGTTGAGGAAAAATCCTCTCAACGTTTCAATTTCTATGTTACAAATATATGAGCACATTTAATTAAAAATAAAGACATCCTCAACCTAGGATTGACATGAATATATCTTCATAATGCTCCTTGGGTTGTCTAGATCCTCCTGGATCATGGTTCTTATAAAGTTTATTTTTTTTGTACATTTTTCTTAGGAGGCCCATTTTAGACCTAAAAATTCCCCTAATGATTATGCAACATGCATAATTTCTAGAGCACTTTCCTAGCTAAGAGGGAGTGTTGATTTTTGTACCATCGAAAAGTGCTCTAAGCCCCAAATTTTGTGGAGAGGCTTAAACACTGGTATTCCAAAGAACCCAGAAATCGTTTGTGAAAATTCCTAATGTTTTATTAAAATAATTAATTATTTTAATGGATACCGTAAGTCTAAACTTAGGGAAATAAATAATTAAGGGAAATTAATAAAACAGAGTGGGAATAATCTAGAAAAGGCATAGATCAAGTCATGTTATAATCTTAGCTGTTGATTAGAGATCTAATCTCGGACATTGATATCTCAACGAGAAGACTATCAAGGAAAGATTTAGGGTCATTTGGAAAGACACGTGGAGTGAATCTTGAGATCAAATTCTTCTGACGGAGCAGTGCTCAAATGAAGATCAGATCTAAGTGATTCAGTTCAGTGAGGGGTAGAAGCAGTTATTAGTCGAAGGATCTTCTCTGGTACCAAGAGTACATAGCGAGAGGCAGCAGAGACAGCAGAGGAATCAACGTAACCATCAAAAGAGGTGACACAGTTCCCAGAAGGGGTGGTGTAGGCCCATGCAGGGACTACACATTGTTTTCAAGAGACAATTTGATTTTTGCTAGAGATCGGGGTTTCTGAGGCAGGAGGGCTGAAACTTGATTTTCTGAGAGGCATATCGATTTAGAGGAGGTGACGCAGTTCTCATATATCCCCATGCAGGCCTACGCATCTATTTCACAGTGGAAGTGCAGAGGGAGTTGGGATTTCGCTATTTTAGATCTGGATCTGCTAGGACTTGCAGGGTGAGGTAAAACTCACTATTTGTTGTCTATCATAAATTCTCTGTATTGGATAGCTAGCAAGGTGTCCAGAGATTGTACTCAGAAAATTGCTGCTTAATAATACAAAACCTCATATATGCTACATCATTTTTCCTGCATCGGTTTTTTATGGGGACTTAGTCCAAAATAATTGTGTCCTATGTGTGATTGATTTCTTGCTCAGTTTCCTTGTTTCAGAGTGTAGGTCTCTTCAGTAGTTACTTCGATAATTCATATATGAATTAATTATGTAAATGTAATTTACTTAATAGGAGAAGTACACTCAGTTGATGCTGTAGGATTCCTTAGAATGTCATATCTAGGAATTTTCACATGGTGCATGAAAGTTTATTTGTACTGTTGTTTTTAAAAAATGGAAATTAAATTAGAGATTGGCTCTCTCTATTTGTTTGATTTATCCATCAATGTTTTCACTGCAACATCTAGTAAATTGCTCGACTTCAGATGATCTTATTGCATAGCTTAAGAAACTGGATGTTTTTTTAATTGTATTTTGAATGCTAAATTATGCTAGTTTCAATGTGCATTACATATTTTATCTAAACTATTTTAACATTTTTCTTTTCCAATATAAAATCGTAATTTTCATCTAAACCACTTTAATCCTTTTTTATGTTTAGTCTTTTTTCCAAGACAAATCGTAATTTTTGTTTAAGCCTTAATCAAAATTCCATGTTTCTAGTATCATAAAGTGACACAAAAAAATCATAACATCTTCCATTGATCTCAAAAACCCCAAAATATAAGATACAAACATGGTATAATTTCTGAGTTAAAAAATTACTATGAAAAGAAACAATATACAAGATCTACCTCCACCTAAATATTGACTCAATATTTCATATTTTTGAACTTACAGTTAATCAGATATCAACTCGATATTTCTTCTTTTTGAGCTTACAGTTAATCAGTAGTAAGAAATTTACATATATGTGACTCAACAACTAAACATAAAAATATCATAGAAGGAAAATAGACAACACCAAGTGGAACCACAAAGGGAGTTCAAAGCCCCATCCTTTACCTCCTTCCATATAATATGCCCTTCATGTATGTGATGTACCTCCTTTGTCACATCATTGGATAAAATGGCATAAATACATTCTAAACCAAATTAGCACCAAGTGGAAAAAAAAGTTATTTCAAAACATTATCTCCTCACATAAAATATGTCCTTCATAGCTTCATGTATTTGTTGTACCTCCTATGTTAGATTGTCATCTTTTTGACATAGTTCTGTAATAAACCATTTTGATCTATGCATGAATTTAATTATGTCCAAAGCTTTATGCTGAAAACATTTTTCTTGTGCAGGTTTATTTTTGAATGCATCCATCCTTCACTATCACAAAATTCCTTTCAAACCAGGTACATATCGTTATCTATAATTTATGTTCCATGACCAGTGCCAATGGACATGTGCTCTATTATGCACAGGTAGGTTTTTTAAATTGACATATATAATTTTTTTATTTCTAACATATATTTATTCGATCTACTAACATCGTCGTTGTTAGTTTATTATTTATTACAGCTTGTCGACTTATAAGGAAATTTAGTTGTGTCATGAGAACCATATTTACATGGCACCAAAATCCAAAAATAAGAAAGTATTTGGATTCATAATGTTACTTGGTGATAGCATTAAGTTCATATCGTAGAAATTTGATAGAAATTGCAACTGCTCAATAATTCTAACTGAAAATCATGAGATAAAAGTCTATTGTATTGATTTTTGAAATGAAATTCACAATTTAGAACAACATGCATAAACATGAAATAAGAAAAACCACAAATACACAGTGATTTCTAGGGGAACCCAACTGGGAAAAACCCCTCAATCCTCTTTGCATTAATCAGTTGAATAGAGAAACTATTACAATTGCTAGCTCTAACTCTGAGCTCAACTTGCAAAAGAATAATTGTTCTCATCGCTCAATTACAAACTTTGGCCAACATTTAGCCAGTTATTTTCTCATCAAGCCTCCTATTTCCTTGTGAAAATATTGAGTAAAAGTTCCCTTATTCTTTAGGAATTTCCTCCAAATTGATTGTACACTTCCCAAGGATTGATCATTGATTGCATGAAAAACCTATACACTCAAGACTAGTCTACAACTGATGTTACGCTACCTTTCCATCTCCACTTCAGCTAAGGAACTTGAATTCTACGAATTCACTAGTTTTTTTGGGTTGATTGATCAGTTAACTGATAGATATCTGAGATATAATATTGTCCCACTCCACAATTGACCTTCAACTGACTCTATCAATAGTTACAGGTCAGTTAACGGAATACAACTGAAAAACAACTGAACTAGATTACTAAAATTTAGCAATCGCACATGCATAATTGAACTCCAATCCCTCTAAATCAAATTTACTGAGCTAACTGAGTGGCAAGATCCATGTCACACTAGCTAACTTCCTCCAAGTTTTCTTGTTGACGTGGAAATTTTGTTTACTCAATTTGGCTAAGGCTAAAGTCAAATTGAGCCTTTCTTTCTACATTTTTTCAACACTCCCTCTTATCAAGAAAGGGAGTTTCCACCACCCATATCCTGCACCTGTGGAATTATAATTTACCTCTTAATAATGTCTTTGTCAATATGTTGGCATCTTTCTCTTGAGTTTGAATGTACTGTAGCAACATAATTCTCCTTTGCACACTATCACGCAATTGATGATACCAGATATCCTTGTGCTTAGACTTGTCATGAAATATTGGATTCGCAAAGAGCTTAATGCAACTATGATTATCACAATATAGCATTGTCGGATCCATCTCCTGACTGAATAGTCCCATAATTATTTTCCTCATCCATATGGCCCCACATGTTGCTTGACTTTCAGCCATGTATTCAGCCTCTGTTGCGCTGAGCACCATGGACCTATGCTTCCTACTCTACTAGGAAATAGTTGCGGACCCAACACTGAAGATAGAACCCGATGTACTTTTCTTGTAGGATGGACTCCCTGACCAATCTGCATCAATGAAGCCTTGAAGCTTCACTCCCTCTGTCTGTTTGTACCATAATCCAAACTGTGTAGTGCCTTTGAGGTATTGTAATGTATTTTTGGTTTCCTTCCAATATAATATTGTAGGCCTCACCATAGCTTGGATAAGCTGGTTGACTGCATAGCACATGTCAGGTCATGTTTTCACAAGATACATCAATGAACCTACAATTTTCTTATAAATGGTACCATTAAATTTCTCACCTGAAGAATCATACTCTTTCCTCCATTTTGTAGATATAGGTGTGTCCATGGGATTAGAATTCACCATGTGAAATATCTGAAGTATCTCAGCAGCATACTTTCCTTGAGACACAAATAATTCACCATCACCTTGCTATATTTCCAGCCCGTGGAAGTAATGCATGAGGCTCGTGTATTTGATCTCAAATTCCCTTGCAAGATCCTTTTGCAACAGAGCATTAGCTACTCATCACCTATCAATATTATCATCAACATACAAAACAATAATAATAAACTTACCATCTACAAAAATGTGATAAAGTTTTTCATTTTCTTCACTTTTGGTGAATCCCAATCCTTTGAGATAATTGTCGATCCTAGTGTACCATGATCGATGTACTTGTTTTATACCATACAATTCTCTCTTGAGGATGTGCACATGCAACTCTCGATCATATGTCTCAAATAATTTTGGTTTCTCTATGTAAATTTCCTCCTCAACAAAACCATTGAGAAAGGTAGTCTTCACATACATCTCTTAGATATTCCACCCCATATGTCAATGCTAAAATGGATCTGATTGAGGAGTATCTTGCAATTGGTGTTGGGAAAAA
This sequence comes from Pinus albicaulis, assembly GCA_034641835.2. Classification (NCBI taxonomy): domain Eukaryota; kingdom Viridiplantae; phylum Streptophyta; class Pinopsida; order Pinales; family Pinaceae; genus Pinus; species Pinus albicaulis. The sequence goes on from JAXQQM020088467.1 coordinate 157,726, forward strand.
CCCAACTTGGCCTAGATTTTGGCTAAGTCTCCACGGCCCCGAAGGAGCAGAGTGCGAAGTATACCGTGCAAAAAATAATTTAATAGACATCATGCAGTATCCTAGGGTCTTAAGGGTGGGTCAAAGCCCCTCCTTTTTGTAACGGGTTTGGGTTTTATTTTTCTTTTTTTGAGAATCCCATGGTATTTGGAGCATGGTTTTTTGTCAATGTAATGTTATATAAAGGGATGTAATGATATATCGATATATCATTATTGTAAGTTATATGGTTAAGGGCTAGTTTTGTATCTATCTTTTTTAGCGAAGGGAAGGCTCTAGAGCTGAGTACGCAGATGTCTTGGAAGAGTATGCATCTTAGTGCACAGACCACCTGCAGTTGTGTGCGCAGATCGGTGAGTTGAATCTACTTGAAAGATACATAATAATAAATGATAATAAGTTTTGAGATGAAATTATGTGTTCTTATGTGTTTCTTATATATTTACTTAATATTAGTTGTTGTGAAGTAGTTGTTACATTTGTGCATTATAACAGTGCAGTTTATGATGTTGTATAACATGTTCTATTGAATGTGGCGAAGCAAGTAAATGGCTTTATACATCGCAATAATTTTATGTTTGTTAAAACATAATAGTAGCACAGTAGATTGACCACATCATGCAGTCCCTCAAGGCTATAGAAACTTGGTTCTGCAACCACCCATATTCACCTTGGGTGAGACTGCGATATGCTTACAGGTCATGCCGAAAGGGCCAGTGATCAAGGGTTTTGTTGGTGCGCAGCATAGATCGATCCTAGGTCAAGCCCAACCAAACCAAAAAATGGTTTCTTTGTCAGGACCGGGATCTATTTGAGGATATGTGGGCATGGCACACGTGGAAGAAGAAAATTTAAGATTGGATAGTTCAAAAGGAGCAAGAATTTTCAAATCAAGAGAAAAAAATCCACATCTGACATCTGAAGTGTGGTTATAAAGGTATGTTTTCATAGAATAGTATGAAATATTCTTCAAATCATTCCCTGGTGAATTGTATGAGTCAGTTTCGAGGTTGACTGAAAGGAAGGATTGCTTTAAGAACAATGAACCTATAGTGTGGACTCCTGAGATGATACAGAAAATCAAGAGCACTAACAACAATATTTTAAGGGTTGTCGATTTTTGTATTGATGGCATCTTGGGTGGATTCACTACTAACTTCGTTATAGAATCGATTGTGTCCTACAGTGAAGTAGAGTGAATACTCTTCAAAGGAACAAGAGGTAAGTATCTAAATTATTTGAAACTTTGGTTTAAGATGATTTTGTGTGAAAAGGGACTTTTATGGATGCAATCATATTTCTAGTTTACTTATGTTTAGAGGAATAAGTAAATCTATGCAATAAATTAGTACAATGCAAAGTGGAAAAAGGTATAGAGTAGATACTAAATCGAGATATCACAAAGAATATACGAAGACATTCATAGAGATCGATTATATTCCTCTATTGAGTGAACATGAAGGTGAAAAGGAAGAAAAATACCTAGAGAACTCCCAAGAAACTTCACAGTATACCCCCTTCCATCTTGAGAGTTCCCCAAAGCCAAAATCCAATAGTAGTCAAGGCATTGGTGGTCCCCCTACCCCTCATAACCCCCATCCCTCTCCCCCTCCCCCTATCCCTTATACCAAAAAAATAGGTATGGATAATGACTTTAAGCTACATGTTTTCATAGGAACTAGATCAGAGGATCCATAGTAGTTTTGGTTTCTAGCCGAAGTTATATGGACAACAAAGCAGATCAATGATGAAGATATAAAGAAGGTGCAGCTCATTGCGATGTTGAGATATAGAGTGCTAAAGTGGTATATGAAGTATTCAACCACTCACAATGGTAAATTTTCAGATATTAAGTAAGTGTTGATACAGGATTTCAAGAAGTCGAAGTCTCAATCGCAGTGAATTACTGAGTTAAAGGAGATCAAACAAAAATTTAATGAGTCTATTTGGGAGCTTGATCAAAGGTTTAAGGTGTTATTAGATCAAGTAAGTGTCAACATACCCACAGAGAAACATAAATAATGGCTTATAGTTGTGTTTTTACCCACATATCAGGTTTCCATTGACACAACAAAAGATAGCAACTCAAGTCAAAGCTCTAGAAATTGCGATGAAGTTGGCATATTCGTCAATAGGAAACACTAATGCAGGTATGCAGTAGATTCAGAGTCATCTGGAAAACCTGACCTTGGAATTTCAGTATATCAAGAAGGGAAAAGAAGTTAGAGAAGAAGTGTGGTGTACAAAATGCAAAGCAGAGGGCCATTCTAAGGAATAATGCCTTATTTTTAGGGATTACTTGGCTAGTGGAGCACCTGATCCCTTAAATGTAGGATCCAGTCAATGGTGTGAGATATGTAGGACAAGAAGCCAACATCGCCTAGAAGAGTGTTATTTATTATAGAAATATGTGCAGACCGCAAAAAAATATCTTTTGCAAATTTTGTAAGTACGCAGGACATGATGAGAATAAATTTCTAAGTTATGACTTGATGATAAAGTGCATTTTTGATACTTATAGAATGCAAGTAGAATAGAATGCACATGAGGCCAGTGGACAATGTGATGGTCAAGGAGGTTATCAAGTAAGAGGTTGAGGAGGTGGAGCCTGTCGAGGAAGAGAATAGATCATTTGCTATAGATGCATCCAGGCATGTCATTTTGCAAGAGACTTCAAAAATCCTACTACGACATATAAATACTGCAAATATTCTGATCATGTGATTGAATATTGTCCTGTAATTATGGAGAAGATGCAAGAGAAAATGAACTATCATCCCACACAGAACATCGAAATGATGAAGTCTGAAATAACGATCAATGAGCCTTGTGTTAATATTGTCACTAGAAGTTGAGTTGTGACTGGAAGTGATGAAGAAGATGGAAAGAAGGAATTTTAAAATATAGGTGCATGGGTTAGAAAGACTCTGGATAAAATTCCTATTTTTGATTTTCACAAATAAAAGAAAGTGTTTATGGAAGTGAAGCAAAGTTTTATGGATGCAAGAGCTTTGACTTCTACTGCACATCTAGGGACTAGTAACTGTAGCATGTCATTAGTTCTGACACATAACCAAGCTTTGACACAGAATTCAACAGATCAAGTAAGTAATTTGAGATCTTTTCTGCATAATTGTATGAAGCTTCTAAGATATCAAAAGGTTTTAGAAGGGCTTTAGGAATTGATAAATTCACGTGCATCAAAAGAGACACCATGAAGTGAGACGTGTACAGTTAATAATGTACATCGATAGAAGAGAACTGGAAAAGAGATGAGACTTAGTGCGCAGATAGGAGAATATGAAGTGGATCGAGTTATTCTAGATTTTTGATCTGATTCCAATGTTTTGACAAAAAAAACATGGGAAAAAATGGGTAAGCCGAAGCTATAATGGTCAAATATTTAATTAAGACCGAAAAATCAACAAAATATATTTCCTATGTGTTACACATTATTTTTTCACCATGACATTTGACTGTTCATATGGATCTATCACCACCTATATCATGCTCCCTTAGAAGTCAAAAATCTTAAATTTCCTTAATCAAGTCTTGGAATAGGAGAAAATCTCTTTAAAACCCTTAAAAGTATACATGTGTGGTTTTTCTATCCTTTCCCTGTGCATGTGCTGCTGGTCAATAAACTACGGCAACCCCCGCACTTTTTTCTACTATTACCTGCACACCCCCACGAAAGGAAAATTAAAATAAAAATTAAATTCTAGAAGCCTAGATGGTCGAATATTCTCCCAACTGAAAGCTTCTAGAGTCGCGATCGGTTCGAGATTTATCCCTCCACTCGTGGAGCTTATCCTTTGGTCCATGGGCTCAAATCCCTTCATGTGAGGAATCCATCCTTCTCTTCATGGAACTGAAACTACCTACATTTCCCTATAAATTGAGCTAAATTTTAAGGTTGAAGGGTAGATATTGAGGTAGACATACATGTTAATTGCTGAAGAAATTCCCAAGAGTGCATACTTTCTACACTAGTAATTTGTGCTGGAATGTGAATGATCACACCCTTGTGTCCATAACTCCATGCTGGTATTCAGAGAGGAAGGCTTATCAAACTGAAGGAGGAACGATTGTTCAGGACCCCGGGAGAAATCTATACGACATCAAGGCATCAGGTTGTAAGATACTCATTTTATTCAAGATAATACATATGGATATCTTTTTCTCATTGAGTTGTTCTTATGATTATTGAAATAACTTCAATACTTAGACTCCTTGATCACTAAGTTGGGTTGGCTTTTCTTGATTATTATATGTTTCATATGCTTTGATTCTCTTACCTTGTCTTTGATTGCAGGTTATAATTATTGAAGAAGCCACTTTGGAGCGACAACATAAAAGACTACATCGAACATTTGGATTTCAAGGTAGGGGCATGTCCTCATTACTTTTTTATAATAATTTTGAAATGAAATTAATCTAGAGAAAAAGGTTTTCAAATGGATGTTTGTTTCTAGCTACTCATTGAGTACTAGGGAGATCACTCTTGTCAGCAAGAGGGATTAATCTGCATAACAAAATGGTGACTCCACTGAGGAATAGAAATTATTTTTCTTTATTTTCAGTTTGAATTGTAGAGTTTTCTGATTTTGACTTAATTTGAAAATGGGTTGGGTAGATAAATTTTAAGAAACCCTAAAAAAGAAAGCTGATTATTTCTTTTTTCCAAGTTTTTCCTTGCCTCCGCAGTTTTCGGCAGAAGATAGTGCGGCAACCTACATAGGTTCTAGTTAAAAACAGTGCACATGCACTTTGTCTTCCACTATAAACTGCGCACCCCTAGAAAATTTTTGAAAGAATTAAAAATTCTATTTTTTAGAGCCAGATCACCTGATTCTTTGTGTTTGCCCCAATCTATCTTAGTTTTAAAATCTTGTGTGTGAATTTATTTTCAGCAAATTTTTCATTTGTGTTATTTATCATCCTATTTGCATCTTATAAGTGAGAGTTTGCCCTACTTTATTGCTACTCCATACAATAGACCTTCATTTACCTCAGCTTACTGGTATGATGATGTTGGACACCTAATCCTCTATGGGTTGGTGTAGAGGACGAACGGACATAGGAAGTCCAAGAGACCCTGGAATATGGAATCCAAGGGTCACTCCATGTATGATAAATATGTATCATTGTGAGTAATAGTGCATCAAAAAGGTTTATCTTTCTATGTGTCTTGTGTATTTACCGTGCTCACAGTGCGCTGATTTTCCAGTATAACGTATATGTATACCTCTCTCACATCTGGGCTCTCCCAGTCATATATGTTTCTGTGTGCCTGCATACTCCCACTGCGCAATAAAATAATATGTGTTTATGTGCATTATCCCACACCTCGGCACTCGATTGGGCATCACACGATCGCTTGGTATCCTGGATGTTATTTGAGAGTAGCTTCACGATATCTTTTATGAATCTGATCTTCAATTGTAAGGTGACGTCAATGGCCTAAACCTCTATACCGCTTCACCTCCCAGTTACCAACACTCCTTGGGTGTTGCACTCCCATTGCCTATACATGCTCCCAAAACTCTCAAGGAGAAGAATTAACAGAGAACATCTACAAGGAGCTTGTACTGCCGACCAGTTTCCTTGGATGCATTGCAGTGGATTTTATTTTTTGCAATATTCCTCCACCTATCGAGTGCCTTGTTCTTATCAGTAGCATGGTTGCAACATTTTTTCTTGGATGCCTAATGCGCCACGCTTTTCAAACCTCTTTCCTCTCAACAGAAGTATATTTATTTTGAACAAGTGTTCTATAGTTCTCAGATCCATCCGCAATAGTCCACTACCCTCCACACCTGCGTCGACCTCCCACTCCTCTCCTCCCGCAGCCCCTTCCCCACAGGTCGCACCTCTGCCATTTTTCCCACCTGTTCTCTCCCCATATGCACGCACTTCCCATCTTGGTCCTCAAACGCAACCCATGACCTCCCTTAATGCGTGTTGTTCCCTCCTCCCCGCCAGCTTCCTCCGTCCACTCTATCAGCTCATCTCCTCCCCTATGTCTACACCTCATCCACTAAAATGTGAAGCACCTCGTGGCTATGACAATAGGAAATACCCTAGATATTTTTTTTTCATGGGATCTCTAGTGATAAAGATACTTGCAAGAAGCACTGGTACCAGTTTTTCAATTGAGAAATGATTGTTATTGCCTGAAATTTTTAGTTGGATTTGAGTTTAAAGAAAATTTTAAGCAAACCCAGCTTGAGGTTAGCTAGACTTTAACTTTTTTAGATTAGAGGTTAACACAACTAGGATTTCCGTTGTAATAGTGTTTCGATCTTGCATAACATTACTCTTGGAATAACAGGGAAGAACACAGGCATTCGTCATCCAAATATTGGCAATGATGTTCTCATAGGCGCAGGAGATGCGATTTTGGGGAACGTCAAAATTGGGGAAGGCTCCAAGATCATATCCAAGGCCATTTTTTATAAAGGTTCCACCCGGTACCATTGTTGTTGGATTTTATTCATCCAATTTATTTGTTGGGAAATGTTGCAAGATACACGACTCATCAAAAACATCATATGCTCGATAATTCTCAGGAAAATCGCTCGGAGTATTCCTACTACCAGCCATGCCAACTTGAATGATTGAATTCTGGTAGGCGATCGGTGGGACTAATTCTTCTGACGGGGTTTGATTCACCGATAAGGTTTATAAACTATAGCATTGAGATGTTTATCCACTTTTATACAACTAATGCATCTGCTCACCGTGCAGAATGCACTATGAATTGAATATTTAAAATGATTGATGTCATTAATTTTTTCATTGATGAAACGCATGTCTAATCATCTCCATTGTAGCTAAAAAAGGAACAAAAGGAACACCTTATGCGCATCGCTTGTGGAATTTCCGCCCTCTCTCCCGCATCTGATAGGGATTTTCATGCATCTCTGTCAATTTCATAAGTTATCGATAGACTACATATCTGTAATCCACTTTTTTTAAAATGTAATCGGATATTGGATTACACTTGTTTTAAGTGATTTCTGATATCTCAGTCACCATGATAGGATTTCGATATCTCGCCCTCTCCCTCTAGCTCTTAATATCTCCTCTGCCTCGGGTTAAAATAGTTGATCTTAATTGGGAGGTTTATATGCATTGATCAGATAATATATGCCACAGTTGTGATTATGCATTAGGTCATGCCCTGGTGTATACAGTTTTGAATTATATGGTGCATTTGTAGTCGAATCCAACTCCATTCCTCTCATTTAATTGTTTTGAAATGGCTCAAATTGATAATTTATTAGAGTTATTAAGAACTCTAATATTATCTACTAGTGGAGACACAATTAAAATAAGCAGGGACACTTTGTCTAATATTAAGGTCTTTCTACGAAATGCACAAGAAAATATTGAATTTTTGCAGTTGGAGTCTCAACTTCAGCAAGAAGAATTACAGTAGTGGAGTCATCATTCTGAACTTGTTTCTATTCAGAAAATTGAAACAGACTCCTATAAGCAGCAAGCCAATAATGTTGCAGTCGATACGCATTCAGTGTCTACCTCAAGAGCAAATTTGCATGTAGGTGTCGAAATTCAGTATGCGCTTCCCAAGCCCATCATTAGACCTTGGGAAGAGCTTGTCCATAACAAGCACCAAACAGGTCTTGGATATGACAAGGATGTTTCCTTTCATATTCTGGACTACTCCAAGCCCATAAGATTTTAGAGTGTCGGATTTCTTCATGACAGTTCATATTCTGTTGTTCTAGATCCTGCTCCTCTTCCACAGCAACAACAACAACAAATTGTAAAATTCCAACACTGTGATCTAGGTGGCCATATGAAATATCACTATTTTTATCTTCACCCATGCAAGCATTGTGGTCGGCACACCCATTCTTCACACAGATGCTTTAGAAATAAGCCTCCTGCAAGAAAAAGATTCATCTTGGATGGATCGCTTCTTGGAAATGGGCATCAACAGCCAAGAATATGTTTAAGTCACATGTCAGAACATGTTCTATAATATTGAACAATCTTGCAGTTGAGTTTTCGCCATCATCTCACCTTGTACCTGACAGGGGGGGAAATGGTGATCATCTACAAGCTTCGAAGCCAAATCAAGCGAGCCTGAGCCACAATCTCTCATTCCAGATTCAGAGTTGTAGCCAGAGACATAGCAGTTCAATCGAGTCTAAGCCACAACCTGTCATTCCAAATTCAGAGTTGTAGCTAGAGACACGAATGCCCATGAGCATTCCTTTGGTTGATGGATAGCCTTAAACCATCTATGCGAGGTTGATATGAGGGACACTTCCTCTAGCAGAAACCCTTAGCTTCTTGCCAGATTTGGAAGAGTTCTTGGAACTACACTAAGCATTCTAGTGTTGGTGGTCATCCTTAAACCACCTCTTTATGCTAACATTTCAGAGAGCTGATTTAGCCTAAGTGTTGCCATGCATACTTTGCAGATTTGTATTACAAATCTCTTCTTGGACTCACACATACCCCTTTGGATTAAAGGGGGGAATTTTGGACACCTAATCCTCTATGGGTGGGTGTAGAGGACAAACGGACATAGGAAGTCCAAGAGACCCTGGAATATCGAATCCAAGGGTCACTCCATGTAAGATAAATATGTATCATTGTGAGTAATAGTGCATCAAAAAGGTTTATCTTTATATGTGTCTTGTTTATTTACCGTGCTCATCATGGGTGAATTTAACAGATGATATTGTCTTTCTAAGCCATTAAGATCATTTCAGACCTTAATTTTATGAAAATTGATTCTTTTTTTCATTTGCAAATTTGGAAGAGCTTTTAGCTTACTAAAGCCTGATATCACACCAAATAATTTTTGGATGTTTTATTTCTGCTAAGATAAGTATAATTTTTTCCTAGTCTGATCACAAACTAGGAGAAAACTTCCTCAAACATTATGGATAGATTTCAAAATTAGGTTTTTCTTTAATTTTGAAATTTATGTTTTTTAGATATTTTAGAGATTGTTTTCTTTTGGAAATGGTTTGTTTACTGAATTGTAGTTGTTGATCTGATTGTTCAAGGAATTTCATTTCAAAATATTAATTGATCATTTTTTCAAATTGATTTCTTTACGAAAACTTCTTCTTTTCAAAGATTTTGTTTATGAATGAAAGCATTGGTGCTTTGAAAATTGTTAAATCTCTCAATATTTCCCTTAAATAAGATTCATTGAAAAGAAAGAGTTTCACTTATCATTTAGATGCATTTAGCATACTTTTGAGTCGGGTCACAAACATCATTGAAGTTTCAACTCCATACCTTTTGTCTTAAACAACAGCCAAATTAAAAAAAATGCGTCAATAAAATCAATTTAGATATTTTACATTTTCTAGGGCTCATTCCACCAACATAGCTTAGGCTAGTGTTTTGGAACAATTTGTAATTAACATTCCAAAACATTTTAAACAAACAAGTTGCATCTTGCGGTAAGAAAATCCAATTGTAGCATTTGTGCTCTGGGAAGCTCTTCTTAAAAGAGTCAAGCATGAGATCATGTCAGAACCAGTGAGGTAATCATACATATATCATTGGGAAATATATCAGATGTGCATGTAATACGAACGGTAAACCTCGAATAGACCATTGTTGAGGAGCCTTAGGTGACTTGATGGCAAACCACAAATTTATCATATCAAGGAGCCTTCAAGGAAATTGAGCTTGATACTCTACCCTTGCATGTATATCGGATCATAGATTGTTCCCCTAGGTACATTTGTTTCCATTGGTGACCTTAGTGACCATAATCTTCAGGATTTTTCCTAAGATGATAGTGGAGGAAAGGTCCCACTGTACCTGGAATAGACATCGGCTAGACTCACTTGGACTTTCCGGAGGGTACTCTTCACTTCAAGATGGCATAAGTGGAGGGACTTGCACCAGACTGTTTCATTAAGCAGGTTGTCGGGGTAACTGTTCCAACCGCCAATTTTTCCACATTAGAATTATACGATGTTGGATTTCATCACCAACTAGTGTTTTTAGTGTGGAAACATATTGTTTGTGTATTGATTGTCTCTTAGATTTTTTAGGCGTGTGTTCAATTTCATTATTTCCTTAGCGACTTTAGGTTTATTTTGTTGACATATTTATTAATTTTCATGTGTTAAACATTTAACCGTGGTTGAATTATCGAGACACTCTCATAGAATGTAGGGGAAACCCCTGAGTACACACCAAGTCAGTTAGAAAAACTTAAATCTGAAAGAGGCCAACCATCAGGAACCGGATCAACTGAACAAGAGGAATCATCTATAATAATACATCCTGATTACGAAGTAGATCAACCTCACGTAGCAGAAAGTTACCAAAGATAACCAAAATTTCTGAACTAGTTGAAGTTTCATCTACAACTGGTGAACTATCAACTACTGAACCTGAAACTGAATCTGCTTCATCATATTCTTCTTCAGAGTTCATAACTCACACCCCTGGTCATCCTCATTCACCTCAAGTGCATCTTCGTATCACTAAGAACCTTCCTCTTGGCCTCATTAGTATCGAAGAGATTACTAACGTAGAAGAAGAGGTTATACTACCTTCACGTCTAGAATCTTTAGATCTAAGGCAAAGTGAATCAATTTATTATAGCCCTTTCAAGAAAGATCCTTGGTATTCTCAGTTAAATAACTTTCTACATAATTCTGGTCTCAGTTATTCTCCACCCCAAATTCCTTTTTACGCCCTACCCAAAGGTAGTTACAGACCTTCATCAAACATGTCTGGTGATTCATCCATGTTTTCTTCATTTCCAGAAATTTTTTTGTATGGTGGTGCATATGTTCCTTCAGGATACCAGTCACTTTCTGGTACTTTCTCAGGAGCATCTCCCTCTCCCAAAAAACTTGTACAATCACCTGGTCCCAATGAATCTCATACTGAAAATTTGAAAATAGAACAAGTCTACATGATGTTTTGAAACATTTATAACCCTGACCCTCAAGGTGGTAATTTACCACCTAGGGGGCAACCGCAAGGTATTAATTTGCCGCCTGAGGGGCAACCTCAAGGACAGTACATACCTCAAGGGTAGTAGATAACTCAAGGACAATATCAACCTCAAGGGAAGTACTCTATTCCAGGCCACAACCTCTTCAAGGGCAGTCCCCTATGCCAGGGCAACAACCTTTCCAAGGACAGCAGCCTCCTTTAGGGCCGTATTTTTATCAAGAACAACAATTATTTCAAGGAGGTCAATATTTTAATGGAAATTATCCAAAAAATTATAAAACTTACGTTCCAAATTATCAACCTGGTTATGGTCCATCTTACGCATCACAACCTTCAATGGGAGCCACTTATCCTGGAGTAAACACCATGTGGAATCCGTCGTTGAATCAACAGAATTTGCAACCTACCATGAAAGTGCCTTATAATCAGCCTAGTCAACCAACTGGTTATTCCCAAATCCATCAACCTGTCCAACCTACACTTCAAGTTATACCTCAGGTATCTGCACCTAGTAGTGTTAGCGACCTAGTTCGAGTACACCTAGAACTCCTGTCCAAACCATTGCATCAAATTTTGTTCAACAACATAATATACTATTCCTGGAGTTTCTATAGTCCCTGTTTCTACAGCCCCTCAAGTAACGATGACACCTATATCACAACCAATCCCTCAAATGACTACTCATCAACCTGGACCTACAGTTCATACTATTGTTCATTCATCTGCAGAACAACCTATTACAAGTACAATTGTAACAAGCCAACCTTATACAGGTCATTTTGTTTATAAACAATATCAAGGGCAGTATCAATATGGGCCTGTAGGAAAAAATCCAGTATACCAGCATCAACCATACCCTGGTTACACATATCATATACCAGCTCAACCTTAGTACGGTACCGCTATCCCTGGTTATCACAGAGGTATTCCAATCCCAACTGCACAGGTTATTCCAGGTTACCCTAGATATCCTCCTCTCGGTACTGGTATCATTCCTCAAGGTTATCAGTTTTCTCAACATGATCCTAACCATCGGTTACCATTCATTGCAAATTTGGATTTTCTAGATTTGTCGTGCCTCACGAATGATCTGATTTATTATCTTCCATTTTGGCTGCCAATTCCTAATAAGTTTCCTAGCGATATTCCCAAGTTTGAAGGTAAATCAGGAGACGACCCCTCAAACCATGTCATGAATTACCACCTTTTGTGTGCATCCAACTCTTTAATCGATGATTCCATTTGATTGAGATTGTTTCAGAGAACATTGATAAGCTTAGCTGCAAAGTGGTATATTAAACTACCACGTGGCTCATTCAACAATTTCAACACGTTAGCAATAGATTTCTTAACACACTTTTAGTTTCCATTCCGTTACGAAAATTGCACGGAACTCTTAACTTCATTAAAACAATCTATGTCCACATACATTTCAAATCACATACATGACTGGAGACGTAGATGACGTTTAGTGAAAGTTTATATTCCGGATCAAATCTTGGCAGAATGGTTTATCAAATCATTATTTCCAAATATCACTGAAGATGTGGCTAAGGGAGGTGTTATTACGGAAGAATAGGTCGTAGCTCAAGCACAGTACTTAGACCTTGTATATACATAGTCTGGTACTTTATACAAAAAAATTCCTGACTTGTCGGGTCCAGGTAAAATAACTACAACTCCTTCTGGTTCTCATGCTACAGATGGTGTAATTGGCTTAATTAGCACTAAAAAGAGTAAGAAAAATTCATCCAAAACTACTTCTCCTATTATAACTTTACTAGATTCACCGAAAGGAGATTCTTCCCTTGAAACTTTTGTCGACATTCATATTGTAGATTCATCCACAGAGAAATCTAAAATAGGTAATAAGAAGAAAGGAAATAATAAAAACAACAGACTACATCTCCCAAAGAGAAAACTGAAAAGAATGAACCAGCTGATGAAAAATGGAAACCTTGTTATCCTTGTCTTATCTGTGACGAGGATCACTATACCAAAGAGTTTCCACATCGGTCCAAGGTCTCCAAGTTTGTTAAAGGTTCACCCACACCTGTTGTCTTGAAGGATCCTTTTCCCACTCAAGATAGTAAAATGATAGGATCTTCTTCAAACTCATCGACATATATTCTAATGATGTCTCAAGTTATGATTGCTACATGATCTAAAGACTATGGAACTAAAAATCCTGTAACTGGTAAAGAGACAGAAAATTATAGTAAAACACTAGATATACCTCCTTTAGTTTCTGAACCACTTCAAATCGAGAAACCTAATCTTGATCTAGTGATTAAACCGCCTGCTAAAGATGTACTTCGAAAATCAGCTTTCAATCCCCATGCGAGAGCTGCTCAAAATTACAACATTGTTGAAGATTTGGTGATATCCCCTTCAGAAATATCGGTCTTATAAGTGCTACAATCATGTCCAACACAAAGAAAATTAATATTATCAGCTATCGGAGCTATCAATCCTCAGGATTCCAACCTCATGGTCTTTGATCTAAAAAAATTGACAACGAGACTCTCTCATCATATGGCTTTTCAGATTCCAGTATTATTCAAAACCATATGAGTTTTTCGTACTGTAATTGATGAGGGGGAATCCGCATGTATAATTTCATTAAACTATTCGAAAACTCTCGGTTCTCCAACACTCAACCAATCACCGACAATCCTTAAATCCTTTGATGGAAGAGAATTTCATCCATATGGAATACTCCAGGATATACCTAAAGAAGTAGAAGGTAAAACTGTTAATCCAGATGTGGAAGTTGTTGATGCCCCTCTTGATTACAACCTTCTTTTGGGCCATAGTTAGTCTTATGCCATGACTGCTATCGTTTCATCCATATTTCGGCTAATCGTGTTTCCTCATAAAGGAAATATTGTGAAAATCGATCAGTTTTCATATTATTCATCAGACCCTGCTTCTACAGACAGTATCCAACATGTTGGAAAAATAACTATCCCATACGAAGATGTTGGTGTAGGATTAGTGAACGATTCTACTCTCATGGGAACTTTCTCTATACCTCCACCCAACGTACCATGCACAATTTCCAAGATCAATATTATCTCATCAAGCACTATACCATTCGATGAAACTTGGGTAGTTCCTTCAGAATCAGAATTGGACTCTTTCAATAGCGAGATGTCCTTGATTCCTTTTGAAATGGCATATGTAGCAGTGCAGTCGTATTCTGCCACACTTTCAACTACTCCAGATTAAATGAATGTGATCACCGAAGAATCCTCTTCTCTATCAAGCTCAGCCCTAACATCATTTTCCGACCCCTTTCAACATGTATTTCACACTAATGAAAGTATTCGAGAAATTTTGTCATCGGATGAATTACCTTGGGATGATCTACATCATAGATCTTCATTTTTACCTAATCTTGAAAAATTTGAAAACGATTTTTCGTCTATTTTTACGATTGATTATGTGAAGGAACCACAAAATCCCATATCGATTACACATTCGAATTATGAGATTAATTTGGGAAATATTTCTACAATAGTTCCTATTGACATATCAGTCAAACCTGGAATTATTGAAAACGTTCATATAGGTTCTTCTTGTAAAATGGAAGATATCAATACTTAAAAATCCCTATTTCAATAATTCCGAGACATTTTTTCCTGGTCTTATGAAGAGATGCCAGGAATGGATCCTAATATTTTCATTCATGAAATTAATACATACCCGGATGCCAAGCCTATTAGACAAATATTACGTCCAATACATCCACGAAAAGCTGCAGGTATCAAAGCAGAAGTTGAGAAACTATTACAAGAAAGATTTATTTATCCAATTCCATTGACAGATTGGGTATCTAATATAGCTACCGTTACGAAGAAACAAGGGACTATAAGATTATGCATCGAATATAGGGATATTAATAAAGCATGTCCAAAAGACAATTACCCTACACCTTATATCGACCAAATTATCGATGATTGTGCCGGAAATGAAATTTTCTCATTCATGGATGGATTTTCTAGCTATAATAAAATCAACATACTCCCTAATGATCAACCAAAAACAGCATTTATATGTCCTTGGGGGACATTTTCTTATTGAAAATTACCTTTCGGATTAAAAAATTATGGTGCAACTTTTCAAAGGGCGATGTCTTATGCTTTTCATGATATCAAACATATTCTACAGCCTAATCTGGATGATTTACCTACTCACTCTCTACGCAAGAACGATCATCCTACACACTTAGGAGCTATATTCATGAGATGTAGGCATTACAAGATTCGTTTGAACCCGCACAAATGTGTTTTTTGTGTTCAATTAGGATGATTACTTGGATTCATTGTTTCGAAAGATGGCATTCATGTCGATCCATTGAAGGTTGAGGCCATCATCAATTTACCTCCTCCTTCCACACTTCACCAACTCCAAAGTTTGCAAGGGAAAGCAACTTTTTTACATATTTTTATCCCGAAATATGTTGAGTTAACAAAAGGTTTTACCCAGTTGTTGAAACAAATTGTTCCTTTTATTTGGGATGAGATTGCTGATAAATATTTTGATGCACTAAAACACGCATTAACCCATGCACCGTTATTGCAACCACCCAATTGTCACCATGACTACTTTTTATACTTCGTTGCCTCTGATTCCACTATTGGAATGGTTTTGGTTCAAGAGGATGAATCTCACAATGAACATGTGATCTATTATCTAAGTTGGAATCTCAACCTGATGAAAATCAAATATTCACATGTGGATAAATTGGCCTTGGCAAAAGTCCAAGCTGTCCAACAGTTCTATCACTACATATTGTTACTTAAAAAAACTGTGATATCTAATTGCAACCCGATGATGTATATCTTGACAAAAAAATTACTCGGGGGAAAATACTCCAAATGGATTCTCATCCTACAAGAGTTTGATTTGGAATTCGAGAAATGTAAATCAAAGAAATCACTAGTGTTTGTTGAGCTTATGTGTGACTTTCCCAATACTGAGACAGAAACTGTAGTAGAGAGTCCCATCGCAGATGAATCTTTGTTTCTCATATGTACATTAGATCCATGGTATGGAGATACCATTATATATCTTCAAACTCAAACATTTCACCCAGAGCTTTCACGTTCAAATCGAAGGAGAATATGATATCATTCCCAACAATACAGTATTGTTGGCGACACTCTTTATCGTCGCGGTGCGGATTCTGTTTTTCAGCGTTGTGTAACTCATGAAGAGGCTGAAATATTTTTGAATGATTTCCACTCTGGAGCATGTGGTGTTCATGTGTCTGGGTTTGCCACAGCCCAAAGGATATTGTGCACTAGTTATTTTTGGCTATCATTATTCAAAGATTGTATACTGCGGTCTGAAAATGCCACAATTGCCAATTTTTTTATCGAAATATGCATACACCCCCAGCTCCTCTTCACCCTATCATTGCTACCGGTCCTTTTGCAAAATGGGGCACTGATTTCACTACATGTAACCCTCACTCGGCCAGGGGGAATGGATATATTATTCTCATTGTAGATTACTTTACCAAATGGGTCGAGCCGATGCCTACATTCGCGGCAGATGGAAAAACTACAGCTACTTTTGTATTCAATCATATGATTGCTCGTTTCGGTGTGCCTCAAGCTATTATCACAGACCATTGCAGTCATTTTTGAAATATTAGGATGACCTAACTTTCCGATCAACTTGGTCTACGCCATGATAATTCTACTCGGTATTACCCACAGGCTAATGGTCAATTTGAAGCCGTCAACAAGGTTTTAACCACCATAATTAAATGTATTATCAGAACTCACAAATCAAATTCACACACCATGCTTTTTTTGGCACTATGGGTATACCGAACCTCTGCAAAAACTGCTACAGGGTTCACTCCTTTTCAACTTGTCTATGGTTTAGAAGTTGTGTTACCCATTGAATGCAAAATACTGTCACTCAAATTAGCCGTTGAGTTGTTACCAGCGACCTCTAAAGATGAAAAATATTTTTTTTACTTAGCACAATTAAATGAGACTCGGTGCACCCTTGCATTGCCTACCGAAGCTCATAAGAAACGTGTAAAAGCCCAGTATGATCAAAGTGTTAACCCTCGTGTTTTTTCAGAAGGTGACCTACTTTAGTATACGATCAAGCTAAAGATAAGCTAGGTGCTGGAAAATTCGAACCAATGTGGCATGGTCCCTATATTGTCAAGCGTGTGCTTTCAAAAGGAGCCTATGAATTAACTGATTATGACGGGGTCTCTTTAGATAAGCCCAGAAATAGTCTTTATCTTAAGAGATATTATGCTTGACTTTCATATGGATATCTCTCTTGTACATTAGTTACTTTTTAGAATAGTGTACCTTAGATTAGATAAGTGTGCCTAGATTTGTTTTGTTGTTACCACTATCACTGCTTATCTTGATTACTCTAGATATTGCATATGTCGACATCCCTTCAAATATACGTTGGTTTTGCTGATGGTGCATGTCGTAGTACACGGATTATCTCTTCTGCAGCTTAGGTTATATATTCACCCACCGATGAGTTAGTTTCTATTCATGGGATATGCATTGGTCAAACAACGAACAATATTCTAGAATATATCTCAGTCATTGAGTTTGTTGTAATTCCTAGAGACAGTCTAGAGTTGTCATAGACCAGTGCCTAGGACATCTTACGTAGCAGAGAGTCAAGACCATGTAATAAGGATAATCTCAGCAGAATCAGGCTCTCATACTATTTCTTTGTAGGTGGAAAAATTAGATTTAAATGGTACCAAACACTTCAGAAGCTCAACGCTGAATGAACAGTAATGAATGAATAAGATGTTAAACTCCAATATAAATGCATAAGACAATTCCAAGACAGTTCGCTGTAATAAGGGCTGAATTCCCAAATACTTCACAGAGCAGGATGATATAAGGGTATCTACTGAGAATGTATAAGGAAGAAGATATTAATTGCTATAAAGGCAGTATTCAGAAACACACGTTAACATGTGGTGGGCTTAAACATTAAGAATCCATACATGATAACCACGTTCGTAAATAATACTTCATAACATTCAATATAGCAGAAAGGTGAATGGAGTGAAAATGGAACAACATATTACACCTGAGCCATATTTAAAGTACCAAGAAGCTAATGAAATAAGTATCCATAGGGATAAATTCATAACAGAAGCAGCCAGTAACTCGCATTCCAGAATGCAATACCAGATATATGGATATAAGCGAAATGAATAACTACACTATAACACACAAGGGAGAATAACACACTGTGAAGGATCGAGACCAGAATCCTTATCTGAAACAAAACTCCTTTTCATTGAGGCCCTACGGGCTCTTTGCATTCATATCAGAACTTTCACAAAATTTACAAACAAGAAGCTCTTACACAATCAATTCTTCAAAAAGTTTGGAACCTTGTTTTCTCCTTTTTTCTACCTTATATAGGCTTCTTTTCCTCTTAGCGAGAAGATATTTTCTGGGAAAATATCTTCTTCGCATAACAAAATTTGTTACATGTCATTTTCAAAACCACAAAACTCATGATGGGGAATCAGGCCTCCCATCATGTATAATCAGGCCCTCGGCCGTTTTCTTCTTTAAAACAGAAATTTGAATAACAGTTCAGTGAAAATGTAAAGTGCAAGAGTGGAAAGAACCGTCCACTCGAAAACTTAAAAAGAAACTATCTGAGTAAAATTAAAACAGGCCGTTAAGGCCAAATCATGAGTTTACAAATAATCACAAGCGAGGCGGAGTGGAGGCAGTTGCTGATTCTGGTGGGGGGCACGTTTGCAGATGAACTGGCGTGCTGGCATGGAAATGTCTTCCGGACTCCTTACCCCTAAAAGGCCAGCAATCAGAGAGAGAATGGGTCGAACTTCAGGGGGATTCTTAGATTCACGGACTTGGGGGGTCTCTGGTTCATTCTTCTTTGGTGTTCCCCTTCCCATGGCTTACATTCAAAAATTTGAAAAAGCGAAAGGAAAACAGAGGGAGAATGAATGGCGGAGTACCAGAACAGAAGGTAAATCTGCTCGGGAAAGCGACGCAGGGAACTTCTGACAATGATTGGGTAGACCAGGCGCTCGTTCCTACTCGGTATATGTTGTAGACGGGAACCTGCGACTTTTTACTGGAGAGAAATACGGAGGAGATTTTATCTCTGAATGGGTAATTCGAGCTAAAAGACGGATGGGTAATACGATGGGAGGCAAGTGTCCTAAGGACACTGACAGTGAGGCACGCGGCGCATGAGGATTGGGTGTGCGAAAGTACAGGTGGGCGCCTCGTGCCGGGTTTAATATTGGTACGGGCCTTAGTACCAGTTACCTAATGGACTTTACCTTACCTTTTTATCACAAGAATCCGACGATTCTTGAATATATTTCCCATAAGGCAGATTCTAGACATAACATATTGATACTCAGGTCCCACGCGTCAGCTTTTCCACGTCATCTTCATTACTTCGGGTCCTGATATGGAGAGCACAGATCGCAAAAGGCGGGAAGTGTGATGGATGAAAGTGGCACCAGCAAAACTGCGCTTTTGCGATGGGGCGGATCTGCGATGGATGCAAAGTGCGATGGATGCGCAAATCACAAAAATTCCAAGTGCGATGGATGAAAGTGGCACCAGCAGAAATGCGCTTTTGCGCTTTTGCGATGGGGCGGATCTGTGATGGATGCAAAGTGCGATGGATGTGCAAATCGCAAAAATGCCAAGTGCGATGGATGAAAGTGGCACCAGCAAAATTGCGCTTTTGCAATTTTGCGATGGGGCGGATCTGCGATGGATGCAATTTGCGTCCTCCATGATACCATAGTCCCCTTTTGCTCTATGCCTTCATTTTTCATATTTCTCTTGCCTTATTGCTTTATGTTTAGTCCCTCGTCTTTCACTTCTCATCCATCTGTTTGAATGCTTCACTATCCACCATAGCTTTTGATGCAAGGCTTTCTTAAACCCACCATAAGAGTGAATAATGTTAATTTAGGACCAACAGATTTATTATCTAATTCCATTTCATTTGGTATTCGACGTTTGATCATTAGGTTGGATTTAGAACTCATTGTATTACATTTAAACAGATTATATGCAATTATAAATCTAGTGTTATTGAGATTATTTTTGAAGGTTCGTCTCTTGGAACGACAATTTGATTATATTAGATATCAACATATTTCAAGAAATTTAAACACATTGGCTGATGCATTAGCTAATCGTGTTCTAAATAGACATTTGCGACATTAACATAGTAAACCAAAACAACATTCAATCCATGTTTAACAAGATACTCATATAACGAACATAGTAATTTCATTAGGATAGAATAGTTTGTTTTCAAAAAATATTACATCGTCTATGATCACAAGTTCAAACACATTATGATCTGATAGATATTGATACAAAAACAAAAAAATTCTATCTACAATGAACATCCATTATCTGTGATGATGATCATGGTAATAGACTATAGCACACGCCACCTTGCGCAGAAATCTCCTAAATGGACCTGGAACACATGTCACGAGTCTCTGAAGCCTGAGAGGGATATCATATGTTCCTATCTCAGGAATGTCTATGGTCAACCTCTCAAGGTTGTGCTCCATGTCTTCTAGGATCTCTGCCGCCTGGTCTTGTGGATGTGCTACAGGTTGTGCTTCCCACTTATCAAAGCGGCGAAGCGTTTTTGGTCGTTGTGGGTCGACATTTGAATTTAAATATTTTTTTCATTATTGGACGATAAAAATCAAATAAAATTAGATTAAAAAACATCAAAATTATTCTCTTACCTATCTCATCCCACTGTGCCCCTAGAGGCAAAGATGTTTCAGGATCACCCCTGTAATCCATTCCTGCGTAAGGAAATTCTTCGATGGTGAAGGATGGTTCATAAGCCACATAAAGTATGCCAGAGTAAACCAAACTACTGATCCACCCTCACCACCATGGAAAGCCATTAGTGCCACCCATCGCACCTTTTGAGGTTCCCAAGGAGCCCCACTATCTACTGGAATCAACTGTGAAGAAAGAAGCGGAATTCGCTCTAAATCAAATGAAATGAGAATGGTGCAATATCCGAAGTTTTTCAACTTTGCATTCTTTGCTCTGGTTAATTGTCCTTTCATGTTGGCCAATTCTCCTTCACACTAGTTAAATATGGTTCCTCCAAAACACTCGGTTATTGTTTTTATTTGTGACTTAGTAGCCACATGCAGAGTTGCACTCCCGCACAATCTAGTTACTGTAAATGCTATCACTTTGAGATCTAGTCACAAGATAGTTTTAATATCTATGCGACCATCCTTCAAACCTTCCTCATTGCTACAATATTTCTCTTTATAATTGGAATTGGGTAGACCTCCTTGTCTGGCCCCAAACAAGGATATGCTTCTTCCTCTCTGGGACAATCTGGTAAGTAAATAAATGTCCTCAAGCTCAATTTCGAGCTTGTGGTTGCCGATTATGAAGCATTGGTCTTGAACATCCCATGTGTTTACAAGCCAAACCATTAGCTCCACTTGTGCTTTCATCCCTTGGATAGCCCAGAATTTGTATAAGCCACAATTCTTCAATGCACGCATAGTTGTATTATCATCCATAGCTTCATTTTCTATGAGCTCATGTTCACGTTCTCGCCACTCCAACATGGTGGAACAACCTACTAATCAACATATTTAACAGTTAAAACCATTTGAAAGAGAAATTGAACCATTTTTAAAGAGAAATTTGGATTTTTAGAATGTTCACAGTGCCTCTGCAGGTTCTGTGTGTAGACAGTGCAAACGTCCGCACGCACTCCACATAGTGCCCGTGGCAGCTTGATAATTTTTTATTTTAAAAATTATCGAGGTCCACAGTTATTGCTTACATTCCCTCCGAACCCCCGAGGGCACAATTCAAAAACACAAAATCCTCTTAAAAAATGAAATCAAGGCTCAAAATGAAAAATGAAATAGATAGAAATGAAGATAAGGATGATGTGAATTACCTAGTTCTGACGATTCAAGAAATGGACGGTCGATTCTCCTGATATTTGCTTCAGAAATTTTTAGCCAAAATCTCTCTCTGTACTGCTTTGAACACAAAAGGTGAAAATGATTTTTTTAACCCCTTTTTATATTTTTTAAATGAATAAAATATTATTATTCAGGATACAGGATTTTTTGGTGAAGATAATCATTTTGACATTGAGTTTTTGTGCAGGATACAGGATTTTTTGGTGAAAAGAATCATTTTGACATTGAGTATACTTTTATCACATTTTCGGGCTCTATAAAATTATGAAAAATAGAAACCCTGTAGTTCTCTATTAAGCCCTTTTCAAACTCTTGAAATATAAAAATATCGTCAAGTACTTGACTATTCGAACTTGTTAAAGTAAATGAACAGTCGTCCCTTCAGTATAAGTTTACCCCTTTTCTGGACTGAAATGGACTAATTACGAAAAAGGTATACGTTGACTAATCATGGTTAATAGAGTTATCCCATGCATTATTTTATTCTTTTTTGGGCCTGAGAGACTAAATTTACGAAAAATAACAACCATGGAGTTTACTTATGTTTTTCTTATGACTCCCTAAAACTGAAAAACGTCGAGTTTCTCCTATATTGGACTCAATAAAATTTAGCAGTAAAGGACCCACTACTACATTTGGCGGAAATTCCGACACCTGTTTCCGACGCTTTTGACCAAATGTCGGAAATTTTCCCAAATTTTTTCCATCCCGCCCGAAACCGTCGCTATACCGACGTTTATAGAAAAGTGTCGCAATACCGACACTTAAACAAGTGTCGCAATTGCGACGTTTAAAGGAAGACGTCGAAATTGCGACACCATGGCCCAAAGCGTCGCTATTGTGACGACTCTAAACGTCGCAATTGCGACACAATGTCTAGGTGTCGCCATTGCGACGTTTGGAGGCACCGTCCTAATAGCGACGCCTTTTCCGCCGTCGGTATAGCGACAGTTATTTTCGCGCTATATAAAAATACCAAACTTATATGGGCGCTATATAAAAATTCAAAACTTATATGCGCGCTACATAAAAATGTTTCGTATTTGTCGCAATAGCTATGTTTGATATCACGCGCGCATTCACCCTCTGCTCTTGCAGAACAGCATTTTCCCTCAGCATTCGCCCTCAGCGTTCGCCCTCGGCTCTTGCAGAACAGCATTCGCCCTCAGCTCTTGCAAAATGGTAAGTTCTTACTGCAGGCCCTTCCTCCTATAGTAGGGTTGACTCTATTTTGGTTTTTTTGGTCAATTCCATTGGATTGTGTTAGGCTGTAGGGTTCTCTCTAGATGTCAAGAATCAAGATTCAATACCCTTTATTATCTTCATCACCCAATACAAGATTTAATTTTTTCCCAAAGAAACGCTTATTAATTTGGCAGCCATTATTTCTCCCTTCTTTAAAAACCCTACATTTAAATGAAAACAAGCATTGCATTTCAACTACAAAAATATATTAGTGTTCAAATGTACATGTGTGCTACATTAACGTCTGATATCACGCGCGCATTCGCCCTCCGCTCTTGCAGAACACCATTCGCCCTCAGCATTCGCCCTCAACTCTTGCAGAACAGCATTCGCCTTCAGCATTCGCCCTGAGCTCTTGCAGAACAGCATTCGCCCTCAGCATTCGCCCTGAGCTCTTGCAGAACAGCATTCACCCTGGATTCCCCCTCAGCTCTTTCAGAACAGCATTCGCCCTGCATTCGCCCTCAGCATTCGCCCTCAGCTCTTCGGAAACGACGTGCTTTGCATTCGCCCTCGGCTCTTGCGGAACGGCCTTTGCCCTCATCATTCGCCCTCGGCGTTCGCCTCGGCTCTTGCGAACAACATTAAGCCCTCGGCGTTAGCCTCAGCTCTTGCAAAATGGTAAGTTCTTACTGCAGGCCCTTCCTCCTATAGTAGGGTTGACTCTATTTGGGCTTTTTTGGTCAATTCTATTGGATTGTGTTAGGCTGTATGGTTCTCTCTAGATGTCAAGAATCAAGATTCAATACCCTCTATTATCTTCATCACCCAATACAAGATTTAAATTTTTCACAAAGAAACGCTTATTAATTTGGCAGCCATTATTTCTCCTTGCTTTAAAAACCCTACATTTAAATGAAAACAAGCATTGCATTTCAACTACAAAAATCTATTAGTGTTCAAATGTACATGTGTGCATCACTTGTGTAGGGTATTCCTTTTCCACTTTCACATTATCCAAGAATGTGTGCATTATAGTTCATATTTTTTGTGATTTAGATTGCCTTGAAAAAGGAAAGGTAAATTATTTCCCATGGAAAAAGAAGGTTTTCCATTTTTATAGGTTGTTTGGACTTACATGGAAAAATTTATGGTATGCCTTTCATATTATGTAGTTTAAATTTGAATTAACAGATTATTCTACATGAAAATATAATTACCTATGTGATGTCCTTCATCACTAATTAAAATTATAGGGTTTCAATTTTCTAGACTCTAACTCATCTGATGCTAAATTCTAGGTTCTCATTGGTGGATCACTCTTCCATTGATTTCCTTTCCCTCTGGATCTTGTCATACTTTAAAAGTAATCAATGATACATATATTATTTCAGGTATCCCAAAAGGCTTTATAGTAGAACATATTGTGAAGTTTTTTTGACACTTGAGGATTCTTTTTAGAACTGCAACGTGGTCTATGCTATCGAGTTATATATCAAGCAACTTGTCTTTAATAACCACACTATGAGGTAGGTTCAACCAGTTTGAACTTGTTGGAACATAGCATATGAAGTTGTGTGATGATTCCATATCACAGGTCTATTATGGTGAAAAAAGTGAAGACACGTAATGATAGTTATTATGTTAACATTACTAGAAACATTTTCGAAATTATCCATGCTATCAAGATGTCAAAATTCCAGGCATTAGGTGTCAATACTCGTAGCTAATAGATAATAATAATAATATAAAAATCACAACTTTATTCTTGAAATATGATTGTTACACATTGGTAACCTAGTTCATGAGTTACTATCACCCAAAGATTGCAAAACAAACTTAAAATATAAATTAAACCAACATGAGAATCCAACTAAGGGTTTCTCGACAAAATCATGCCATAACCTGGAATTTTGAAACCCAAATTGGAATCCATCATAAGTAATACAATGCAAACTCAGATGGATTTTCAATGCATGTTTGCATGCTACACTTATTCTCTGTCTAGATATCATTTTTTAAATGGAACCATTAGTCAAGCCCACAGTCCTTTTTATGTGGAAAATTTCAGCTCTATTTGAGCTCTTTTTTGCTCCACCACCTCCATAAACCAGTGTTACACAGGGTCTCGCCCCCCCCACCTAGGGGTCTAGATTCCTCGCCCCCTCGCGCTCCGGGGTCTTGGGGACTTCTAGGGGATGTTTCCCTCACGACCCCTCACGCCCCCTCACCGCCCCTTTTAGTTTATGGTTTCGTGTTAAAAGTTGATGTGCCACTTAGCATATTTGAGAATCCAAGTGATTCTGATTCAGATGGTGACATGGTTGACCTTGATATATTCGTGCAGAAGTTGGATGCAGAGACTAGTGGGGCATTAACTTGAGAATTTATGCTCATTTATCAGTATGATGATATCATTTGATATTCATATGTTATGTTTTATGTTTTATGTTTCAGACATAACTTATTTGCGTTTAAGTTTTATGTTTCAGACTTGAGTTGTAAACTTCGGTTTAAACTCTATTTTGAATCTTGATATAATATGTCATATGATATCTTAAACTTTATTTTCATTGTACATTGTTAGTAGTTACATTAATGATTATATAGTTACAAACTTACAAACTTACATGCATGATTGTATGATGTATGTTTTAACTTTTAACTTTTAAATTTGTTTCAATTATATGATTCATCATTCATCGATTTGTGATTTTATCATTTATGATTTATCTTTCATGATGCAAGTGTATGATGACTGTATATACATTCCTTGCAAAAATATAGTTACATTTTAAATATTAAATTTTATATTTTTTATGACCCCGACGTCCCCCCACGTTTCCTGAAAATTGGTAGGGAGCTTTTGCATAGGCCGCTCCCGCGCTCCCTCGTCCCCTCGCTCCCACCTCCGGGGGACTTGGTGGAACATTGCCATAAACATATGCAAACATATATCATGATCTTGGAATTCCATTACATATGTATGTGCCAATGTTCCATAATCTTGCCCCATCATCAATTTAAGAAATTTCCATTGAATATCAAATTATGGAGGGGGGGAACTTTTTGCTGCAACATTTGGCTCAAAATCAGGGACCATCTTCGTATGAGGTGAATGAGAACTATAGATATTTGAAGAAGTAGATTAGTGCCTTTTCCTCTGGCCATGGAGTCATATACAGTCATCCATCACAAAAATTTGTCTTTGTTCATTCTCACCTTGAAAGTTGGAAAAAATCATGCCCTAATTGAAACGACACTAAATTTGAAAGATATAATAAAAATGCAAGCTAGAAGTACCCTATTAATACAAAGGGAAAACCTTCCTACCTACCCTAACTGAGATAAATTTTGATTGAATAGGAAACATGATATTTCCTATGGAGTTGATCCAACAACTTGTTAAATGTATGGGACTAAATCATGCATTTGATTTCCAGGGAACCATGCGCATGAAGAGAAAAAGTGCAGAATTAATGGAAAATCCATACATGCCACTTATAAAAACTACACCGAAAGGTCAAAAAATACTTAAGGCCTTAACTTAATTTGAATCAAAAAATGACAAAACAGGATTAGTGAAAACACGAGAGTGGTGTGGGTGAACAACATAAATAAAAGTGAAGATACCTTTCCCCAAGATGCCTTTGTCACCGTTGTATGAAAACATGTTTTCCTTTCCCTTTATACATGCAAGTGAATGCATTATAGGTATGGTGTTTTCCCATAATAGGAGAAGCCTACTTAAATATATCATTTGTGGATTGAATTTTTGGGTGCCTTAATGTGCAATGACATGTTTCCAGGATTGAATTCAATGCAAGGCATATTTGAAACTCTAACTCTGTCTTCCGGTGTCTTATTAGAAATTATTTCAGTTTTCATTTTGTGTTTTCAAGTTAGATATTGTTTTCAAGTTTTTACATTTATAATTTTATTGCAATGTGGCGGACTGATCAGAGCAGTGCAGGAACAACCCCGAGACGGGATGATCGCGGAAAGAGGCCAGCGGAAGAACATGTAAAGTGCCAGCATTGCTCTATCTTCAGGTATTTTAGTTATTTACATAATTGAAATAATATTAATTTTGTTCAAATATGCGGACACCTAGCCATGGTACGCCTGATGATTCCCTCTTTGAGGAAGAGATTTCTTCATCCCTATCTCCAGTGTTGTTGTTGCAAAAAAAGGCACGAGATGCAAGGTCGGAATTTAATGCTTTGATAGATGCGCCTCAAACACCTGAAACAGAAGAGAGGATACAACATCTTATGAGGCAGCTAAATAGATATCAGGTAATAATAAAAAGTCAAAATGATATTTTTTTTGTTCTGCATGAGATGAATTGTGATAGTTTGATTTTTAATTTTTACATTGACTAAACTAACAAAAATTTCTTTTGTATGTAGCGTTTTCTGGCATTTGCTGAACCAGTGTTGGTGGTAGTGGGACACAAGGGCAAGAGATTGCCCAACAACCCTCTCGTACACCTTCTACTCCTTTAGGTGCTAGCCAAGAAACACACCCTGCCCAAGCAGACACCCAGCCAACCGCTGAACGTGTTGGCAATGATGAGGCTGATATGGCCAACTACATTATTGCATTTCCTGGAGCTACACGTGTCAGCTCCACAGGGACCATTAATGGCACGTTGTTGGTGAACGATGAAGGTGTCCCTATAAAGCATGTACAACTCCCGGGTAAATTTTAATATTTTAACTATTTCATGTACTTTATCTAAAACATATTTATCATGATTTTTATTTTTAAATTAATGATAATATCTTCTTTTTCTTTTGGTTTTATTCTGTGTAGGAAACAATGAGTTCTACAGGATTCTGGAGAGCCATGCGTTGGTAATTTTTGGCCCAACCATACGTACGGGGTGGAATTCCCAGAATTCCAACCTGAAAAAAGAACTTTTAGATTATCTAGAAGCCCTTTTTGGGGTCGGCACATTTGACAGAAAAGCGGTGGCTCAGGTAGCCGGCAAATATTTTAAATATACCAGGGACACCTATAGGACGCAATTGCAATTTAACCCTAGATATGAGCGTCCTCTCGCAGTTTCAAAGAGTGAGTGGAGAGCACTCATCCATGACGGAAAAGAGAAAAGGGCAAAGAAAGAAGGAAAAATGCCAACTGGACCCGCAAGGTAAATTACAACTTTAATTCAATAGCTTTAATTTTCTTTATGTCTAAAATAAAAGTGTGCTACGTCATATCTAACTTCAATCTTTTGATGCTAGGTTGCCTGACACCTCAAAGGCAACCAAAGCTAGGATAGAGAAAAAGGGCCATCACAAGCTCGGCCAGGGTGGCTACTTGAAATTAGCTGCAAAAATTGTAATTAAGTAGCTAAACATCTTATAATTAATTGTATCGCCTTCCAACGTTTTTGTAATCCTATCAGATATGATTAAAAATACACAATCATATATAATGTAGGGTGATGACTTTGGAACAATAACTATAGAGGAAGATAAAAATATTGCTTTCTGTTTTGGCTATCAAGCTGTAGTTGAACGTCGCAGAAGCTTGGGGCAGGTCCCAAGATCTACAATGCCTAATAAGGTAAAACATTAACCTTTCAATATTTTTGTTTTCGTCCATAAATTTAATGTCTAACAACTTTGTTTAAATCAGGGGAGCAACACTACCGATGAGGTAAATAACCCAGTTTTAGAGCCAGATGTAGATGATCCTCTCATGCAACCTGATCATTGTAGTGGGGACCAGGCCGACAATGCTGCTATCAGTGAGGGCCGTGACAGTAATTAATTTCCACTTATAATTTTTTCTAATTATACCTTGATGGTTGTCCTTATAATGTTTTTTGTTTAAATGACAGAGAATGTTTCCCTTGAGGATCTTACCACCAGAGAGGAAGACAGGGCAATAGTCCCAACGACGACAACTGGTGCACCAGGTAAATAATCTCATTGCAATTTTTTTTATTAATATTACCGAACTAGTTCAATGATATTTAAAAATTGATAATTAAAATTTAATATTATCTGTTTTTGGAGGCGATGCCCCGTCACTGGATGAGACCAGACATCGTGACAATGCAACTAGGTCAGCGGCGACAACTGGTGCACCAGGTAAATAATCTCATTGCAATTTTTTTTATTAATATTACCGAACTAGTTCAATGATATTTAAAAACTGACAATCAAAATTTAATATTATCTGTTTTTGTAGGCAATGCCCCGTCACTGGATGAGCCCAGACATCGTGAATACGCAACTAGGTCAGCAGTGCGGGTTGAAAGGCACGAAACAGGAGCAGAGCACGATGATATTGATGATGTAATTAGGAGCTTTAAAAATAGGAAGAAGAAAAAAGAAAATTTGACAATGTAAAATATTGTATTATTATAAGACAAACGTTACCATACTTGGAACGTTTTTTGCGTTATATAAAAAACTCATTTATCATACTATTTTTATGTCAAGCATTAATTTCAATGTTTTCTTGCGTACTTTTTGTTGAATTGTTTTTTATTAGTTATTGAATATTTTTTTTTATGCTCATGAAAGTAAAAAATGAAATATAGATTGGGTATTGGGGAATTGAGAGTGATGTGAGGAGGGGGGAGGGGCCATAAGAGCTTCCACCTTCACGTGGTTGGCCCTGTTTAGTAGAGAATAATTTATTGGAGCGATTTAATCTTGGAGCAAACCTCCCTTGATCCAGCGTAGCAACAAAAAAGTCACTGTTGACTTAGTTGCTACTCTTTCAGATCGTGGGAGGCTTGTTCCAAGTTCATGCGACTCAATAAATTGTTCTTGAAACGAAGAGGAGCTTATTGAGGTATGTTTTGACATTTTCAACATATGTTCTAACATTATCATAAGAATGCATCTTAGAGTAAAAAATACTACATCAATTACTTGTATTTATTGTATAGATAATGATGGATTTTGATTTACTTGGCAGTGCAGGTACAAATCCTCTTGCATCATGAGCAATACAACTTGTCAACCAGGGTCATGTCCAGGATATTTTTGCTTGTGCGCTTGACCGGGTTCGTAATGTCACATTTTGTAAGTTCCTTTACAGTTCATAATTCAATATTAAGCTTGTTCATGATTATTATCTAGGTTTTTTGTATGTGTTTTTTCATCTATTTGATTGTAAGCAACTATGCATGTTTCATGTTGTTCACTATGATTTCTCCCATTACCACTCCCAGGATGAATCCGACTTTATTGTTACATAGGTTACTTTATTGTTACTATGATTTCTCCATTTACGATTCATAGGTTACATCATGTAAAGTTGTCAATCTCATGTTGGTGATGAGCTTTAGTTCTCCAGATTTGGGGCTTTTCTAATATTTTCTCCCTCATGTCATTCCTGCATTAGCTCGTTGTTTGAGCATGCCAATTTTCTACCACTTGTACCAATTGGCACATGTCAATATCTGAGTGGTGCCACATTTCACCTATTTTCAGTGAGAGTTTAGGGTTTCTCTAACATAGCTTCAGAAATCCGATTCAGTGCCTGCTTGAATATTGTCACATAATACTTATGGTTTGGATTGATGAGCATGTTATGAATGGTTGGTTGATTCATAAGAACCACCCATAAATCTCCCTTCCTCTAACACACAGAAAATAAAAATTTCTTTGACAGGAGACAAAGTTTCAATACTTTGAAAACAAACTTCTATTCCCTTCAATAACTCAAAAAAAACTATTACACTACTTCCTCACTGAGAGGGATTACAAAATTATGACTGCTACAAAACGCAGTGCATAAAACCAACTCACTATCTGTTCAAAACAAACATACTCTGTCTCTAAGACACTCTGCTGTGTTTTTCCCTTTCGCACTGCTGTGCATACACACTTAAAAAGTTACACTCAGTTTTTCACTTTTTACACACTGCTATGTAATAAAAAATTTACGTACTTTCTATAAAAAAAACTACCAAGCTTTTTCGACCTTTTTATTTTTATATGCCGAAACATATAAAACATATTATAATAAACCCTCTTTTAAAAAAAATAAAATTAAAACTAAATTCTATGGCCCACCTTTCATTTCGCATATGATATATATATAACATATGTATATATTAAACTATCAAAGCATTAAAGAACCCTTTCCGTCGGACTTCAAAAGTCTAAATAGATTGAATTTCAAACCAAATTCGCGTTCCAAAATGGGATGCTGACGTCTGCCTAATTTTAACTCGAATTCTCAATCCAATGTGCCCTATAAAAAATTCGGGTCCGGTTTTCAGGTTTTCAGATCCCTTCAATTTCATGCGATCCAATATTAATGCTCCATGTGTCCTCCTTTTGAATTTACAAAACTATCGGGTAAATTTCTGTTTGTTTAATTTATGGTTGGTGAATTGCGTTAATGTTGGTTGTTGTGTTTAAATACAATCCTGTACAGAAATATGGCTGCGGCCGTCTACAAAAAAAACTTGCAGGAATTTTAAATGCTGAATTAAATTTCTAGATGGCATGCAAGCAACCTCCAAAAAAAAATGTTGCTGCTGCATCCGTCCTTCTGCTGCAGCAGTTGAAGTTAAAATTCAACAGCACAGGGTTTAATAAGTGAGGGTTTAAAGGTAACTTTTTGTCGATAGTACTGGATTAAGATCATCTATTCATTTTTGTAGGGTCTTATGGTGTTTGGTTTTTTAGTTTTGGGTTGGGTTTATTGAGTCTAAGATAGTTTTTGAGTGAAAAAATTGCTATCGGGTATTAAAAAATTTTGGTTCTTTTGTCAAAATTTATGAGCTTGTTAGGAAATACAAAACTGACAATGGTTGTATCTTAAATTTGTGGAAAATAATTTGAAATGGAACCTTTTTGTTTAGGTTGTTGCAGCAGGTGCAAACCCCATTCAAATTACTAGGGGCATTGACAAGACAATAAAGGCCCTTGTTTCGGAACTCAAAATTTTGTCAAAGGAGGTAAACGCTTGCATTTTGAGTAGGCTGGTTTTCCTTTTTGCTGATGGTTTGGTGTATCTAATTGAATTAGTTGCCTAAGGTATTTTTGGTTGCAAACTCCTTTTCATTTTTCATACAGTATTGGCCTTGTGGAATATACATTTGATTGTGTGGTCTTGTTAGATCTACAACATTTGTAGTTGTTTAGTCTTATGGCCGAGGTGCACTTTTATTATGGAAATAGTTGATGCAATATTGTCATTTAATTCTTACTGCAGGGTAGCATGTTGAGAAGTTTTTTGTGAAACATTTGGTATTCAAAATGACACTTGATCCTATACAGCATCATGCACTTGACTTCAAAATTTATATTCAAAGTGTGCCAGACAATTCTTGCAAAATTTCAAATATTTATGTTGTTTTAAACCATTATCTTTTTCATGTATTGGATGCTGAAAATGTGAAAAAGACTTTGGTATGAAACCAACTGGTGAATAATTTCCACCACAACAACCACTTCCAAGACATGATTTAGAAGTAGAACAAATGTGCTTATGAAGCATAGAAAGATATCCTTGATGCATTGTCAATGTTTGGCTAGGGTTATTTTTGGAGAAAATAACTCCTTATTCCTAGAATAGTGATCTTCAATACAAGTAAATGCCAGAGAAGAGAGATCATCGTGTGACCCAACAAAACTGAAATTGGACCCCCAAGGAGAGTTGGTGTGTCTACAATCGCTCTGTCAGCATTTTCCCTTGGTTTACCCCGTTCTTTTCCTCCAGCCTGAGTCTTAATTGACTTCTTCTTTCTTCGGGTTTATTTATCAAATTCGTAGAATTTGATAAATAAATACTATCCACAATGGTTGGACTTTAATTTATATTCTCGAATTTATATTATCTCCAATCCTTATAACCAATGTTTAACTTTCAAAACTTTGTATTTATACTCCACGTTTCTTTTTAAATAAATAGCTTGTAATGAACTTTCGGCTCTATATTTCACCACCCAACCTTACAACAATCACGCTCCAGACTTATGCTAATTATCCGCCAATCGTTTAATTAAACAATTTCATTATACTCCGGCCCCACCTATATATATCAATAACCAATCAAACACTCATATCGTACCTGTCTATCCTCCGCACACCTTAGTTAACCTCCGGGCAAGTTCAACGTGCGACCACCGTCCGATGGCCCTTCTCCAAATCAACGACTCTTGGCAATTTCGCTTAGATTCCAACGTTGGGCTTTAACGTGCGATGGCGTGGGTTAAACGGTTGTTTTCCGGGGTCACTTCGCCACGTGTCGCATTCCCTATGGAATCGCTCGCGAATAGGAAATACCGCCTACTCCGCAAAAGCGGTGCGATATGGGCAACCCGCTTTTGTGATTCCACTCATGGTTTTGGTAGAGGGCTTGACCACGGGTGCATGTCTGGTTCCACTATCCTTTTGTTTGTTAACTCATGTCCAATCCTTGGGTCAGGTTCCGAAAGCACAACAATTTTGTCTCTTTATTAAGCGGGATTTTAATATGTGTATTATCAAAGAAAACCAACACAAATTTTATAAGAAAATTGTTCAAAAGTCGAGCCCGCCGGACTTCAAACGGCGATAAACCATAATTCAAACCAAATTCGCGTTCCAAAATAACCTGCTGACGTCGGCCAATTTTGTGACGCGAATTTCTTATCAAATTCGCCCTAATATTTTACGGGTCCGGATTTCCACTGCGCGAGCGGCCCAAACAAAGATCCGCTCCAATCAATTTTTGCCACGTGTCCTCAATAAAAACTTGCCCTGCTCCCAGCTGTGGGTGCATTCGATGGCGTTTAAGGTGATGGGACATGGATATGGCGATTTCATATCATTCGCATTAACATTTAACGTTGTTCAATTAAGTTTTCACATCAAATCTACATTAATTAATTTTTAACACTATTCAAGATCGGACCTCCACTCCTCTGAGCGATTCCGCACGCTCCAATTTGATCCGGCCTTCGGCTCTCATTATTAATGATCAGAGATTCATTATGACGGGCGTCCTTTGATTGCATTTCAGATGGGTCGACATACAAAATGGCGTTTAGCCATGGTTTTTCAGACAAGCCGGTTGCTGGATTACACTGTCTGGTAACTGTGACGATAAGGAGAAGTGGCCAACGGAACTTCTGCCTAGACTTTGCTGCATATTTCCATTTCTCTCGGTTCTGTCTTTGTCTGTCTTCCTCTGTTAATTGGAATTCTGCTTCTTCGTCTCTTGTGCCCACTGCGCCTGAGATTGCACCCATGCCTCGCGTGCGTCATAGGATGCGTTGCCGCAGGGGGAGCACTAGAGGTCAATCCCGGCGCGCTCCCTCCAGCACCTCAACAGAGATGACTTCCGGCCAGTCCAGTGATTATTACTTAGGTCGATATCCAAATACTAGGAGTGGGCGGGGTCGGCTTGTAGCATCTGGCCACCGTATGGATTCCCCTGCTCCTGGCTTCCCCACCGCTAGTTCACCTTCTCCCACGACGTGCACTGCGCAATTTTCCTTTGATTGCACTCTCAACCGCCCGCGAATCACAGCTGTAGTCACTGTGGTCTTCCGCGAGGAGGCCCAAACGGAGGAAGAATGCACCCGTCCGGCGGGTCTGAGCTCGGAAAAAGCCGGCCAGCATTCGGGCCTTCAGGAGGGGAGTCGTGGCATGCATGTGGAGGTCGATAAGGAGAAGTGGCCGGCGGAACTTCTGCCTAGACTTTGCTGCATATTTCCATTTCTCTCGGTTCTGTCTCTGTCTGTCTTCCTCTGTTAATTGGAATTAAGCTATTGTCTTGTACCCCATGCGCTGAGATGCAGCAACCTCGTGCGTCCTTGTACGTTGCAGGGGAGGAGCACTGCAAAGGTCATCTCGTAGCGCTGCCTCGGCCACCTCAACGAGAACCCTTCCGGCAGTTGTAGGATCTGGCCAGGAGTCGATATCCAAATACTAGGAGTAGGCGGGGTCGGCTTGTAGCATCTGGCCACCGTATGGATTCCCCTGCTCCTGGCTTCCCCACCGCTAGTTCACCTTCTCCCACGACGCGCACTGCGCAATTTTCCTTTGATTGCACTCTCAACCGCCCGCGAATCACAGCTGTAGTCACTGTGGTCTTCCGCGAGGAGGCCCAAACGGAAGAAGAATGCACCCGTCCGGCGGGTCTGAGCTCGGAAAAAGCCGGCCAGCATTCGGGCCTTCAGGAGGGGAGTCGTGGCATGCATGTGGAGGTAGCACCTAGCGATCCTGGACCTTCCGAAGGATGGTGCCGAATCGTGGAGGAACCAACGGAGGATTAGTTTGGTTAATTTGTTTTTCTTGCTTAGCAGGCCCAGTTAATTGGGCTGCTTTTAGTTTATTTTACTGTGCTGGACCTTTCAGTAATATTTTTGAATTCTATAAATTAAACGTTCAAGACTGGTTTCCCCGTATGAGGGTAGTCTTCTTAATTTTTTGATTTTTTGATGACAAATTTGCCATGAGTATGGCCAGGCAATGTTTTTGACTTCGGTGTAATTTTATTCGCAATGTTAATAGAATAACTTTACTTAGAATTCTCACATGATTAGCGTTTTTCTTGATCTGTTCAAGGATTTTGGGTACTTTAATTTGTATTTGGAACAATGGACGTCGGTACTCTATCTGTTGCTTTATTGTTCTACATACTACTATTTCACTTTCTTATAGATGCCTCGGGCATATTTGAATGCTTTCTCAGATTGTCGATAATCTCCATGTGGACCGTTACTGGATTTTATATCATGTCCCTGTATGTGACATGGGGTATTTTTCTATCATTGTCTGGGGTGGGACTTCCACTTTTCTGGATGGATATTTGGGTTCCAATCTTGAGATGTGAAAATGTAATGACTTCATGGACTGTTTTACTTCATATAATATATTCAAAACAACGTTTTTTCTCTTGTGAAAAAAAAATGATTAATGTTTATCGCTCTACCTTCAAAACTAGCGATGCTGGTCTATGTTGCTGGTTTATTGATATGGTCTGATGGTATTTTTATATTTTGGAAATATCACACTCCTCACATGATTAGCGTTTTTCTCTGTTCAAGGATTTTGGGTACTTTAATTTGTATTTGGAACAATGGACGTCAGTACTCTATCTGTTACTTTACTATTCTACATACTGCTATTTCACTTTCTTATAGATGCCTCGGGCATATTTGGATGCTTTCTCAGATTGTCGATAATCTCCATGTGGACCGTTACTGGGTTTTATATCAAGTCGCTGTATGTGACACGGGGTATTTTTCTATCATTGTCTGGGGTGGGACTTCCACTTTTCTGGATGGATATTTGGGTTCCAATCTTCAGATGTGAAAATGTAATGACTTCATAGACTGTTTTACTTCATATAATATATTCAAAACAACGTTTTTTCTCTTGTGAAAAAAAAATGATTAATGTTTATCACTCTGCCTTCAAAACTAACGATGCTGGTCTATGTTGTTGGTTTATTGATATGGTCTGATGGTCTTTTTATATTTTGGACATATCACACTCCTCACATGATTAGCGTTTTTCTCTGTTCAAGGATTTTGGGTACTTTAATTTGTATTTGGAACAATGGACGTCGGTACTCTATCTGTTGTTTTACTATTCTACATACTGCTAATTCACTTTCTTATAGATGCCTCGGGCATATTTGGATGCTTTCTCAGATTTGTCGATAATCTCCATGTGGACCGTTACTGGGTTTTATATCAAGTCCCTGTATGTGACATGGGGTATTTTTCTATCACTGTCTGGGGTGGGACTTCCAATTTTCTGGATGGATATTTGGGTTCCAATATTCAGATGTGAAAATGTAATAACTTCATGGACTGTTTTACTTCATATAATATATTCAAAACAACTTTTTTCTCTTGTGAAAAAAAAATGATTAATGTTTATCACTCTGCCTTCAAAACTAGCGATGCTGGTCTATGTTGCTGGTTTATTGATATGGTCTGATGGTATTTTTATATTTTGGACATATCACACTCCTCACATGATTAGCGTTTTTCTCTGTTGCAGGGTTTTGGGTACTTTAATTTGTATTTGGAACAATGGACGTCGGTACTCTATCTGTTGCTTTACTATTCTACATACTGCTATTTCACTTTCATGGACTGTTTTACTTCATATAATATCTTCACTTTCATGGACTGTTTTACTTCATTGTTGTAGGGTTTTGGGTACTTTAATTTGTATTTGGAACAATGGACGTCGGTACTCTATCTGTTGCTTTACTATTCTACATACTGCTATTTCACTTTCATGGACTGTTTTACTTCATATAATATCTTCACTTTCATGGACTGTTTTACTTCACTGTTGTAGGGTTTTGGGTAATTTAATTTGTATTTGGAACAATGGACGTCGGTACTCTATCTGTTGCTTTACTATTCTACATACTGCTATTTCACTTTCATGGACTGTTTTACTTCATATAATATCTTCAAAACAACGTTTCTCGTCTTTTAAAATTTTAAATTTTTTTTTTAAAAATTGAACCCTCCGTCGGTCTACCGACGCCTTGTAGACGTCGGAACTGCGACAACCCAGCAACGTCGGAAGAGAGACAGTATGAAAACGTCGGAAGAGCGACGTTCCAAACGTCGGACCACATATCGTCGGAATTACGACATCTTCCAGACATCGGAAGAGTGACGTCCAAAACGTCGGACCACGTTTAGTCGGAATTGCGACAGTTTACAAGCGTCGGAAGAGCGACGCCAAAACGTCGGACCACGTTTAGTCAGAACTGCGACAGTTCATAAGCGTCGGAAGAGCGACGTCCAAAACGTCGGACCACGCTGCATCGGAATTGCGACGGTTTATAAGTGTCGGAAGAGCGACGTTCCAAACGTCGAACCACATTTCACCGGAAGTGCGACAGTTTACAAACGTCAGAGGCGCGACGGTTTGTGAGACGTCGGAAGAGTGACGCTTGTTCGGAACGACGGAAGAAGTGTCGATAGTGCGACACTTTTTACTTGCGTCGGAATGGTGACGGCATGACAAACCACAGTTTTTCTGCCCCCGAACTGTCGCTCTTGCGACGGCTATGTGTCGGAATAGCGACGAATTGGCCGTCGGAATATCCGCCAAATTCTCTAGTGTAAATTGCGTTGTGCATGTGGACATGATCCTCCATGTTTGACTACGCCATGTATCCAAGTCATCCATCATGTCTAGGTGCAATGTACACCCTCTCCATCATGTATCAATTAATTTCACAACTTCCTCCATCACTTCATCATGAATTCTCCATGATCTTATGTTTGATCTCTTCCAAGATCCTAGTTGACTTTATCAACCTCCATGATCTATCTCATTAATATGACATGATCTTCAATTCCTCTCACATTAGTAGTGGCTCCACTACCTTATTATGTATATCTAGGCTTAATTAATCCACATTTACACATAAAAAGTGGATATTTATTCATCACGAGGATTATGGGTCCCCCCACCCTTTTATTTAATTAATTAAGTAGGTTTATTAAGAACTCTAATATTCCAAATATCATGTGAAAAATTGGGAATATTACACAATATACCCAAAGGTACGTGGAGAAAGATCCTATACATTCACGTGACGTGGAACAGTATATCACCCCCAGGATGCAACATGAGAAATCAATGACAGGTCCTACGTTTAACTACGTCGGAACATGTCTCAAGCCTAGAAATCTATATGTTTGCATTCATAGTACAAATGCTCCTTATGTTGATTCAATAAATTTTACTGTTTATATTTTATTAAGTTTCATTTTGGGGCTCATCATGAACGTCACCTAAAAATCCGTAAAATGAAAATATAGCATGAGAAATGGAAATCTTTCTCTTTCAATGAAAATCTAGCAAAGGAGGGGAAGAAACAATAGTATAAAACATACAACATGCAGAGAACAAGATACAATATCCAATTTCACTTTAAATGCACATAAAAAACCCTAAATTCCAAATGCACAATTTTTCTTTTCACCGCACTTAATTTTCGAAATGAAGAAAACGAAGATGCAAATGCTTAATCACTAATTCAAATGCAATTTTCAAAATGAGGACTAGAAAAACAATTCATCCAAGCAATTAATAACCAAACGAAGTCATTTTTCAAGTGACCAAATGATAAAAACAAATAAAAATCAAAACCAATTCTTACCAAAGGAAATCAAACTCAAATGAAAACAAATGGAGGCTTAATGTAACATCCCAAAAGGGAGAATGCAGTAATACTTCACACAATATAAGAACTTACAACAAGATAAACAATAAATCTTAAGTACACATCAGAATATGCAGAAAGAGCTGAGCCATTTTATTATATTGGAGATGATTTAGTTACGCAAGTACAAGATATAGGTAGATCTAGCCAAAAATATGAGCTAGGATCACCCTAAAAACATGTATGCAGTAGGTACAACATAAATCTTGAGGCTCTGAGAAAAATACTGCACTGTCTCTTTAGCAGAAGTTGAACATATGGATGTAGGCTGAAAAGAGAAATTTATATCTACTCAAAACTAGAGCTCAGATGATGCCAAGATTCAACATCTGGCCAATGTGATGAATTCCCAAGATAACCTAGAAAGGATTTTCCAGATCTGCAACTTTGGAAAATTACCTCCCTAGGATTTGATCCTTGATTTGCTAGGAAATACAGATCTGAAGCTAGATGTAAAGAATAGATGGCTAAAATGTGTTCTCAAATCAAATCTATGCTTGAAGGGATGATCCCTTCATCAGATCTATGAGCTGAGAGCTCTATATCTACCTTCTCAAACCTCCAATGATGAATTCAACTACTGCAACATAGCTGCCAACAGAAACTGCGCTGTGAGGGAAAGAGAGGCTTTCTACCTACTAAAAAATGCTGCAATAATCTCCAGGCTGATGCTAAGACTGATGGCAATGTGAAGGAATGATCCTCCACTGGATTGCTAGCTGAAGTACTAGCAACTTCCTTCCTCCTTTCAGATCTGCAATATGGACAACGTTATTCCTAAAGGGAATAATGCTGCTAGGAGGTTAATATATTTTGGCCTAATTCCATATCTACAATGTGGCTCTAATAGTGCTAATATATAATCCCAAGTGATGGGAATAATCCCTCACCTTGTTCTCCAGTTGAAGTACTGAAGACAACTTCCACCTTCCAAACTGATCTTCAGAAATCTACAGATTTATGAATATGAAAGTTCTGCAGAAAGTAGAGAAAGGAAATGGCACTTAAAGCCTGATGTGTAATGAAGTACAATCCTCTTCCTTAGATATCACTCAAAGAAAGAGGTGGGATTCCCACCTAGGAACACCTTGTGCTAAAAAACACCTGCAATCTCTGTTAAATAGCCCAAGAATGCAGTGGAATGTCACTTGAAAATTCCAGATCTAAAAGATCATACATCGAATAATCCAAGATGCCTTTCACCTTTTCCTTCATCTCATTTATAATATTTGAGCCTCCCCAAGCCTTGGCCCTAATTTCAACTGCGTAGTGTCATGTGGACAAGATCCTCCAAGTGGGACTGCGCTGGTTGACCAAATCAACCA
Source organism: Pinus albicaulis (assembly GCA_034641835.2). NCBI lineage: Eukaryota > Viridiplantae > Streptophyta > Pinopsida > Pinales > Pinaceae > Pinus > Pinus albicaulis. The sequence continues at coordinate 198,451 of JAXQQM020088467.1, forward strand.
AACAATCTAGGTGCAATGTACACCTCCTCCATCATGTTTGCTTCATTTGCACATGATCCTCCATTACTTGATCATAAATTCTCAATGATATTTTGTTTGACATCTTCAAGATCTCAGTTGACTGAATCAACCCTCCATGACCTTTCTCATTAAATGAGACATGATCTCCAATATCATTCACATTAGTAGTTTCTCAACTACCTGTTTTTGCATATCTAAGCTAAATTAATCCACATTCACACACACAAAGTGTATATTTATTCTTATTGAGGATTGTGGGTCCCTCCACCCTTTTATTTACTTAATTCATTAAGAAAATCAAGGACTCTAATATTCCAAATATGATGTGAAAATTTGGGAATATTACAGTCCCCCCAGCAAAAATGTTGCTTGTCCTCAAGCAACTCCAAAAGGAGATGCAAAGCCATCTATTCCCCTCCAAATGGCATCCACATAAGGAAGGCTTCCTCCATTTGCTACAATAGGTTATGCATGTTTGGTTCCAAAGTTGTCTTTTAAAAGCATAAATAATGACCTTCAACTGTTTGGTTAGATGTCCTCCTCCCATCATGAAGTACCAAGTGACAACCCTATGATGTCCAACATCATCATCAATACATGAGAGACATAAAACAAAGTATCTCTCTACACAAAGGAAAAGCTTATACAATACACTCCTTCATCCCATGTTTCATGAATTTGATTGAGCATTGTTAAGCTCTCCTTCTTATCCCTGTTGGCCTTATTGGATCCAAAATTCATCATTCCAAATTTATGCAAAAGAAGAAGGGAAGGAGTAGCATGGGTAGAAAAATATGTCAAACCATATTCCCCTAACAATAACCACCGGAGTAAGGCCCTTTGTTGCCATCCTCCATCTCCTCCATGTAAGATGAACAAGACAAACTCCCCCAAAAGCAACCAAAGCAACAAGAGATCTTGCTACTTTCTCTCCTCCTCATGTGCATTATGAAGCAAAATCATACTAATGGAAATATGAGATGTCACATCAGCCCCATACAAAGAAACATCATCAATGCACATCATGAGATCATTATGCCAAGTTTTACACAATACAAAACACATAGACATAGGAGATGTCATGTGGTGGCCAAACTCTCTCAAGTGAAACCAAAATGAACATGCATTCCTTTGCTGCAATTTTTCATTGAAACACAAGGCATGATTCAGAAAATGTGAGCTATTGGGTGGTATCGATACTCACCCAAGAGCAGCTAGCGTAGCCATGCCTCCTTCTTCATTTCATATGTGCTTTTCAAGGCATGGATCAGAAAAATAGGTGTCTTTGGAGAGTGACATAAATCTCCCAATGGAAACCAACGTAACAAATCATGATGGCTCATACAGATATGCAAGTGGTTTTGCAACCCCTTGCTTATCATCCTTACCCATTCACTCCCGTGTGGATGATGAATGAGGTGTTGCATAATCGTGGCATCCTCCCTTTGTAGAATGCCATCCTTCCCAAACTGTTGAAGAACTTTGCATTTCATTAAATGTTAAAATGCATCTCTAATGAGATCTTGTAATGAGATTATCTCTCCATCAAAGGCCCTCCAAAACCAAAGAAGTTTTGGATTTACTGCAAGTAGATGTTTCTCTTTGAGCAGTGAGAGGCTCATTGAGAAAGGGTCATCTAGAAGGGAGAAAAGGTTTCTCATTTCAAGATGTCTACCATTTGTCATCTTTGCTTCCATTGCTTCATGAGTGAAGCTACCTCCAAAATTATCCAAGAATTATGAAGGCCTTTCTTTGTCACAACTACTAAGTGAAAATGCTGTAGATCTGCAGGGTAATACATATGCTATCTCAAAGTAAGGCACAATACTGATCTCATAATCAGCCATTGTACATAGGATAATGCTAATCCCATTTTCTGAAACTATACATGTCAACTCAAGGGGTTTGATGTAGCTCAACAATGATGAAAAGGGATAGTTTTCAGTATCCTCCTTGATTAGATCAAGCGTCCTCTATGCTGTGATATGTTTATGCTTCAAATCATCACTTTTTTCTAACCCTTGGTTATGCATTGATCTTGAAACAATATGTGCTGAAATTTTATGCATACCTTGGATCAACTGATATGTGGGAACCTCTTGATAGAACACAAGAGTTCCTCCAACCGGGACAATAGTGCCTCCAACTGTTGGTAAGAGTGATGGCCTCTTTTCTTCAAGTGTACCAGCACTGGTATCTTCCTCTTCTTCCTCATGCATATCCTGATCCATGCATGGGACACCATATGTCAAGAGCTCAAGACTACCTTGCAAAAATGCAAGTGTCTCTTCTCCAGACACAAGTACTTCTGCAGCAGGTGATGAAAGTAGTGACCTCTTGTCCAGAGTGACAAGATTGAAAGTCTCCTTGGTTCCCTTGGGAGATGTCTCTTTGTAGCACATCTCTGTCCTCTCCAAATCAAAATTCTTCCTCAACTTGTGAAAGAAATCTGAATACTTGGTCACCTTTGCATGCTCTAGGTGCCCAAACCACCAATCTTCTACTTCATCTAAGAGATGAAGTGTTGCAATTTGAACAACCTCCTCTTCAACCAAAAGATGTAGCTTGAAAAATGAATTTAACTCCCTCCTCCAAGCCTTAACATTGCTTGAGGAAGATCCATCAAATGTAGGAAAATATAATATATTATGCCTCTTCCTTGTATTTCTGATACAAGATCCTCTTTCTTCTCTAATCTGGAAGAATCGTTGGAGAGCTAGCTTCTCCTTGAAAGCTCTAGAATCTGCTTTGTACTCTCCAAGATATAGACTGAGAGTCTCATGAGTCTCAGTTTCATTCCTTTCTTCACTTCGATACCTCTCACCTCCTTCAAAGAAAGTGGGCATAGTGGATCTATGAGGAGATATAGGATTCTCCGGTCTTCTTTACTGTTGATAGGAAGTACTTTCCTCATCACATCTTCTTCTTGGATCTTCTCTCTGTTCTTCCTCCTTCATTTGATAGACCTCCTTGGAGAGATCTTGCATGGATCTAAAGAAAGGAGTGACATATTTTTCATCCTCCATGATATATCTCATCTATTTGTTCTTCTTTCAATATAAAAAGATGAAGTGTCCACAAGCTCAACCAAATATCATGCTCTGATACCACTGTAATATCCCAAAAAGGAGAATGCAGTAATACTTCACACAATATAAGAACTTACAGCAAGATAAACAATAAATCTTAAGTACACATTAGAATATGCAGAAAGAGTTGAGCCATTTTATTATATTGGAGATGATTCAGTTACACAAGTACAAGATATAGGTAGATCTAGCCAAAAAGATGAGCTAGGATCACCCTAAAAACATGTGTACAACAGGTACAACGAAACTGTTGAGGATCTGCAGCAAATACTGCGATGTCTCTTCAGTAGAAGTTGAACATATGGATGTAGGCTAAAAAGAGAAATTCAGATCTACTCAAAACTGGAGCTCAGATGATGCCAAGATTCAAGATCTGGCCAATGTGATGGATTCCCAAGATAACCAGAAAGGATTTTCCAGATCTGCAACTTTCGAAAATCACCTCCCTAGGATTTGATCATTGATTTGCTGGGAAATAAAGATTTGAAGCTAGATATGAATAATAGATGGCTGAAATGTGTGCTCAGTTCAGATCTATGCTTGAAGGGTTGATCCCTTCATCAGATATATGAGTTGAGAGCTCTAGATCTACCTTCTCAAACCTCCAATGATGAATTCAGTTGTTGCAACACAGCTGCCAACAGAAACTACGTTGTGAGGGAAAGAGAGGATTTCTGCCTGCTGAAAAATGCTGCAATAAGATCCAGGCTGATGGTAAGACTGATGGAAATGTGAAGGAATGATCCTCCATTGGATTGCTAGCTAAAGTACTAGCAACTTCCTTCCTCCTTTCAGATCTAGAATATGGGCATCGTTATTCATGAAGGGAATACTGTTGCTAGGAGGTTAATAAATTTTGGCCTGATGACAGATCTGCAATGTGGCTCTGAGAGTGCTGATATATAAGCCCAAGTGATGGGAATAATCCCTCACCTTTTTCTCTAGTTGGAGTACTGAAGACAAATTCCACCTTCCAAACTGATCTTCAGAAATCTGCAGATTTATGAATATGAAAGTTCTACAGAAATTAGAGAAAGGAAATGGAACTTAAAGCCTAATGTATAATGAATTACAATCCTCTTTTTTAGAGATCACTCAAAGAAATAGGTGGGATTCCTGACCGGGAACACCTTGTGCTAAACAACACCTGCACTCTTTGTTAAACAACCCAAGAATGTAGTGGAATGTCACTTGAAAATTCCAGATCTAAAAGATCATACATCAAATAATCCAAGATGCCTTTCACCTTTGCCTTCATCTCCTTTATAATATTTGAGCCTCCCCAAGCCTTGGCCCTAATCTCAACTGCGCAGTCTCATGTGGACAAGATCCTCCAAGTGGGACTGCACTGTTTGACCAAATCAACCAAACATTCTAGGTGCAATGTACACCTCCTCCATCATGTGTGCTTCATTTTCACATGATCCTCCATCACTTGATTCTAAATTCTCAATGATTTGTTTGACATCTTCAAGATCTCAGTTGAATGAATCCACCCTCCATGATATTTCTCATTAAATGAGACATGATCTCTAATCTCATTCACATTAGTAGTTTCTCAACTACTTCTTTTTGTAGATCTAAGCTAAATTAATCCACATTCACACACACAAAGTGGATATTTATTCTTATTGAGGATTGTGGGTCCCTCCACCCTTTTATTTACTTAATTCATTAAGAAAATCAAGGACTCTAATATTCCAAATATGATGTAAAAATTTGGGAATATTACACTTAAGGAAGACCACAAGACACTCAAGACTCAAGGAAGGTTAGCTAAAATTAGGTTTATCAAAGAGACACTTAGAAACAAGCAAAAATTTTGTGCAAAAATGGGGATCAACGTTGGTGGAGAGGAGGCACAAGTGCTCTGCAAGGATAGGACAAAGTTTGCCTAAGTGAGTCGCAACGCTCTGTCAGAGGCACTATGGGAGAATAAGTCCTACGAAAGAGGTTTTCAGCACAAAAATTGCAAAAAAGGCTCAATGAAATAACTTCCTAGGCTTGTTCTTGACTGATGAAAGTAGCAAAGGTCTATGAAGGAGGTAATAAAACACAAAGGACAAGAAAAACCACCGAGGGAATACATCGATCCCGAGAGAAGCTGCCAATTGTTTATGTAGGATTTACGATATCAGACAAAATTATCTCCCCTACGTTCGATGGAAAACCTAGAACAACAAAGAAACATAGAACCCAATGCTTTCATTAAAGTAAATAGATGATGGAACGAAGCCTACCTAGAATTCATCGCACACTTCATTCCTTCTTCAACTTGAATGCTCCAATTTCAGCTTTGATTGCCAAAATTAGAACCTGCACAGTCATATAACACAAACCAAGAAACTACAATATCTATGCAGTATTATCTAAGTACTATATTCAATAGATCAACATGGTATTGAAATAATTGAAATAACGACAATCACATTTAGGAAACGGAGAACTCTTTGCATTAATATAAATGGAAGGAGATTACAACCACAAATAGGTGTTGATCTTGTAGAAGAGCTCCTCCAAGTTGTTAACTTGTCCTTTCCTTGTCACAATATGCACCTTCAATCACCCTAAATGCATGAATGTTAAGCTCTCACCTCAACATCATAAGGGTAGAATCCAAAATCCAACCATTCTAACCTCTTTCATAAGCAATATGGTAAATATATAGTGGAGTGGGGTAGGTTGGGAGTTCTTATCCAATTATCAATCTAAGGTTTTAGATCCACCTTTTATGGGAGGATGGGATCAAATGATAAGGGATGGAAACTCCGAAGAAGGATGAGATAGGATCTACATTTTTAATCCAAGGTAAATGGTTGTAGCAAATTCTAGAAGCTTCTAGAAGAAGAAGCTTCCAAAAATTCTCTCTTTTTCCTAAATTTCTAGAACCAACATAGGTGCAAAGGGGAGAAACCTGTAGGTTATCAACTCTGGCTAGAGTGATGCAACTTGTAGGTGAATGTTGTCCAGAGGAAGGATGGGGAGCGTTGGTGCTAAAATTGGCTCATATGAGGTGGTTTCAGGAAGAAATTCTAGGAAATGAAGGAGTTTCACTTAGGGCTTTGTGCAATGATGTTGACAAGGGTTAATAGGATGTTGATTGATCCCTTTAGGAGGCCAAATGACTAGATGTGACAAAATGGCCTATAACACCTCCCTTTTAGCTATACCCCACGTACTCAACCTCCTCAATGGGGTAATCCATCACTAATATGGATACCTCAAGTGGCTCAACCACGTACCCTAATGAATCCTCCTTAGAAATATCAAGCGCACCAAAAAATTCCTCCAAAGAAACCACAAATGTCTTCCCAACCAAATCCAAATCCCAACAACAAGCAACCTTAACTAAACTACAGTGGAGAAACCACTTACCAAACCTATGTTGTATAAATATAGGAAATCAACCTTAGGTCTAATAAGGTCCTTCTAGATGTTCATCCACCTCCTCTAATAGAGAATCTCGAGGAAGATAATGAATAATATGTACCTCCAGTCACCCAAAAAAAAAATATCTATCCTAAAAGGTTGACAACACTCAAAGTACACACCCCAGAAGAAGATGAATTTATAGGAGAACTGAAAAATATGTGTTTCAAGATACCTCTCCTTCAAGCCACCAAGGATGTTCCTATTTAAAACAATTTCATTCAGGAATAATGTCTTAGAAAGGCCTGGAAGGGCATGGAAGGAAGAATAAGTATGCCCCCACTATTAATTTCATAGGGAAAATAATTGATATTATGTAGGGGAGAGTAACCATCCCCAAGTACTTATATCCTTGGAGCCGAGAAGTGGATGTACACAAAAATAAAATTGTATTTTCGAACACTCTCATTGATCTAGGAGCTACAATCAATGCCATGAACAAGGAAACCATGCTCAAGCTTAACCTCCAAGTATCTATAATAAATACCTCTATTGTGCTAGAACTTGATAAATCAATAGTAGCACCTTAAGGTATCTTAGTGGATGTAATGGTCTCCATTGATTTCTGGGAGTATCCCATTGATTTCCTTGTCCTTCATACCAAGTCCAAGTCCAATGGCTACTCACTCTTAATAAGACCCTCGTTAGCCATTATTAATGCCTACATCAACTGTAGGATTGGGAACATGAATATCACCAATGGACAATCAAGGTACTAGCTTGTATTATAACCCCAAATGAAACCTCTTGTTGAGGATGAATTTCTAACATGGATAGAGGAAGAAAAAGAAGAGGAATATTTCCTCTCATCATCCTACCCTATATGTACATTATAAACCACCATTAGTATTAGGAATATTGATGAATCGAATTTGATTAATAAATTTATGAAAAACCAATACCCTGTTGCCATGAAGATTAATGGCTTAAAAGAAGATGCATTTATAGGGAATCATATTTATTCTCAATAAAATTCGTGGGAATATTTTATAATTGTTGGTTCTAAGCAAAACAATGTGAAAAACATAGAAATAAGCCCCTCCAAAACCTTGAAAATCAACACCTTTTTCTCAATTGTTAAAGCAGACCAATTGCTCATTGTCTTGAAGCAACATGTTGATGAATTTTCATGGGAATATAAATAAATGAAGGGAGTTCATCCTTCTATTTGTACTCACCACATATATATCAAGGAATATCATAAACCTATTCTCCATCCAGAAAGGCAAATTAACCCTACATTAAAATACATTGTAAAAGATGAATTACAGAAATTTTTGGATGCAGGATTCATCTATCCAATATTGGATAGTGAATAGATGTCTCCCATATTAATTATCCTTAAGAAGAATGGAAAGTGGATAATTTGTGTTATTTATAGAGAAATTAATAGTGCCACTAGAAAGGCTCATTTTTCCTTGTCCTTTATTGACCAAGATATTGATGTCCTTGCATGGAAAATGAGCTGGGAGGATCCTAAAAATGCATAAAATTCAGAGTCTCCAAAATCTCATGGAAATAGCATCATATTAAATAGCTCGATGAGAAAATTATGGCGCAAATTTAATTGAGTAAATATAAATCTATATGCAAAAGCTATCACAATTTGAAGTTTTGTAACAATGGGGAAAAATTCAAATTCAAGGGTGATGCGGAATGTCCTGGAGTTGACAAGTGGCACATATTGAAGCTGGCACATGGCGTATTTTGGAGCTGACACATGGTGATATCTTGAGATAATATGTGGCATGTGACTAGGCACTCATGCAAGCACAGATAGACCAATAGGTGCATGACACATGGGCTAATGAAATGGTGCCATGTGGCAGCCAAAAAGGTGCCTACGTACATGGGTTGAAGAGGAGTGTTGGAGCCAATAGAAATTTAATATGTTACCTCTAGTTCATGAGGAGGATTCTCTACCATTAATCCATGACCTAATAGTTCTATATTAAATTCTATATATTATAAGATGGGATATGGTATTAATACCATATAATAAAATCCCACACAAAATCATACACACCATAATATATGTTTCCATATGATCCATGTGGGAGGTGTACTAAATATGCCATGTAACCATAAACTTTTTAAAAGAAATTTGAACCACATATGGTATGGTGGCCGACATTTATGGCATACGATATGTGGTTATAAAATTTTCATTATCATACTTAATGTTTGGTATAACAAGAGTTTGAATGTTTATGTATTAATGTAACCATGCTATGATTAAAATAACACAATTTATATCATATGGAGATGTGTTGTTTATAGTTTGTTTGTTTCAACGTTTTCGAGTATGTTCTCAACATATGTTTTATATTATATAGTTTTTACAACATACACCATTTTCAGTGTATGGTTATAATGAAGGGGTGTAACCTTCATGGACCCAAACATTATATAAGTACAAGAGTTTCTCCATTGCGAAAATAGATTTTTAGAGAGGGCGTCGAGTATGAACTTTTTGTAGAGCTGAGAAGGTTTTGAACTTGGTTTATTTTCAAGTCTAGATTTTTATACAAAGTGGCATTGAAGCTTGATTTTGTAGCAACCAAAGGAGTTTTGGTAGAAAATAGCTCAGTTTCGTAGAAGAAAGCTCCATTTTGTAGCAAAATTTTGGAGGCATTTTGGAGATGTAATAAAGAATTTGAGGCAAAGAGGTCACTCTCTTTGGGGTAGGACCTGGATACGGTCCACACTAGACAAACTCCGTTATCAATTGGTTTTTGTATCATTTCGTCTTGTCTCAATATTTTACATTTCATTTTAAATTTCATCTTCATTTAAATTATTCATGCTTGATTTAATTATTGTTTTGGTTTAAGTTTTATCATTCACACTTTACCATTTTTACAAACCAAGTCACATTGAATTATCCTAGGATAAGTCTAGATCATAAAAGGTTCTTCTCCCTTTTGGATGGGTTCAGTGGGTACAACCAAATCCATATCAGCCCTAAAGATTAGGATAAAACCACCTTCACATGTCCATGGGGAAATTTTTCTTACAAATTTCTCTCATTTTGTCTATTTAATTCCCCTACCACCTTCCACATGGTTTCATTGAGTATCATTTCTATAAACTTGTGCATGATTCAATGGAAACATTCATGGATGATTTTACACCCTACATGGATAATTTTCAAGAGGCTCTCTAAAACCTATGCAAAGTCTTGAGAGATGTAAAGAAATGAGCCTGTACCTAAGCCATGAGAAATGTGTGTTTATAAATAATGAGAGGATTTTCTTAGGGAAATTTCTCTCTTCAAAAGTTATCTGGAATTGGAGGATAACTTCTCCTTTCTAAAAAATGATCTTCCTCTAATGATTTGCAAGGAAAAATGGGCCTTATGACAAAACATGTTTTTATGGTATCCTTAATGATTATGAGTTAGTTTTCATGTAAAATTTAAACATAAGAAACATCTTATCATTTAAATCTTACAAAAATTCATAAAGAGAAACAACAAAGAAATTGATGATGGAGTTCAACCCTCCTGCGCTACATCTCTGGGCCTACTAACATAGCTAGAATGCTCCATATATTTCAGTGAAAAAGAGTACATACGTGTGTTGACAATACGAGTGGATAGTTTCCCCTTCAAGAAAATGTTCTCCTACAAAGAAATCTCACTCTAAAAAGCATTACAACCTATAGTTAGTCATGAAAAAATCAACAAGAAAAGGGTTCTCACATCAAGACCATGTACTCCATCTAAAAATGAGCATACAAGTACAAAAATTCCACATTGAAGTATGAAAAGAGGACTTTCCTCAACAAGAAATAGTGAGGAAAGACAAACACGAGTTGCACCCTTCAATTTATAGCTACTACAGTAAACACATGATGATTAGAAAAACCCTACAAGGTCTTCTCCATGCTCAAAATCCTTCAAAAACTGCTCCAAAACATTGATTGATCCTGGAACCCATAGACTAAAACCTGCAAAAAATCTCCTTATAAGTGCTCCAATCAGAAAAAAAAAATGTCTCCATTGGATCCATAATGTCCAAAAACCCCTATTTGCACTCTTTTGGAGCTCCAAAAGGCCAAAAACTCATAAAGTTATAGATCTCCAACCATTATGTTGTTATTCATCCTACAAACTTGATAAACATGTTAATCGAGCGACAAATACACCCTGATGTCTGCTCGGGAGGAAAAAATTTTGACTGCCAAAGGCACAAAATGTCGGACCATTAAAACGTCCATTAACCCCCATGCACGGAAAAATGTGGTCACGTGGCGCTCATGGGGCAGAGGGTTGGGCCAACAGCCCACCCCCGCCGGTTTAGGCCCCCAAATCATCAGACTGTTCTTCATATTGGGTGATTTGGCCACGGGTCGAGGCTAACCTCCCACCCCCATCACCGAAGCCCTCTCTACCATGCGGCAAGCTCCTATGAGCACCCATATGCCTAGGGATTGGGGCTAAGACTCTCACCAGTGCTCCCAAAAACTCAGCGCTCAGTCCTGTGATCGGTCATAGGACTAGGGGCTGGTCCTGAAACTTCACTCCCTCCTTCAAGCACCTTTCAGTCTTCCTCCTGTGGTCTTATGGAGATCTGGTGGCTAAGGGTTGGGGCTGCTCCCCGTGCCCAACTCCACTGCGCCGAGGTCGTGTGTACATACAGGTGATCAGGGGTCGGGGCTGAACACCCATCCCCTCCTCCCAAAACAACACCAACTAAACTTTAAATGGAGGTCGCAACCCTATGGGTTAAGACCCACAATGTAGAGGAGTTGGTAAGGCACTAGAGTTGGCCAATGAAAGTCGTGGGTTCGAGCCTGCCCGAGGTTTTCTAACCCTTAACAAATTTTTGACCAACCATGAGGTGCCACGTGGCATCCTATAATTGGACCACCACCAACCAATAAAAACGAGCCACCCTACACCTATACAAGGTTTCCACTTAGTAAGCCCTCATTAGTTCATATGCTCCTATTAGGCACGCTAGTCAACCAACCTGCAATTTATTTTGCTATCGACTAAAAAGTTCAGAACATCATAAATTTTTCATACGACATTCGATTGAGGCGAAACAAGTGTGTTTGGAATTAGAATGAAAAAAAATATGATGCATCGGGATCAGGGGAAGCTCCGACACAACTCAAATACAAATAAGTGGTAGATGACTAGCTCCCTAATGAGCATTGACTCTTTTCCATATCAAGCTTATTTACATGCTTTACTAACATAGCCAACTTCGAAGCTACTAGCTAATTCCCTCCTCACCTATCTTCAAAGGAGAAAAGAAAGATTTCCAAAAAGAGTTCATCTTACACTTGGATTGGGGGAAACCTATTCAAGTTGGGGCTTATCAGTGAAGGAGGATGAAATTTATGACATCCTCTCAAGTTTCCATGATGGACCCTATAGAGGCCATTTTTTTGCAAAGAGGATAGCCTACAGAATCCTGCAGGAAAGATACTTCTGGCCAACACTTCACAAGGATGCCCAAGGATATACTTCCCTATGTGATGAATGAAAAAGGATCAGGGAACCTACCTGGAAGGATGTGATGTCTAGTCCAACCTTATGTGTATTTTAATTAATTTGAGAAGTGGAGCATGGAATTTATTGGTCTCATTTATCCCCCATCCTAGTAGAAGAAGTGCATCATTGTTTGAAAAAACTATCGACCAAGTGGATTGACATGAAATAAGAAAAAGAAGTGATAGAACATAAATTAGCTAATTTTCTAAGAGAAAATATCTTCTACAAGTTTGGTTTTCCAAGGGAATTAGTGACATACCAAGGATCCTAGTTCACCTCCAATCTGGTTGAGGTAATAAGGAAACAACACCATATCTAACACCAGATGTCTATTCCATATCACCCTCAAGAAAATGGAAAAGTGTATTAGAAATAAAGCTGACCAATGTGATCAATAGTATAAAAAAGTATTGGGAAGAGAGACTTGTTAGGGCCACCTTGTCCTACAACACCACCTAGAAGATCGCTACTAGATTTACCCCCTATGATATATTATATGGTAGAACTTCAAGAAAAAAGGACATTAGTGAGGGGCAAAAAATGTCACCATAAGCTCATCGGTGAGGGTCAAAAGAGCCTTCGTCACCAAAAACTGAACATCACCAAAAGGTGGCATTGCCAAAAGTATAGGTGTTGTGGTGACATTCAAGGTCTGTCACCAATAATGATTTATAATGATGGATAGTGACCGTCACCATTTCATATGAGAAATGGTTACAGATAATGGCCTCTGTCACCAAAAAACTAAACGTCACCAAAGCTGGCATCGCCGAAATTATGTGTTGTGGTGACATTCAAGGTTCATAACAAATATTGATTATAATGACAGATAGTGACCGTCACCATTTCATACGAACAACAACAATTTTTTGTGATGGACCTTTCATGGTCATCACTATTGGTGCATATATACGGCGATGTTCATTGACTGTCACCATTTCATATTTGGTGAGGGTTAAAAAATTTCATGATAAGCTCATTGGTGACATCATGTTCTGTCACAAATAATGACTATAATGCAAACAATTACCGTCACCATTTCATATCAACAACAACGATTTAGGGTGATGGACCTTTCATGGTCATCATTATTTAGGCTTATATATCATGGCATTCGTTGACCGTCACCATTTCATATTTTGGTGAGGGTCAAAAAATGTCACCATAAGCTCATTGCTGATGGTCAAAAGAGAATCCGTCACCAAAAATTGATTGCCACTATTAGCATCGGTATTTGCATCCAGCCATCAGTGATCAAAATCCTCTTATCATATCATTTTAGGAGTCCCACTCGGAAATTTTTTATCATTCCATTAGGTCATGCAAAAAATTAGTCACTGATGGTAGCCCCAAGTCCAAAAATCATCACTCTTCCACAAATTTGATTACTTGTTGGCATATCTTCATACCTTGTTGATTGTACATCATCCATAAAATCAACATTAGTAATCTCATCTTGAAATTTAGTACTTCAAGGTCTCATTAGGTCTATTAGGTTTTTTCAAGGTCTCAATAAAAGCTTCATTCCATTGCATAAGGTCAGCAAGTGAAAGGGTGAACAAAATAAACATCTCTTTACCATGTAAAGAGATGATTTGCAAAGATGTAATTATCCTTTCAAAGTTGTGATTTTTATCTTGAATTGTAATTCTTATTCCAAAAAGATGTAATTTTTAATTTTCATGTTGTAATTTTATGTCATTTATATGTAATAAGTACAAGGTTCCCAAGTTTCTGCCACAATGTTCCAAGCATGCCAAAGCACCAAGAAATAAAATCCTAGATTTCTCACAACATATCAAATGATCAAATTTTCAAAAAGAAAGAGTCAACTGAAAGGAAAGTGTTTCAAAATTTTAAGTGAGTGATAGAGGAATAAAGTGGGACCCAAGGCCCAAATCATCAATGCACCAAGTATAAAATCACTCAATACATCAAATTCATCTTCATTTCTCCCTTGTAGCATTGAGTCACCACCTCCACAGCACGAAATTCCAGTTTGAAGGGCGAAAATTTGAATTTTTTTGGTGGCGTTGTGCACCTGGACATCAGGAGGTCTCACTTGTAGCTCGCGTTACGCACTTCCTTTAGGCATTGCGCACCTGGAAAAGGGAGGGTGCACCTATAGCAGGTGCTGTGCACCTACCCAAAAATTCTCAATGAGCTCCAAATCAATTGGAATCGCTTTCAAAATTCAACATACCATTGCCCATGCTCTCTAGCAAGCAAGTAAGCCACAATTACACCATTCCTCTTCTCCTCAAATCAATTTCTGTGGTTTTTAATGCTGTATGAAATATTTGGTGTTTTCTTGAGCTTAAAACCCTAGGATCACTATCAAATCCCCAATTTCCATTCCCTACCACCTCACATTCCTTTCCTACATTTCAATTCACCCTATCCCTACGCCCTATATCACTATCTTTGTTTCCCAAAACCCTAAGACCTAGGTGCTTCAATTCCCTAGGCTCCCAAAATCCCTATACCTATAATTAAATTCGCATTCACAATTCCCTTATCATTTCTACTCCATGTCGCCTCCCTCATTTCATAAACCCCTTCCTCCATCTCCCTAATTTTTTCCATCCCATTCCCCACTCCCTAAAGCTACATTTCACTCCCATCATCTCCCTAGGGTTTTTATCCAAGACACTATGGAAGAAGAAAATAGAGAAATCAGTGAGGAAGAAGAAAGGGAAGAGAGGAGGCCACATAAAGGGGGGAGGATCCTCAGAATTGAACCTCCAAACACCAAAGAACTCATGGCCTCTCCCATGACTATGACATGTTTCAAGCATGTAGGCTGCTTTGAATATTGTGAAAAAATACAAAGGGTCCAATATCACCCTATTTTGACCAGGTTTTTCATTTCTAATCTTCATGGAAACCAAGTAACCCTTGCTGGTGTCACATTGTAATATTCCTAAATTAGCATGCAACTAATAGGGATATTAATTTTTCTTTAAAAATCTAGTTAGATTAATAAATGTGCAAAGGATGTTAATCAAACTCCAAATGAAGAATAAATCAATGCCAAATATGAAAAAGGATAAATCTTGGCTATGTAAATAAGCACCCTTAGGTGTGAAAAGGGGCTAATCATCTTGACTAGGTCAACCTTGACCAAATCTACAACGTTGTATTGGAGGAGTGTTCATCAATAAGGCACAACATAATTCTAGTTGAAGATCTCTTGTGTGAAAGGGATGAGTCCATTGAAGATGGTTTAGGGTTTTGCACACTTTCATATTATAAAAGGAAGGGGAAGGCAGCATGAGGAGGTTGTTCATGATATGATCTTTTGATATATTGTCTATTTAGCCCATATAGCTTTCTTTGGTTGTTTAGCCTAGATTGCAAATGCTGTTTAGCATTGGAGTTCCTGTTTAGGAGTTCCTCTTCTTCCCATTAAGTAGCTCTTGGGAGAGTTGTATTTCAAAGTCCACTATCTGGCTTGAAGGCCAAGCTTCTCCTTTCAATTAAAACTCAAATCTTGTTGAGGGTTTGGTTGTCCTTGCAAGCTGCAGCAAGTGGAGATTATATCTATTTAGATCTAAGACATTTCAGTGCCCTTTTTTCAGTGGAGGAGTCCTCTGCTCTATTGGAGGAAGTTTATTGGAGTGATTGAGCTTCATTTATTGATCTTGGAATTTGGCCAATTTTTATCTATACCCTACAATGGAGTTTCTATTCTAGATCTGTGTTATTCTTGTAGGAGTTGTTGCAGGGAGTTTGGGTTCACTATTTGGAGAGTTGGTTTCTAAGTGTTGGGGATCTTCCCTTCACTTTAAGGTCCATTGGAAGAGATCTACACATTGTATATTTCAGATCTGATCTACATATTATGAATACTTCAGAATTTCTGAATATTTCTACAGATCTGCTTTCTTAGATCTCAGATCTACTGCTTATCCTTGGTGTAATGCTCAAAACCCCAAGGGTATCTGAAAGAGGAGCCTTTCCAATGCATGGATCTATTATGGATCTGACCTTTTATGCACATATCTACTCTAGATTTGACATGTAATTCAAATTTTTTTTCAGCCTAATAAAATAACGCTGTCAAGGCAGTTTCAGTCCATTCATGTGGTTGCAGCACCTCTTTTGAGGGAATTTCTTCTATTTATGTCTTGTATTTCCAGCTATGTATTTCATGGACTTCACTATATAACTATCTTGTTGCTGTAAATAATATTGAAGAACGTTTTATTGGCCTCCTGCCCTTGTTATAAGTGAACTGTGTTATTTCCTTGCTGTATTATTCATACATTGTTGCAGTCCCATTCTTGGGTATTTTTCAGCTATACTAGGTGTGAGAGATCTGTTTAACCCACCTAGAAAGATTTGTTTCTGTTCCCCTCTTGGATTTGGGTCTTGGATTATCAAATATAGGTGATCTAAGGGTTGAATTCCAATTCTGTAGCAGCCATTTCTGAAAAATGCGTTTTTTAGACATGCCTAGCTAGTAGTCCCAATTTGGGGATATTACAGTGGTATCAGAGCATCTATCTTGGCACAACCTGTGCTTATTGAAGAGCCAATATGTATTTTCATGGAAAGACAAGACCAATGAAGAAGTGTGGTTACATTGAAGACACAAAATAAAACGGTAAGATCCATTTTAATGGAAGTTTTCAAAGGAAAGAGTTCTCTAAAACTCTTTCTCAAGCTATGAATGAGATGAAGGAAGAAATCCAAGGAATGAAGAGGGACATAGAAGTCCCTCAAAAATATCTGCAAGATCTATATACGAGGAAAGCTCTAATTCCTCATCTTATGGGTGTGATCATTCGGCCACATCATCAGATTTACAACGCTCTATCAGCCACTTTTTCATGAAGAAGAGGAAGAAGAAAGGAGATGTGCCAAAGAGGGAGAATCTTGGTGATTATTTGCAGGAGTATGAGGCTCAATCTATGGAGTTCAAAGATCACTTGAAATTCCAAGTGTTTTGTAAGATCGAGGAGGAAAGAAGAAGCAAGCAGGATGGTGTGAGTAGATTCTTCCTATGTTCTTTTGATGGATCACCTAAATGTCCAGCTAGGGCTTGGGTGAAGGAGCTAGACACCTATGTGCAACAAAATCAAGTTTCAGAAAAGAAAGCCATCAAAGTAGAAGTGCTGCATCTTGAGGGTAAGGCTTATGCTTGGTGGTTTTTTGAGTCTTTTTCCTTAAATAATGCAAATACATCTACCTATGCAAGGTTCATTAAAAGAGTAGTGGAAAGGTTTGATGAAGAATCTTATGAAACACCTTCTATGGAGTCTATCAAACCAAATCAAACAAAACTTTTGCATGGATTGGAAGGGTCCTTAAATTCAACTCCATTTCAGAAAATCATTAAAGGGGATGGAAACTTGTATGATATTTTTCCAAGGGCAAAGTCCCCATTGCATGAAGATCTTTCTTTTCAAGAGGAAGACATGGAGATTCCTCCTTCAAAAGAAGACTAAGATATAAGGTCTCTTATTGATGATGATGCATTTTCAACTATGGAAGAGAAGGCTGAAGATGATAACGCAGTCATAACAAGAGCACATCTAGGACCTCATGAAGAGGAAGATGGAGCACTTGCTCCAAGGAGAGAAACTCTTGCACTCTTGCAAGGAGTTCCAAAGAATCTCACATATGGAGATTGTGGCACTATCCATGTGCAGCATGTGCCATCATCATCAAATGGTGAGATCTTGAAGATAGAAGAAGGAAAATAAGAAGGCAAGAACCACATGATGAGGAGAATACACCGCTCTTTATTTCAGAAGGTTGATGCATAAAGAAGGCAAGAGGATCTATGCAAGGAAGGCAAGGACAAATCTATCCACGCACATACACATCCTGCTCTATGCCTTGATGTCTCTTTACATGGAGGCATTCCATCGGGGAGACCTACTAATGGGAGGAAAAATAATTTTTTCTCTCAACTATGGGCAGCATTTTCATACTTGGCTAAGGAAGGAGCCTTGGGAGAAACTAGCACATCGTAGAGAATCTTTCATGGATTCAAAAGAGAGATAAGCAATTTTTTGAATTGGACATTGCTATCTCCCACTCAGTTATTTGCGTCGAAAAAGGAGAATTTAGAAGTCTATGATGGCATGGACATGATGTCATATGGAAACTCCATATCTTTTGGGTGGCCAATGATATTTTCATTCACAAAAGAGATTTATGAACATGACAAGAGGATATCAACACTCTTGCATGCATGGGCCACATTGAGGAAGTTTTGGAAGACAAGGACTTTCCAAGGGGAGGTTGAATTCCATCTACTTCAATCTTGTCTTGAGCAAGATTAGCTGCAAAGGAGGTAGCAAAATGAAGTTGATAGTACTCCAACATGTGACTTTGACATCAAGCATGTCAAAGAGGAGAGCCATGCTATGATAGGGGTTGCATTTCAGATTTCTATAGCACTATCATTGTTGGGGAGCCTAGATCCTTATTGGGATTCCCAACTTTTGATGGAATACTCCAAGGACCTTTCACATTTAAGGTTCTTGATGGGCAAGCATTGGATGGGAGGTATAAAGTAGTTGAGGGAGTCATTTATTCCCAATATCAAATATATTTGGCTAGAGACTCCAAGCTCAAGGAGAGACTACTTAATGCAGCCTATGAGATCTTGCTTTCAAAACCCACTGGTTTCATTAGAGCATATCATACTATCTTAGATGGATTCATGTGGCAAAAATTCAAAGAGGAGGTGCACTGTCATATGAAGAAGTGCATGGATCATTTGCTGGTTGAGGAACATAGCTCTTGGAAAGATTTATCATTACCACCTCCTTATTCATTGGGTGTGAGAGGGAGCTCATCCATGAGCTACCTTGTTGATTTAAACCAAGTGTATGATAAACATTGTATTGTTGATATATTTATTATATACTTTCATTTTCTTAACACTCATGTGTAGGGCTTTGCTCCAAGAGGGGGCACTTTTTCTTATGGTCTTCATGAGCCACTTTGGGCCATGAACAATGGTGATGTTGGTCATTCCTTGGAATATCTTCGAGAGATGATGCACTCTTCATGGTGTGATTCATTAACACCAAGTATCATACACCTTCTCCAAGCATGCAAGAAGGATGGAGCAGCAAACAAGTGTTGGGGAAAACACTTGTCATATCATATTCTATGGCAGTTAGGAGTAAAATTGCATTGGTTGCACATGAGGGACCATTTTCCTTATCTTTTATTGCATATGGCAGCTAGCATGAACTTAATTATGATCCCATATGCTGAATATGTTCTTATATTTTTTGGGAACATGGTTGGAGGAGAGACACATTTGTTGGATGTGTCCTTGGGGAAAGAAATTTCCTACATTTTTTGCACTACATGTTCTAAGGGGAGCATGGGAAAATATATGGCCACTATAGTATATCACTTGCTTCTTTATGAGATGGACCATATGATTGATTGGAGCACTTGGGGCATGCCTCTCATGAGAAATTGGGAGGAGATTTACTTTGAATTACCAAGATGGGAGGTGATTCATTTCATTTGGATGATAGCATGGAGGTGGGAGTCCTTCATTGATGATGAAATTCCCCATGTTTATCATCACTTATATCTTGAGGAGGCCATTGATCAGTAAGAAGGTTTCCATATAGACCTTCCTTTCTTTCATGATGAGAGCCATTTGGTTTATCCACCAAAGGTCAACTTGTACACTTGGGAGGAACCATTGGGAGACCGAATTATTGCAGAAAATCTGAAGCAATGGTGGAGACTATTGAATGAGGAGGCCACAAGAAGAGGAGGGGAGATTTTGCAGCACCCTTGCAGTTGCTTGAGGACACGCAACATTTGGGAGGGGAAGACTGTAATATTCCTAAATTAGCATGCAACTAATAGGGATATTAATTTTTCTTTAAAAATCTAGTTAGATGAATAAATGTGCAAAGGAGGTTAATAAAACTCCAAATGAAGAATAAATCAATGCCAAATATGAAAAAGGATAAATATTGGCTATGTAAATAAGCACCCTTAGGTGTGAAAAGGGGCTAAACATCTTGACTGGGTCAACCTTGACCAAATCTACGACGTTGTATTGGAGGAGTGCTCATCAATAAGGCACAACGTAATTATATTTGAAGATCTCTTTTGTGAAAGGGATGAGTCCATTGAAGATGGTTTAGGGTTTTTCACACTCTCATCTTATAAAAGGAAGGGGAAGGCAGCATGAGGAGGTTGTTCATGATATGATATTTTGATATATTGTCTGTTTAGACCATATAGCTTTCTTTGGTTGTTTAGCCTATATTGCAAATGTTGTTTAGCATTGGAATTTCTTGTTTAGGAGTTCCTCCTCTTCCCATTGAGTAGCTCTTGGCGGTTGAGGGTTTGGTTGTCCTTGCAAGATACAACAAGTGGAGATTAGATCTATTCAGATCTAAGACATTTCAGTGCCCTTTTATCAGTGGAGGATTCCTCTGCTCTATTGGAGGAAGTGTATTGGAGTGATTGAGCTTCATTTCTTGATCTTAGCATGTGGCCAACTTTTATCTATACCCTACATCGTAGTTTCTATTCTAGATCTGTGTTATTCTTGTAGGAGTTGTTGTAGGGAGTTTGGGTGCACTATTTGGAGATATGGTTTCTGAGTGTTGGGGATCTGCCCTTCACTTTGAGGTCCATTAGAGGAGATCTACATATTGTATCTTTCATATCTGATCTATATATTTTGAGTACTTCATAATTTCTAAATATTTCTGCAGATCTTCTTTCTTAGATCTCATATTTATTTCTTATCCTTGGTATAATGCTCAAAACCCCAAGGGGATATGAAAGAGGAGCCTTTCTAGTGCATGGATCTGACCTTTTACGCACAGATCTGCTCTAGATCTGACATGTAATCCACAATAGTTTTCAGCCTAATAAAATAATGTTGTCAAGGCAGTTTCGGTCCATTCATGTGGTTGCAACACCTCTTTTGAGGGAATTTCTGTTGTTTATGTCTTGTATTTCCAGCTATGTATTTCATGGACTTCACTATATAATTATCTTGCTTCTATAAATACTATTGAAGAAAGTTTTATTGTCCTCTTGCCCTTGCTATAAGTGAACTGGGTTATTTCCTTGCTATATTATTCATACATTGCTGCAGTCCCATTCTTGGGTATTTTCCAGTTGTACTAGGTGTGGGAGATCTGCTTAACCCACCTATAAATATTTTTTTCTATTCCCCTCTTGGATTTGGGTCTTCTATTATCATATCTAAGGGATCCAAGGGTTGAATTCCAATTATGTAGCATCCATTTCTAAAAAATGTGTTTTCCAGACATGCCTAGATAGCAGTCCCAATTTGGGGATATTACACACATTCACAATATCCACAACCATGATAGCAGCTACCACTAGAATTTCGAATGTTGGTGAAAAATGGTACAAACAAAAATACTTGGAGGATCATTACTATGAGCCCTACATTAAGCCAAGGTAAAAAAATGAAGGAAAGAGGGTCTTTCCTTTCTCTTACCTCCTGGATAGGTATGCCCCCATGATGAAAATCATCATGAAGTACTTTACTTGTGAAGGAAGGTTCTCTAGACTCTACACCTATCATGTCCAATTATTAATTCACTTTACAAGGGTCAAAATTATTAACATACCTTATTTTCTCTTAAGGAACATTGACAAAATGTCTTACCTTGTTCAAAAGAGAGATTATGACCATCAGATGAAAAGTATTTTTCACCACTCCCTCATCAAGATCATAGTCCTACATCACCTTGATCAATTGAACATCTCATGGAGCACTTTCATAGCAAATGACATCTTCACTGCTCCACCAGTTCAACATTCTCAACCTGTGCCTCCACCATCTCATCCTTCCACATCCATTCCTCCATCTCATACCACAGTTCCTACTTCATCATCAACTCAAACTACTCCACCCATTTTACCACCACCATCACCATTTCATGTGCACATTGGGTCACTAAGAAAAGTTGAGATTAGCAAGCCTAAGAATGTTGATTTGAGCATATTGGAAAAAAAATACTAGAGAGGTCATAGGCAAGTGTTTGACCCAAAAATTGTGGGAAGGGCCTTACCTTCTTCATAGACAAAGTAGGTAGAAAAAGGAAAAAAAAGGTGACAGAGGAAGATATTCAAGAACAGATCAAGAATGAGGAGAAAAATATTCATGAGATAGACATGGACTTTGACCTTGTTGATTTGAGTCAGCAAGATGATTCTGAGATCACTAGCACAAAAATCAAAGAAAAATAAGCCAATATTAGATAACTACAAACTAATCTTGAGAGAGTTAAATTTGTCATTACCTTTCTTGAGTAGGAGAACCAGCAACTAAAGACCAAACATCTCATTGATGAAGTGAAATTCATCAAAGCTCAAAGAGAGGCAGAAAAAGCTAAAGTCTTGCTTAAAGAGACGCTAGAAACATATGGCGTGACAGATGAAATAGAAGAACAAGTACCAATACAAAGGCCTAGGACTAGAGGGCTGAAAAGAGCTCTAGAACTAGAGAAGAAAAGAGAAGTTGAACTTGCAAATTAGTTGAACTTGAATAAACAACTTGCCATCATGATTAATGAAGACCGAGAGAATTGGCTTAATAGGGCCAACTAGACTCTTGAGAAGCTCCTAGACAAGGCAATGAAATACAATTATATTCAGAGAAGGATGACAAAGCATTATGCCAAAAGAAACAAGATTTCAAGGTCAAAACTTAAGAAGGCCAATGCAAAAATTGAAATCCTAACCATGCAAAAAGAGGAAGGGAGGCTTGATATCCTTGTTGAAGCCTCACCTCATGCATAAAATTCATCATCAGTCATCATTCAAAAAATTTTGACAAGTTTTGGGACATTTTTAAAAATTTTGGAAATTTTGTGCATTCCAAGATAGTTTTGTGACAGCTGGAAATCCCTAGGGTGTTGCGCTTTTGTTTGAGTCATTTTTTGGCAAAAAGGAGACCATCATTATATTTATAATGATGAATACATACAAGAAAACAAATTTTCTAAGCATGTTTTGGACATCTGGCAGGTGAAAAAGTGAAAAAAAACCCTAAAAATCACAGTTCTGCCTCCTTTTTCACCTTGGCAATGCACACTGAGAAGTCTTGGGATAATGAAATTTTGAGAGTAAAAATCAAGTCCATTTTTCAAACCAAGCATATATCTAGAAAGTAGATATGATAATATTTCCAATGAGCTATCCTAAGCTAAATTTGGACACCGGGAACCCATCCAAAACTTACCTGCAAGTTGGAGGGCGCACCTGGAATTTTGAGGGTGCACCTGGCACATTGAGGGTGCACTTGGAATTTTGAGGGCGCACATGAATTTTTCTGATTTTTCTCTATTTTTTCTGCAAATTTGATTTTTATCTTGGGAAATCAATATTTTACTTATGTAATTTATGATTTAAATGTAATTTTCATATTTTTACGGTTACCTAGGGTAAATACATTAGATGGAAACTCATGATGAGGTGTAATGAATAAGTTTGCAAGAAGCGAGGGATGAGTTAGTTTGACCACCCTACACTCTAGGTATTCAACTCAGTTTTTCATGTAACTTCTCCTTCTCTCATGGATTCTACCCCTGAGGCTGGGAGGAGTTTTTGTTAGGCCTATATCATGTAAATTTTCAGTCATTTCACAGGTTGGAATCAGTTGGATGTTCGCATATTGATCAAAGACTCTATTGTAATCATTTTTGCAGGAGCTTAATAAAAGTGTTGCAGTTATTTCATTGGGATACCTATGGGATGGTTTTCTATCATTGTGTCTTCTCTTGTTTCAATTGTATGAATATATTGTTGGTCCATTTTCCATTTCATGTCTATTGTATGATCACTTTCAAGTTAGAGAAACATAATTCATCTCACATGCTTTATTTTGGGAAAGTTTTCATAGTCTGTTCATATTTCTCTCAGTTTAGGAAGAATTCATATTTCATGCTCTTCCTAGCTCCTCACATGTCTGAATCATTACATCCCACTTAAGAAACCCTAAATTGTTAGGTTTTCTACCTACCTTTCCCCATTGAATCTTTGCAACCCTAATCTTGTTTTCCCTGACCTAGTCTCTTTAACCTAATTCACCCATCCAGCAACCCAATTCAAAAAAATAAAACCCCTGTACTTATACCTAGCCTAAAATCCTAATTCATCTAGCCCTCTTGGCTGTGACGTTGTGGAGAGAGCCCTCTCTGGTTTGGTAGGGCTAGATACCAAGCCAAAATATTGGTCTGTGGTTACCTCTATTTGGATTTCTTCTTTAGCCTTAGAGATCTGGTGGAATGATAACAACCACCATTCCCTATGAATATCAGGGCACGATGGAATCGAACCACCAACGTCCTGCTTTTAAAGCAGGTGCTCTTCCATTGAGCTAGCACCCTTTAAAGAATTATACTTTAAACTATAAATTTCCCCTAAAGGTGCAAAGATACGCCAAAGGAATAAAAAATCTAGGAAGATCAAAAGTTGCTAGAAATAACATGTTCAATATACGTAATAAAAAGACAATAAGAATAAATATGATATTAAATATACATAATAAAAAGACAGTAACCCAATTGATTAATTTTCTCTATGATACCTAATATTTACCAAAACTAAGAATAATTAAATACGTTTATAATTTCTGGAAGGAACATGATTTTCTTGTTACAATTTTTTTGTCTTGTCATGTCATGATTTAATATAGAGAATGGTTAAATACATACTGATTGGTATTTAATCCAAGGATTGTTTAAAAAAACGTAAATTTTAGAAATGAACATTTTCATGTTACAATACGATTTTAAAATGGCCAGATGCCATAATTAAACTTCTACGAAATAACCATTTATGACAACAAGATAATGATAATCTCATGCAATAACCACTAAAACCATCTTGATTTCCACCTATATTAAATTGAAATATTTAGTGTTCTGGTTTACAATTAAATGCTCGTGCCCAAGGAGAGTAGAGAAAGAGGAGATCAATAATAAGATGCTAACATATATGATGATGACAATGGTATCGATTTGTGATTTCCTCGTGGTGTTTAATAGGGAGCAAATTATATGTCTTAGCCAGCCCACCACAATTATTAACTTGGAGGGTAGATTTATCAAAAACAAAACAACACAATGGCCCACGATTGGGTAGATAGATGCACCCTCTAACCATTGGATTGTCGTGGGGAATGATGCCCAAAGAGTTATAGAGGCAAGATTCTATTTTGGGTATTAGTATTAGGCTAGATTCAAAAGGTTATACATGAGCACACCTAAACAAACTTAGAAGCTACAAAGTGGAAGTAGCTATGGAGGCCATGCAATAGAAGAAAATTCCAGGCCAAATACAATTACTATCATGCCTATACAATGCAAATTGTGGGTTCCACGTACTAGTGAAGAGACTATTTTTCATCCTTGGAAGTTCCCTTGGCCTTGTGCTCGATATTGGCTTCCTGAAACAAATGTATGACTCTCTTCATTGTTGGCCAGTTGATGGGAAAGGTGCTTATGCAAAGGAGTCCTACTTCCAGAACCATGGTCGTTTCCTCGAAGCAGTCCACAAACTAAAGATACAACACTTCAAGAAATCCATTATTTTTTTCTATTTTATTGCACACCCACTTCACAAGATCTTCATCCTCTCCAATTTCTCGATCTATTGGTTATCTTCCCGTCACCAGGTCCAAGATCACGACTCCAAAACTATATATGTCACTTTTTTCGGTTGCTTCTCTATAGAAGTTATGTATTCCTAAAATCCTTGCACTGGGGACATTTTTTGTAGTGCTTCCTTCAAGTTCAATAAAAAAAAAAACACTAGCAAACACCACCATGTTGATAATGGTAATCTAGGAATGGAAGGAACACAATTAATGGAAACCACAAATGTTGAATTTCTGAAATGTATAAGATCTAACTAATGAATCTCCTAACATCTATTGACTTAGATGAAGTAGGTTTACATCACTAAAGAAATTAGATAATAACATACTATGAGAAATAAAAATTAGAGTGATATTTATAGTGAAATAGGGTATGAACCTGTGTTAAGGTTGGCCACACTATATTGAAATTTGAGGTCCACAATGTGCACTGATTAGCGTATGTAGGCTATAACAATAACATTGCCACATCCCAACTAATCATTATCTCATGGAAATACTGGAACAAATGGAAAAAGTCTAATTTCTAAAATAAAATTGCATGGTTAAGCTTTCTAGTGCTAACAAGTATATTATTAATTCTAATTTCTAAGAGTGCACTTTACCAATATTCATTCATAAGAAGCAATCATCTTTAGATTGCTTGTGAATAGAATGTGTTTGTTTTTTATCACTTTTGGATATTTAAAAAGTTTATTATTATCCCACCCCAATCTATACAAAGTGCATAATTTCACCACCATGCAACAAGCAACCATAGACTCCATAGCAATATATATATATAGATAGAACCACCATGCATGCCATAGAAAACTTATTGATTGATGGTTGCCAGACGACATAGTAAGATACACTACCGGTCTCCTCGTTGACATGCCTAGCTTTTGAGATACCACCCTGTACTTCAAATCTTGTTCACAATACCCATTACAATATAAGGATGTTTTTTAAGTATTTATTTAGTCTTAGGATTTATCTCATTTTGTTCCCATATGCACTGGAAAACCAAGGTAATGAATGAGTCACAAGAATTTTCTATTTTCCACAACTAAGTATGCTTTCTTCTTTCACTAAATATGTAATTATGAATATGCACGGGAGGGATAAGCCATGTGTTTTGTAAAATTTAACACCATTCCTCTACATGATATTTTGTACCAGCACCTACTATAAGTTTTTAGAGTCAAGTAATCATGACAAGATATGGGTAATTCAAAAATTTCACTTTGATCTTATAAATATGGAGCACAATTTTCAAGACCAAAATGGAACTCAATAACAAAACCATACCAAAATAAATCCTGATTCCGAACTACCAAATCATTTCCCATAAACATGGAGAAAGGATACCATAAATGGCATGATGATAATAGATACCAGATATTTTGGAACTTCCATTTGAAACTTGTGGAGGTACTGCAAGGGGTGGCATTAATAACCAGGAGAACTGAAAGAATTTAGTGTCCTTGCTCATATTTTTATTCTATGACACTCTACAAAGTATGATCTTGAGCTATGACGCATTTGTGCCAAGTGATTATAAGTTAATAGTAAATGTTATATTCAGATAAAATAAATGAATAACTGGGAGGCCTTATGGACTAATTTTTAATCCTTACACCAAAATCTCTTAATATTAAAGTCTATGGAACAACACGTTCAAAGTTCAAACTAGACTCGATTTTAAATGGAAAGGATAAAACTAGCTAAGTAGTTTACAAGTTAACATTTTGGATATAAATTCTATTCAATTTATATGACAAGTTATGCCATAACCTTGAAACTAGTTTCTTAGCTAAAAGACTTTGTTAAGTCAACAATGACAAAGAAACATAGTTATGGAAAGAAAAATTCTCTTGTTTTTTCTAATGAGAGTGCATGTAACTTGATAAAGGCCGTATGAGAGTATCAAACCATAAACACTTTCACTAAAATATGGAAATGACAAAGTCTTGTTAAGAAACAAAAATTTAGTTGAATATATGAAAAGCATCGAGCTAAATGACATAATTAAACTAAAATTAATTGTAAACAAATGAAATTGCCATCATATACCATCTAGTCTGGTTAGTTCTTTAGAAAGAGAAAGTGAAATTGCATGATCCAGCTCCTCATCTTCATTCTGTAATGGACCATCCTAAACAAAAATTTCCACACACAACAATCAATAATATCGTATTGGTAAGAATTTTGATATAATCAAATAAAGCATGTACTACGTAGGAGAATAACTGGAAAGCACAACTAGAAATTTGAATCACAACATAACAATATAAAAGAACATGCAACAGGAAAGGAACAACTCCACAGTTTGAGAAATGTGAACAATCCATGGGATTGTTCTTATATATTGATATAGATAATGAAATATAAATCTAGATTTACGAAATTCAAGTATCACACAACGATGTCTTCAAAAAATATCGATATGTAAATTTGTATATTTTTCATTTGGATTTACCTTGCAAAACCTTAGGAAAATTTTTCCACATGAACAACCAATAAACATAACAACATGGACCTTAGGAAAAATTGTGAAAGGGATAAAATATGAAGGTAAAGCACTAGAGAAGTATTTAAAGCAAATGATGAAAATCATATCTAGAAAGAACTGAAAACCATCTGAAGTAAACCACACATTTATCATCGTGACTAGTACACTTGCAAAAAAAGATCAGAATCAATTATGAATTATTCCACCAAAAAATAGTGAATTTTTCCACTAAAATACAGTTTCAAATTAATCACTAGCATGACGCTAACTTTGTTAGAGCTAATAGATGAAAATTGAAGTTTAAAAGACAATACACTCTGATGAATTAGGGATTACCATGGCATTAGAGGGCACATGCCAAATTACATTATCATCTCCAATTTCACCCCTACGTAGTGTCCATCTGACACTTTGTTACTTGAACCTTTAAAAGGCTTTCTCAGCCACTTCATCATTCAAGATTTATTGTGAGAGTATGATGGTACAATGTGACCTGCATGTCCCAAATAACATGAGCCAACAATGAACCATAATTAAATTATTAATGCCTTACTAATTTAATCCTTGAAAAGATGAAAAACATGAATCCAAGAAAGGAAATGATAAGGTTCTCGTTAACTAGCTATTATATTTACAGATATGGCATAATTGTTGATTGGTTGTTTCAGAATTTAAAGCATTTTAAGTATTCTCTCAAACATATGAAAAGACACTAAAATTACCAAGGTCATGTTTCAACAAAAATCTTGCAGAAAATCAGATTGCAACTATGAAGATATTGTTCTAAATTTTAAAAATTATAGTAATAAAATCCATCTTCAACATGAATTAACATTTTATATCATATTAGACAATTTTGAGTCAGTGAACAAGTAAAAGGTTCGGAGTTAAAATATTTGCATCAAGGACAAGGAGATATCATATACAAATTTCTGAGTTGAGGTTATCACTAGAGAACATAGTCTTGAGTCGTAAACTAGTACTTAATGAGGTACTTCTCGGAATAAATGGTTACAAAATGTGATTTCATCCCTCATGACTCATGGAAACTCGCAAACAACTCCTGAGGCTTTACAACCACTGCAGTTGCACCCATCACACTACCTTTTTAGGTTGAATTGTCCAAACCTAAAGCTTTTAAGTTCTAACCACTGCAGTTGCACCCATCACACCACCTTTTTAGGTTGAATTGTCTACATGTCCTAATCCATAGAAGATGTAGTTGAATAGTCTGTTGTGCTGAATTGTAGAGCTTTTGCCCACAATTGACCATAAGTCCTAGCATGTGATGAGTGCACCAGACATGTATCATGGGAGCCAAAAAACCTACAAACACATTATCCATGAAGTCCGAAACGAGGAGGATGTAACTGGAAAGAACAAAGTTGGGACAAATTTTCCCTTGCAATGAAATTACAGATGTGACTCCTCATGAATAGAGAGCATTCTTATTAAAATATTCTAAGAGAAACATGTTTCAAAGCTAAATGGATATAATTAATTAACCGCTCTGACATCCTACCATGTTATATCACCTTGAGCAACCCCCAACACAATGACTCCCTTGGTAGAAAAGGCCAAATAGCTAAATAAGTTTGCTAAAAAATGTAAAAACAACATCTAGATATGGGAAGAATGCACCAATTCCCAACAGGCTTGGGACTAGCAGTTAGTAGCGAGGAGTTTCACACCTTTGGTCAAGTTTCCATTCTCATAGGCCTCACTCATGGGGGATAGGAATGGATTGAACTTGTGGCATTGGGAGGTGATGAAACATGTGCATATATTGCAAACTCAAGCCTACCCTCATTCTCCTTAAGACAAACACTGCTGACCAAGTTCCATTCACATAGCTTTTACCTGACACGTGGAGGTAGTCATTGAACTTATGCCATCAGGAAGTGATTACACTTGTGTGCATGTTGTGGACCTGGGGCCACTCCGTGTTCTCCTTAAGGCCTGCCAAAATATGTTTGTCAAGCGGGTTATGATCAAGTTATAAATAAAATGTGTTATCATTATGGAGACTCAAGTGTAATCTCCCCTCAAGAACTTGATGTCATGATTTAATGATGTCAATTTTTGTCATTGTCTGATATCTCATAGATAACTAAGCCTAAGAAGTTGGTCCTAGGAAATGTACTTCATAATTTTGATGAAATAGATACACCTTGGTCATGGAATTTAGGCCAATGGTAGGCTCACTTTGTTAAAAAAGGCTTATTTACTAACCAGAATAAATGGAGATGAATATGTCAAGGAATAAATGAATAGGAGGAGGGATAATAACATACAAAGCAGTTTCAAATTTGGCACATATTGCAAAATATATTTGTTAGGCCTAAAATCATGCAATCCATGCATAGAATGGTGTACCAAATAAAACACTGGAATAGAATGTGCATCATACCATGTTTAAAATTAGGCAAGTGTAGAATCCTTCATGTTCTACTCTAATCAAGATATTCCACATCTTAAAGAGCTCCCCATTTATTTGTCAGATAATGTTATTCTAATGGGAGTGGATGTGAAGAAACTTCCTTGAAAAACATTCCAATGAGAAGACATGCATGTGGCACAAAAAACCCTAGCATTTGGTCAAATGAGCACATTTCATGGGAACATTTTGGCTAGGAGGATGAAAAAAGGCATCATGCAGAAGCTCTCTCCATTGTAAAGGCATGGATGGATTAATGGGAAATTCTCCTGTGATCCTAGTTGAAGATATACTGGAGAAAGAAAGTTTAGGGATTTCTTTTGTAATATGAGGTTCATAATTGCATCCATATTGTTGTTTATATATTGCTAAAAATTCATTAAAATTTTCCCACAAAATTAGGCTTCATATTAGGGAAAAGTTTGTCATTTCAAGAAGGTCTTTGGTTGAGGTGTTCCTATCAATTTCCCTTGCCAATTACTATTAAGTTAAACAAATTACTGTTGTCATTTGAGTTCAAGGTAGGACATATTTTCAGTTTTTAATACAATCACCCCTTTTGTTGCCATGAATGTGTATTAAGGAGGACATTTGTAAAGGCCCTTTATGTAATTTCTGTAATCTGGGAAAAAAAATTCATAGGTTGAATTTTTGGCATGTTGTAATAGAACTATCGTGCCATCCACATTCACAATTTCAACCCCTCTGAAGGCTGTTGCTTGACTCCATTTTCCCTAATTGGATAGGCACTAATCCCCATTAATCTTAATCTTCCATCACAATCTATTTATAAATATATCTCATATTTTAATTAAGGAAAACCCCCTTGTTCCATACGATAGATAGTTGAAAGCAAGAGAGGAAAATATTGTGGTGACAACAAATAGACCCTCTTAGTTCCCCTAAAGATTGTACATGTGTTTTAAGGCCTTACCACTTAAAGTGTAGGTTTGTGAGGTAACAAGAATCATTAGTGTATCTTTGCGTTTTTACAATTTCAATGTTGGGCATTGACCTTGTTAGAAAGAAGAAACAAGCAGTCTTTATGTTAGATGGAAAAACAACTTAGGATAGTAGTTGTGGATTCACCCCTTCAATCTTTTAAAATATTAGTGTTTGTGCTTTATTTTTGGTTTACAGTTTCATCATTAACATAGTCCCTTTTTAACAATCTGTGATACCAGTGCTTTAATGGAGTAAATTCAAAGAAAACATATGACCACACTACATGGATGTGATCATTCAAATCATATGAAATCATCTTGAAAAGAAGAGGAAAAATAAGGATGGATATGAGAAATTTCTTCTTTGTAATAGAATGGGTGAGACAGAATGATGGCCCATAAAAGTAAATAACTTAAAAGATTTGCATGATGCTATGCTTACACTCAAGGAGATACACATTTTCCTTGAGAGGGATCTCTAGAATGTGGTCCTTCAAGGGGAAATGATAGTTTGTAAGGAAAGGTACTGCATTACAAAGGGTGTTAGGGTGCATTCTTGACTATAGTGGATTTTTGAGGAGGATGAGGGATCCAAAATTCCAAAGTCTACTTTGATTACTTGAAAATAAATGTGATAGTTACAAGATTCTTGGTTTGCATCAACGGGATGGATCTCTTGCAGAGGATCAAACAAAGGTCAAAGGCATGTTCCGATTACATTGTCAAAATATTTTCTCTTAATGCTTTTACGGATGATGTGGTGGATGTCAGGAATGCTCATTGTAGAGTCATTCCATGCAATATTTCTATCTATTGGTGTAGTGACTGAGTCAAATTGGATAGTGAATTCTCAAAAGAGAGGGTGTAATATCCCAAAGGGAGAATGCAGTAATATTGAAATACAATATAAGAACTACAAAAAAGTAAACAATAAATCTATATACACTTCAGAATGTACAGAAATAGTTAGCCATTTTATTATTTTGGAGGTGAAAAAGCAAGTACAACAGTGCTCAAATATGAGACACTCAAGCCACAAGGGTGGCCTAGAATTACCCTAAAATGATTTCCCAAGAGGGTCTGTGTAACTGCTGATCTGTTGGAAGGTAAGCAATGTTGTTCCTATTGCAACTGTTGGGACTGAAACTGCCTTAAAGATAGAAAGTCAGATCTAGGAAAAATGAGAGCTCTGATGATGTTGAAATTGTAGATCTCGGCTCAATGATGGATTCCCAAGATAACCCAGGAAGGGTTTCTCAGGTCTGTAAGTCTAAGAAAACCACCCTCTTAGGGCTTCATATATATGTTGCTGGGAATGTAGATCTGAAGCTAGATCTGATGATGTGATGGCTGCAATGATGTAAAATCAGATCTATGCAAGAAGGGCTAACCCTTTCTCTCGATCCTTGGGCTAAAATCTCAAGATCTAGCTCCTCCAATCTCCTCCATTGAAAATAGTGGCTGGATGAACAACAACTTCAGAAAATTGCACTGTCAGAGAGGGAGGCTCAATAGCCTACTGCTGGATGTGTCAAATTGGCTCTTGAATCATGGAAACAATAGATCCAATGTGAGGAGATGATCCCTCATAGGATTTCCAGCTGAAATACTGGAAACTTCCTTCCTCCAATAGATCTATAGGACTCGATTGCCCAATCCTTGAAGGGAATGCTGCTGCATGGAGGTAAAACCCAATGGCATGAATTTCAGGTGTAGATCTACTACTCCTGAAAGGCTGGATGTGAAGAACAAAGTGTTAGGATGAATCCTCCACTAGTTTCCTACTTGAATGCTAGAAAAAACCTCCTGAAGATGGCACCAATTCCTGATAAGGAATGAAGAACAATCCTCTTTCCACAGCTACTCAAAGAAAGAGGTGGGATTCCCGCTCGGGAACACCCTGTGCTAAACATCACTGCAAACTTTGCTAAACAGCCCAAGTCTACAAAGAAATGTCCTAAGACAAATCTATATCTAAATAGATCAAGAAATGAATAATCCAAATCATGCCTTCCATTATGCCTTCACCTTCATTATATGCATGAGCCTTCCATAGCCTAGGCCCACTCCAAATCTGTGTTGTACATGTGGACATAGTCTCCATGTTTGACTCCGTTGTGGCCTCATGTCCTCCATCAATTTTTCATCCATCGTGTCCTCACCCTCTCCATCATATGTGCATTAAATGTACCACTTGCTGCACTGTCTTATCATAAGTGCTTCATGGTCTTCTTTAAATGCATTATGATCTCGGTTGACCTTATCAAAGATCCTCATGATTTTATATTAAAGATCCATGATCTTATTTGACTGTTTCATCTTCCATAATCTATCTCATAAATGAGACATGATCTCCATTAGTGGAGCTGCTCCACTACTCCATGATTTTAGATCTAGATCTAGAATATCCACATACACACATTAAAAGTGGATTTTATTCATCTTTGAGGTTTGTGGGTCCCTCCACCCTTTTATTTACTTAATTTATTAAGAAAATCAATAACTCTAATATTCCAAATATGATGTGAAAATTTAGGAATATTACAATCCCCCCCCCAAGAAAAATGTTTGTTGTACTCAAGAAACTCCAAAAGTAAATGCAAAGCCATCTATTCCCCTCTAAATGGCATCCACATAAGGAAGCCTTCCTCCATTTGTTGCAATGTGTTATGCATGTTTGGTTCCAAAGTTTTCTTTCAAAAATAAATAGAATGACCTCCAACTGTATGGTTAGATGTCCTCCTTCCATCATGTAGTACCAAGTGACAACCATATGGTGTCCAACATCATCATTAATACATGAGATACATAAAATAAAGTGGCTCTTTCCACAAAGGAAAAGCTCCATCCTACAATACATCTCTTCATCCCATGTTTTATGAATTTGATTGAGCATTGACATGCTCTCATCCTTAGCCCTGTTGGCCTTGTTTGATCCAAGCATCATTCCAACATTATGAAAAAGAATAAAAGGAGATATATGGGTAGACAAAGATTTCAAACCATACTCTCCCAATAGTAGCCACCGGAGTAAGGCCCTTTGCTACCATCCTCCATCTCCTCCATGTAAGATGGACAAGCCAAACTCCCCCGAAGAAACCAAAGCAACAAGAGATCTTGTTTCTTTATCTCCTCCTCATGTGCATCATGAGGTAAAAACATACTGATAGACATGTGGAATGTCACATCAGCCCAATACAAGCAAACACCATTAATACACATCATGAGAGCATGATGCTAAGTTCTACCCAATACAAAACACATAGACATAGGAGATGGCATGTGGTGGCCAAACTCTCTCAAGGGTGTTGGACCCTTGGTTAAACTGAGAGGGGGGGGGGGGTGAATCAGTTTAATGCAATCATGTTCTTATTAAACTTTCTTTTATACTCATTCACATCATCATTTTGTGATCAACTTAATATGAAATGGAACAAAAATCTTAATAAATGAGCAGCAGGTATTAAGTAGAATAAATACAGAGTATCAACACATAATCATCATGCATATAGACAACAGATATAAGTGGAAACCCATAAGGGATAAAACCACATATTATTATTGTTGTGATGCAAAGGCAAGCTCCAAGTCCCTCTCACCACTGGTTTTCTGAAGGCACCAACCTACAAGAGGCTCCTACCTCAATTCTGTAAGCTACAACCTGCAAGGAAGCTCCAACTCCCATCTATTTTCTATAGGCTACAACCTACAGGAGGCTCCTACCTCAGCCAGCTACAACTAACATCTATCAAGCTACAACTTGACATGGAAGCACCAACTTCCTTAAACTTTCAAAAACCACATGCTGATTTACCTGGATATCAGCTCTGTTCTGTTCCTTTTTCACTGTTTTTCACTAGCCTTCATATCTACCTTATATCATCTCTGATTATTCTCAAATTCTCTATCTGCTCCTCCTTCTTCTTACACTCTCTGCCTCAATTCTCCATTCTCTAACCTCTCTATGCATATCTATGTGATATCATTTATATAGTTCACCTCATGACTGTTTGTATTCCACAGGGAATTCGAAATGAACAACCATAACTCTTTGACTTCTACCTTCTCATTTCTTTGTCCAGCTCATTTAGAGGAATATAGCAATATGTGCAAATTTTGGTTTTACAGTGGAGTTTTGTTTGCCTACGGAGACTTGCCAATGCATCACAAACAATATAAAATAAATAATGAATTTACATTTTCAGTTACAATAAGTATCATTCACTTAGCCCTTTTCAGCCCTTGGCTTGTTGTGCGTTTGTCTCTTTTGCTGCTGTAGTGTAACAGTTCTGCATACTCTCCTGCTTTCTATGCATGTGCCCTTGCCTTTTTTTTATCAAATCTGGTAGTTTAAATTAATGCTGAAGTTTTTCCATCACAGGTTAAAGTCTCTATTTTAGAAGCTTACAATAAGCCTCATGTGCGGAAGTTAAATTCATGTTCTTAACACTATGGTTAGAACCCACATATTACAAATCAATTCACAATATTCATATGCGGTAACTTTTCCTGTTTCAAATCTATGGTTAAACCATAGTCCAACCCACTTCATAAGTCATCAAATTAATATTTCAACTTTGGAGTACAACTCAATATATATTCCTCGAGCCAATACATACATCAATGTATGTTTAACTTTCAATTATATAATAATATGAAATGTTATAAAAAACACTAAACTTTAGACCAAAGCATTTTACACTTGAATTATGAACTTCAGGTTTCAACATATATACGTTCCAAAGTTTGAATTTGTTTTAATCATCAACATGGTTTAATACACACTTTCGGGCCCACACATATGTAATTTACCATGATTTGACGTCTTCATAACTTACCAATTCCATCCAATGAATGAATTGCATGCAATCGATGCTCATACCTGGCCCACCATTATTTCAATGTAAATATTGATTGAATCCAACGATGGAAACACCATCGTATAAACCCCAGATTATTAACTCAAAGTTCTTACGGTTATAAACCCCAGATTATTAACTCAAAGTTCTTATGGTTATAAACCCCAGATTATTCTTCTCTTGCAGAAGCTCACTGTTCAATCAAGGTTATAAAAAACCACAATGCATAGAATAGGCCCTTTTCTTAAAACCCAACTGTATAAGCTTCATATGTGGAGTTCCAGCCCTTGGCTATAAAACCGAGCTAATCTTCATATCTTAACATTCCACACACTTAATAAATTCTCATTACCCAAGGTTATGTAATCTTCACATGAAGATTTATTTACCTCCACAAGATCCACACTCCTATGGTTCAACCTACCACAAAACCCCACCATTTGGTTTTATTTCTAAAACCCAGACTTTATAATTAAACCCCAAGGCTTATCATAACCTTTGGACCACATGGGAATTTGCATTTAAAAACTTGAACTTGGTTAATCAATACCAATGTATATGGATGTTATGCATTCTAACATCAACAACTAATACAAGAATCTTCACGGCATTAAGTTAAAATGCCAGCACCAATAACATTCGGGCCCACATGTCAAATATTTAATAAACACTTATCAATGCAAATAACGCTGGCCATACCTTCGTTAACCATCACGCCCATCCAACGGCTGTAGGTATATCGTGCTACCACTCAGTCATCCAACGATAGTCGTGCGATCAAATTGCAGGGCATTTAATTCTCCAAATTCACGCGATATAAATGGGTCCCAGCATTTAAACTACCCTTCACATGCAACGACTGAGACGTTGTCGCATCGAACTTCGGTGATCCAACGAATATAAAGAATATCGCATTTTTTTTTCCTCTCAAACTTTAACGCTAAAAAAAAACACGATAAAAGTGGTTTTACTCTTACCACTTTTGCCACGCCTCCATCATCTAACGATATCGCATTTTTAATTTTGAAACAGCTTACCGGTTATAAACTTTGTGAATACCATCAGTGGTTTCTTAAGACCACTTCATGGTTCCGCTCCATTCTTCATGGTTCTGCTTCTCAATTATTCATTCGATTCAGGATCTTTGCAAGTTAAAACATTCCATCGCATAAATTTAAGGTTTCATTGTAGCTCTTTCTCAGAAGTCCTTTACACATTGATCCGACTCTCCCTCATTCTATTATCTTTGATTACCTGTTCCAATCAGAACTGACTCCTCCTTGGAGAACTACGCTATAAAATTTTGGTTAATGGTATTATCCAACCTTCAAACCCCAGACTCACAATACTGTGGCCACTCCATCACTATGTAACTATATGGTACTCAATTCAAGGAAAATCGACATTTCAATTATAACCTGCGGCATATAAGTATCAGCTGTTGCAATGCGACCTGATTTTTATATCCAATCTCTGTGTATCAATGTATAAACAACCCTCAACCTCAATACTCTGCCTCTAATTTCTCTGCTGCCTGGGCTCCCTTGCTTGTCTCCTTTGCTTGGTTCTTCTTTGCCTTTCTCCTTGTCTGTCTCCTTTGCCATCAATGACAATATTTCCAACAATCTCCCCCTTTGCATTGATGGAAATACTTTAATACTCTTCTTTTGCTTTCTTTTCCTCCCCCTTTGACATTAATGGCAAAGGGTTGCACATTTCCTAGTGTGGTTTCCAAATCTTGTCCATAATATTATGATCTTGAGGACCTGTTCCATGCATTGCTCACTTGCTCTGGTTCTTTTGTGACAATATTTGTTGACTGATCTCCCCTTGGAATGATGCTTTCTTTTCTGATCTCCCCCTAGAATGATGCTTTATTTTCATGTCAGAGAGTAGCATCTGCAGGCACTACCCCTAGTTTGTCTCTTAGATATTCGAATGGCTCTTTAGTAAGAGGTTTTGTGAATATGTCTATTGTTTGTTCCTTTGTTGGTACATATTCCAATTTCACTAATTTTTGTGCTACTTGTTCTCTGAGGAAATGGTACTTAATTGGGATGTGCTTTGTTTTTGAATGAAATACAGGATTTTTTGATATACTAATTGCACTTGTATTGTCACATTTGATTGAAATGGGATCATCTATGCTTACCTTCATGTCTTGGAGAGTTTGTTTCATCCACATTACTTGTGTGCAACATGCTACAGATGCTGCTATGTATTCTGCTTCTGTTGTAGATAGAGAGATGGAAGTTTTCTTCTTGTTTAGCCATGACACCAGAATTTTTCCCAAATAAAAATTACCTCCACTTGTGCTTTTCCTGTCATCCATGCAGCTAGCCCAATCTGCATCTGCATATGCTGTCAAAGTGAAGCTTTTTCTTTTTGGATACCATAGCCCATACTGTGCAGTTCCTTGTAGATATCTGAATATCCTCTTGATTCCTAGTAAGTGATTTTGTTTTGGTGCTGCTTGATATCTTGCCACAAGTCCTACTGCCAATACAATGTCTGGTCTAGAGGCAGTTAGGTATAGCAGGCTTCCTACCATGGATCTGTAAAGTTTTTGATCCACATCTATTGATCCATCATTTTTCACATAGTTTGCATCCAGTGATCATGGGAGTTGACACAAGTTTGCAATCTTCCATTTTGAACCTTTTCAACATATCTCTTAAGTATTTTTCTTGCGAGATGAATGTTCTTATGTTCTTTTGTTGAATTTGAAGTCCTAAATAGAAGGTGAGCTCTCCAATCATAGACATCTCAAATTCTAATTTCATTTATTCAGCAAATCCTTTTGATAACTCATCTTTGTTGCTTCCAAACATGATGTCATCTACATACACTACTACAATTAAGAGTTCATTTTCATTAGCCTTTATGTATAGATTGTTGTCTACTCCTCCTTTCTTGAAACCTTGTTTTTGCAAGTATTTGTCCAGCCTTGAATACCATGCACGAGGAGCTTGTTTTAGCCCATATAAGGCTTTCTTTAATCTGCACACATATTTTGGTTTATCTGTTAAGGAGAATCCTTCAGGTTATTCCATGTAGAATTATTCCTCTAGATCTCCTTTCAGGAAGGTAGACTTCACATCCATTTGATATACCTTGAAATCATGATAACATGCAAAGGCCAAAAACATTATGATTGCTTCCATTCTGGCTACAGGGGCAAATGTTTCATCATAATCAAGACCTTCAATTTGTGAATATCTCTTGCATACAAGTCTAGCTTTATTTTTGATTACCTGCCCTTGTTCATTCATCTTATTCTTGAATATCCATTTTGAGCCAATGAAATTTTTCCTAGTGGGTCTTGGAATTAATTCCCAGGTGTTGTTCTTCTCAATTTGGTCTAGTTCTTCATTCATAGCATTTACCCAGTTTTTGTCTTTGCTGGCTTCTTCGAACTTCTTTGGCTCTATTTGAGATAGCATGGCTAGGTGTACTTCTTCTTCTGTCTGTTCAGCAAGTTGTCTTCTTGTCTGGACTCCCACACTCTTGTCCCCAATGATTTGGTCTTTTGGATGATTCTTTTGAGTGTGTCTTGAGGGACCTTTTGAGTTTAATTCAGTATCTTCTGTTGTCTGGCTCAATTCATCATTATCTTTGTTTTCTTCTTCATTATCTTCTGGAGGATTGCTGCATCTTGTACTTCTTGTTCTGTTTAGTAGATCTTCATCAAATCTTACATCAATGCTTTCCACAATTTTTTGTAGTGTTTTTTTGTAGCATCTGTAACCCTTACTCTTGGATGCATATCCTAGAAGTATTCCTTCATCTGCTCTTGCATCAAACTTCCCCAGTTTTTCATCATTATTTTTTATGAAACACTTTCCTCCAAAGACTCTAAAGTGTTTGATTGATGTTGGTTTACCATGCCATAATTCGTAAGGAGTATTGTCACAGTTTGGTCTTAAATGAGCTTTGTTAAGAATGTGAACAACTGTGTGTACTGATTTTGTCCAGAAAGTTTGGGGAATGTTACTTTCTTGCATCATTGCTCTGGAAATCTGTTGTAATGACCTGTTTTTTCTCTCTACCACTCCATTCTGTTGAGGTTTACCTACAATTGTAAACTGTTCTTTTATCCCATGTTCATTGCATAGGTCTGCAAAATCATAATCTGTGAATTCACCTCCTCTTTTTGATCTGATGCAATTTAGCTTGCATCCTGTTTGATTTTCTGCCAATTCCTTGAATATCTTGAATTTCTCAAGTGCTTCAGATTTATATTTGAGAAATTATACCCACATCATTATGGAAAAATCATCTATTATCAGCATGAAATAAGATTCTCCACTAGGTGCTTTAGTTCTTGAAGGTCCACACAGGTCCATGTGTACAAGCTGAAGTGGCCTACTAGTTGATAGTTCATATTTGGTCTTAAAATATGTGCGGGTCTGCTTGCCCAATTGGTAAGATTTACATATGGTATTTGAAGGCCTTTTTATTGCTGGCATATCTTTGACTGCTTTCTTCTTGCTCAGACTAATGATGTGGTCAAAGTTAAGGTGTCCTAATATTCTATGCCATAACCATGATTCATCAAGTTTTCTTAGGTGGCATGCTTCATTCTCTTCTTTCACTATATAGACATTACTTTCTGTTCAAATACCTTTGATCAAGGTCTTTCCTGTGGTGCTTGATCTTACTTCACAGTCTTGTGCTCTAAAAAGAACTTCACAGCCTTTATCACACATTTGACTGACACTTAGCAGATTTGCTTTTAGTCCATCAACAAATAGTACATCTTGTGCCTTTCCTCTTCCATTATCTAGACTGACTGAGCCTTTTCCTTTGATTTTCCCTGCTTTATCATTGCCAAAAGTTACATTTCCAGATTTCTTTTCATCAAACGTTATAAACCTGCTTCTATCTCCAGTCATATGCTTTGAGCATCCACTGTCCAAATACCATTGGATTTTATGATCTTGGGCTATTAGAGCTAGGTCACACTTATTCAACTTCTTTTTCCACTGCAGGAAGTTATTTGTTTGGCACATTTTTTGAGAAGATGGACCACATTCTTTGAGAGGACATTGGGAAGACATATGTCCGATTTTATGGCATACACAACATTTGATCATATTTTTAGCAGAATTATGAGTCTGAGTGAACTCTCCATAATTCATAAATATCCTTGAGGTTTTGAACATCAGTCTTTCTCCATATGTTATGCACTCCTTGGCTTTATGGCTGAATTCCTTACAGTAAAAACAATACCCATAAACAATTAGCGTACCTGATGAAGGGTTGTCTTCTCCATTTGTTTGCGTGAGGTGTTATTTTTACTTTTTGCATCCTTTGCAGATTGGAATCGATTCTCCTTTTATGACAGTATGCAGAAATATGTCCCAGTTTGTGGCAGAAATAACAAGTGACAATTTTCATAGGGGGGATGAATCTCCTTTGATAGCTTCCAAATTTTATATATTCAGAAGTGTATGAGCCTTTTTCAGTTGACTATTTATTAATTTTGTTCTTTTTCATTTGAGGTTCCTTCTTGTTTCTGTTTACTTTATTATAGGCTTCTACTTCTGTAGGAACCTTCTGATTTGCTTCATTTTCCTTAAATCTTTTACAAAAATGATATTCCTGTTATCTTTTTCTTTGGCTTTACTTGTTTCTCCTTCATAACCTATTCCAGTTTTTATCAGTGGAGATCTTTGAGCATCTAGTATGTTATTCAACTTATCAGAGCTTGTCATTTGAGAAATGTTTATTGAAAATTTCCTTTGGGTGTTTTCTAATTTCTTCCTCAAGCATACTACTTCTTCTTCCAATTTCTCTTGCTTCTGAATTTTATCCTCAATTTTCTTAAGTAGAGTGTCTTCTATCTTCTTGGCTTCTTCAAGCTCTACTTTCAATTGAATGAGGTCTTCTGAATTTTTTTCTTCTCTTACATATTTGAGGAGAATGTCTTTCTGTTTTCTGCACTTCAATTTAAGTCTGTTTATTTCCTCCAGGGCACTTCTTAGCTCCCCCTCAAGATCAACTTCACCTTCTTCCTTTTCTTCTATAAGGAATCCTTCAAGCTCTTCCTTGGCCATCAATACAAATTCAAAGGTTCCCTCTTCATTGGAAGATTGATCTGAGCTTTCAGATGCACTACTGTCTTGCTGAGCATAAACTGATTTTTTCCTGTATCTATTCCCTTTCTACCAGTTCCTTGATATGGTTTTCTCTGTCTCTTGAGTCAGATTATTTGTCTTATTATGAGGACACTTAGATGCGTAGTGTCCAACTCTTACACAATTAAAGAATTTGAATGGAATTTTACCTTTATACTTGCCTGAGCCTCTATCTAATCTTTTGATAAATTTGGCCTCTTCTTCTTCAGAGCAAGAGCATGTATCTTCTTTTTCTTCTTTGTTCTTCTCTGTCTTAAAGGCTTCTTCTCTCACATTTGACTTCCTCTGTGGCAGTCTCATCTCATAGGCTGTTAAGTTTCCAAGTAATTGGTTCATGGTAAAATTTTCCCAATCAACTGTTTCTTCTATGGTAGACACCATGGGGTTAAAGATGGATGGTAAAGATCTTAGAATATTTTGAACAATTACACATTATTTTATGGTTTCTCCTAGAGCTTTCATGTTATTTACAATTTCTGCAGCCCTTAAAAAGAAGCTGGAAATGTCTTCATCATCATTCATTTTTATATTTTCAAACTGAGCTCTATAGACTTGAAGTTTGGCTATCTTCACCTTTTTGTCTCCCTCATGGATGTTTTCTAGTGTATCCCATATTTCTTTGGCAGTATTTTTGTGCATTACTTTGATAAATTCTTCCTCACACAGTCCACTTAAGAGTGCATTCATGGCTTTTGCATTAGCTACAAAGTCTTGTTTGGCATATTTCACTGAGTCAGTCTCCTTTGGGGCATATCCCAATTCCACAGTAGCCCAAACTTCTATTCCTAGAGACATTAT
Organism: Pinus albicaulis; assembly: GCA_034641835.2. Classification (NCBI taxonomy): domain Eukaryota; kingdom Viridiplantae; phylum Streptophyta; class Pinopsida; order Pinales; family Pinaceae; genus Pinus; species Pinus albicaulis. The sequence continues at coordinate 241,816 of JAXQQM020088467.1, forward strand.
GTATGTCCTCATTCTTATTTTCAAAAGGCATAATTTGTACCGGTGAACAAAGGGGCTTTATTTGTTGAGCATCCTTCTAGACTAGCCATCCTGGGGACCTAGGATCTCCTTCCAGTTGTTAAAATGATATAGAAGGAACTAGCTCTGATACTAATTGTTGGGCCCTTGGTTAAACTAAGAGGGGGGGGGGGGGGTGAATCAGTTTAATGCAATCATGTTCTTATTAAACTTTCTTTTATACTCATTCACATCATCATTTTGTGATCAACTTAATATACAATGGAACAACAATCTTAATAAATGAATAGCAGGTATTAAGCAGAATAAATACAGAGTATCAACACATAATCATCATGCATATAGACAATAGATATAAGTGGAAACCCATAAGGGAGAAAACCACATCTTATTATTGTTGTGATGCAAATGCAAGATCCAACTCCCTCTCACCATTGATTTTCTGAAGGCACAAATCTACAGGAGGCTCCTACCTCAATTCTGCAAGCTACAACTTGCAAGGAAGCTCCAACTCCCATCTATTTTCTACAGGCTACAACCTACATGAGGCTCCTACCTTAGCCAGCTACAACTGACATCTATCAAGCTACAACTTGACATAGAAGCACCAACTTCCTTACACTTTCAAAAACCACATGCTGATTTACCTGGATATCAGCTTTGTTTTGTTCCTTTTTCACTGTTGTTCACTAGCCTTCATATCTGCCTTATGTCATCTCTAAGTCTTCACATATTCTCTATCTGCTCCTCCTTCTTCTTACACTCTCTGCCTCAATTCTCCATTCTCTAACCTCTCTATGCATATCTATGTGATATCATTTATAGAGTTCACCTCATGACTATTTGTATTCCACAAGGAATTCGAAATGAACAACCATGACTCTTTGACTTCTGCCTTCTCATTTCTTTGTCCAGCTCATTCAGAGGAATATAGAAATATGTACAAATTTTAGTTTTACAGTGGAGTTTTGTTTGCCTATGGAGACTTGCCAATGCATCACAAAAAAATATAAAATAAATAATGACTTTACATTTTCAGTTATAATAAGTATCATTCACTTAGCCCTTTTCGGCCCTTGGCTTGCTGTGCATTTGTCTCTTCTGCTGCTGTAGTGTAATAGTTCTGCATACTCTCCTGCTTTCTGTGCATGTGCCCCTGCCTTTTTTTCTCAAATCTGGTATTTTAAATTAATGCTGAAGTTTTTCCATCACAGGTTAAAGTCTCTATTTTAGAAGCTTACAATAAGCCTGATGTGCGGAAGTTAAATTCCTGTTCTTAACACTATAGTTAGAACCCACATATTACAAACCAATTCACAATATTCATATGCGGGAACTTTGCCTGTTTCAAATCTATGGTTAAACCATAGTCCAACCCACTTCATAAGTTATCAAATGAATATTTCAACTTTGGAGTACAACTAAATATATATTCCTCAGGCTAATACATACATCAATGTATGTTTAACTTTCCATCATATAATAATATGAAATGTTATAAAAAACACTAAACTTTAGATGAAAGCATTTTACACTTGAAGTATGAACTTCAGGTTTCAACATATATCTGTTCCAAATTTTGACTTTGTTTTAATCATCAGCATGGTTTAATACGCACTTTTGGGCCCACACATATGTAACTTACCATGCTTTAACATCTTCATAACTTACCAATTCTATCTAATGAATGGATTGCATACAATCGATGCTCATACCTGGCCCACCATTATTTCAATATAAATATTGATTGAATCCAATGATGGAAACACCATTGTATAAACCCCAAATTATTAACTCAAAGTTCTTACGGTTATAAACCCCAAATTATTCTTCTCTTGCGGAAGCTCACTGTTCAATCAAGGTTATAAAAAACCACGATGCATAGGATAGGCCCTTTTCTTAAAACCCAACTGTATAAGCTTCATATGCGGAGTTCCAGCCCTTGGCTATAAAATCGAGCTAATCTTCATATCTTAACATTCCACACACTTAATAAATTCTCATTTCCCAAGGTTATGTAATCTTCACATGAAGATTTCTTTACCTCCACAAGATCCACACTCCTATGGTTCAACCTACCATAAAGCCCCACCATTCGGTTTTATTTCTAAAACCCAGACTTTATAATTAAACCCCAAGGCTTATCATAACGTTTGGAACACATGGGCATTTTATTTTAAAAACTCGAACTTGGTTAATCGATACCAATGTATATGGATGTTATGCATTCTAACATCAACAACTAATACAAGAATCTTCACGGCATTAAGTTAAAATTCCAACGCTAATAACATTCGGGCCCACATGTAAAATATTTAATAAACACTTATCAATGCAAATAACGCTAGCCATACCTTCGTTAACCATCACGCCCATCCAACAACTATAGGTCTATCGCGCTACCACTCAATCATCCAACGATAGTTGTGAGATCAAATTGCACGGAATTTAATTCTCCAAATTCACGCGATATAAATGGGCCCCAGCATTTAAACTGCCCTTCACATCCAACGGCTGAGATGTCGTCGCATCGAACTTCAGTGATCCAACGAATATAAATAATATAAAGTTTTTTTTCCTCCCGAACTTTAACGCTAAAAAAAAACGTGATAAAAGTGGTTTTACTCTTACCACTTTTGCCACACGTCCATCATCTAACGATATTGTGTTTTTATTTTTGAAACAACCTACCGGTTATAAACTTTGTGAATACCATCAGTGGTTTCTTAAGACCGCTTCATGGTTCCGCTCCGTTCTTCATGGTTCTGCTTCTCAATTATTCATTCGATTTAGGATCTTTGCAAGTTAAAACATTCCATCGCATAAATTTAAGGTTTTATTGTAACTCTGTGCCATTTCTTCTTTCTTTGAAGTCCTTTACACATTGATCCGATTCTCCCTCGTTCTATTATCTTTGATTACCTTTTCCAATCAGAACTGACTCCTCCTTGAAGAACTACGCTATACAATTTCGGTTAATGTTATTATCCAACCTTAAAACCCTAGACTCATAATACTATGGCCACTCCATCATTGTGTAACTCTATGGTACTAAATTCAAGGAAAATCGAAATTTCAATTATAACCTGCGGCATATAAGTATCAGTTGTTGCAATGCGACCTGATTGTTATATCCAATCTCTGTGTATCAATGTATAAACAACCCTCAACCTCCATACTCTGCCTCTAATTTCTCTACTGCTTCTGCTGTCTAGGCTGCCTTGCCTGTCTCCTTTGCCTTATTGTTGGTTCTTCTTTGCCTTTCTCCTTGTCTGTCTCCTTTGCCATCAATGACAATATTTCCAACAAAGGGAACCCAAAATTAACATGCCTTCTTTTGCTGAATTCTATCATTGATACATAAGTCATGAATCAGAAAAATATGAGCTATTGGGTGGTAACCATACTCACCCAGGAGCAGCCATCGCAACCATGCCTCCTTCTTCATTTCATAAGTGTTTTTCAAGGCATGGATCAAAGAAATATGAGCCTTTGGGTATTGAAAAAATTCTCCCAAGAGCAACCAACGTAACCAAGCTTGCTGGCCCATGTCATATATCTGCAATTGGTCATGCAACCCCTTGCTTATCATCCTCACCCATTCATCCCAATGTGGATGATGAATGTTGTACTGCATAATCATGGTATCCTACCTTTGTATAATACCATCCTCCCCAAACTGATGAAGAAATTTTCACTTCATGAGATGTTTAAGTGCACCTCCAATGAGATCTCTTAAGGAGATTCTCTTTTCACCAAAGTCCCCCCAAAACCAATGAAGTTTTGGATCTTCCATAGGTATAAGTTTCTCTTTGAGCAATGAAATGCTCATTGAGAAAGTGTTTGTTGAGAGATTTCCGCCTGGTAACCTTCAATGTATTTAGCTTTCCCATTTTCCAAGCGTTTAACCCCAAAATCAATGTCTTCTAATGAGAAAACTTCTTTCGTTATGAGCAGAGTTTCAAAATCCCTGGCATTTGGAGATTCATAAAGCTTTTTAAGATAGGAATTCCAGTCGTGTAAAGCAATTTTATTATTATCTTTAGTTTTCCTAGTTAGAATCTGCCTCCAGAATTTCTTAGGAGCCACCTTAGAGAGGTGTAAGAGATTCTCTTGTCTTTTATGAATATATTGCCTTTTTTTCCTTTTAGTTAGGGCTTTGTAGATTTTTATCTTGCTCTCCTCGCACTTTTACAATCTTTGTCATACCATGGGTTGGTTTTGCTATTTATTTTATTACTTGAGACTTCAATTGAGAAATTGTTAATAGAATATGAGAGGGTTGTAGTAAAATTATGATAGAGGTCATCTATGTTGTCTATACTAGATAAATGAAGCAAATTAGTTTTTAATTCATTTAGAGAGAGATCGTTTTTATTTCTATCAAAGATTAAGTTATTTTGACTATAAGGATTATCTTCTATGGGATCTCTATGCATGACAAAATTGAGAGTTATGAGTAAAGGCCTATGATCAGAGTTAGGCTCGTGGTCGTCTAAGATGTCAAAATTTATTATTTCGTTGTATAAAGGGAGATCGAAAATAACATAGCCTACCACGCTCCTGCCAAGCCCATGGATGCAGGTCATCTTGCTAGAATTGGGCCACTTTTTTAGACCGTTGCAAATTATGAGATCCTGAGCACTGCAGAGCTTGACTAGCTCCGCCCAAAACAAATTATTCCTGAGGTCTTCAGAGCTCCTTTTGTACCGGTTAGCCAGAGAAAGGTCTTTAGAGCTTCTTTTGTATCGACTAGCCAAAGAAAGGTGTTTAGCACATATATTAATTCTTTTAATAATCAATAATAATGATAATTTAAACTCCGGATGCGGATGGACATTAAACGCATGGGGACAATGGGCCCTGGCCATTTCCCAATGCACACAGCGCGTGGTGGCCACATGGCCCTCCACGGCACCATAAACACTGCATTCATTCCTCCCGCAGGCAGCATTAACTCTCCAGCATTCATTCCTCCGCGCCGGCATTACATTCAACTTGGATCGCCTGGTTCATGCATTATGGATATCAGTTATCGGTTCGACGAGCTCACCGTCTCTCCGCGCAATTGTATGGTTCCACTAGGCGGCGCGTGCCCTGCCCACTGTGCTGAGCCAAGCGCTCGCACAGTCACAGGCAGACGTTGTTCGCTTTATAGTTGTATTGAATTTGCTCCGGACGCGCACTTCTCCAACAGCAATTTCTGCCCAGGTGCTTCCACTGCTCTTCAGCAAACTTCAAGCACGTCTGCAAATCCAATCCTTACTGTTGTGCCTCAGCTCACTCCAGGTTCTTTTGTTGCTTTGGCTCCACTTCAGCATCGCGAGCCTTTCGAAACAGTGCCTCTCGGCTCAACCATGCCTTGACTCAGGCAGCGCATGACAGCGCGTCGAGGAGGCACTCGAGGAAGCTTGACAGGGGAGCGCCCTTCCGCCAGCAGACAATTCTCTGATTTTCCTCCTGTTTCTGACCATGGACATCCTCCGGCCTCCCTTCCGCCTGAAGTCCCCCATCGCTTCTCCTCCCCCGCCCCTCAGCCTGCTAGCAGCCATTACGTTCGCCAGACCACGCAAAGAGCGGAGTTGAGGTTTGACAGTGCTTTCAATCGCCCTTCTATCACTGCATTCATCACTATAACTCTGCGTGAGGATGCCACCCTTAGCCCTCCTACCTGGACTGCCTCCTCCCCTGCTCATTTCGACCCTCATTCCGCCTCTGTCGAGCATCGTTCCACTTCAGCTTCCATGCCTCAAGAGGACTTACCCGAGCCTCACTGCTCAGCTGTGGGAACCCCCCACCCAGTCTCTCTTCCTTGGTGGACGGATGCCGAAGGTGGCGCCTGCGCGCGTCAGAAAACCGGGCCTTCTGCACACTATGACGATTTCATTTGCCCAATAGTGGAGGAACAACCATCTCCTGCCACTTCCAACTGACTCAGCAATGACATGGCGCAGTATGGTCTTTGAACTTGTTTATTTTCTTAGCAATGCTGGTTTTCTACAATGCACAATAGCTTACTGGTTTTCGTTAATGATAGAGCTATTTTTTTGTTACTGTCTCATAACAATTATAACTATTCCACCGGTTTCCCTACACAAGGGCGGTGATACTGCTATTACAAAGCTGGTTTCCCTATATGGGCAGCTTAGTTTTAGAACTATGTTTGACTTTCAAGCCCAGTTTCAGGCTAGTGCAGCTGAACTGAGGCAGTTTTGTACTATTATCTTTACATAAATAGAATTAGCTCAATTTAGAAAAAAAAAATAATGATAATTTAAAATAAATTTATAATTTAGTTACTTTTTATGATTTTTTCTAATATTAACAATGTGAGATGTATTATGATCCAAATGCTTAAATTATTATATACCTCTTAATTTATTTATTTTATTTTTTCCCATTATATTTAATATTATTCATATCAAATTTATTATTATTATATTATTATTATTATTTTTTATTCCATTCCAAACCTTTTATTATTTTTAAACTTTTATTTTAAATTTTGAAAATTCCTATATAATTTTTGTTTAGATATACTTTATTAGTGTATACGTGAATTTTGACACCTATATAGGTCACACCTACATACCTATATAGTTTAATTTTATATATATTTTATTAATTAATTAGATTGATACATATTATAATATTTTATACAAATTTAATAATAATTTAAATCTATTATTTTAATAATTTTAAATAAAATTTATACAAATAAAAAATATACTATATCTTTATTTTCTACTTCAAAATTATTAATTATATTAATAATTATAATTACGCCGGAGGCGTTTTCCATTGCGGGCTTGGGGTGAGCAAACACTGTTCGCCCCAGCCAATGAGAGACACTTTTCCAAGCGCATGGAGCCAGTTACATTTTTACATGTGGCAGTTCCTGAACCAATAAAATTCCTCGATCTTGTCCAGTTAAGTCATGTAGTCTTTACATGTGGCAGCTCGATCTGGCGACCAGGTGTTGATTTACAATTTCAAACTCTCAAATTTAGATTTGCAGAATGAAATCTACACGGCACAGAACGATTTAATGCAACCATTTAATGTGCATTGAATAACTTGCAGGTTGCATCGAAGACTAGGCTATTGCCGACTTGCAGCTTGCAGAATATTGCTGACTTGCAGCGTGCAACCGACTTGGATGTGCTGCTTAAATAGAGTTCCATCTAACTAAACATAGTGCCGACTTCAAACTTCCAGCTCCAGCCTGAAGAAGAACTTGTCCGACTTTCAGCTCCAGCTTGAAGAAGAACTTGCTGGTAAGCTTCTGTTACCTGCAATTAGGAAACTCAGTGAATATTCTGAAAATGAAAATCTTAATTAGAAGAACTTGAAGTCTTGTTCCTATAAACTAATTGAATATCTATACGAATAGTAATTAGAATGCAAATGTTTCCTTGGAAGAGACTGATAAGTGCGTGAATAATGTGAGAAAATAACGGTTAATTCAAAGTCGAAGTTAAGATTAAACAAGTAAAATAAGTGTAGAGCAGGTAAAATTCTAGTAGATTGACTTTGTTTCTTTCAATTTACGAAGGACTATAATGCAAACTATTTACGGTTGAGAAAGCGTGAATTTTGACAGGAAAAAATTTTGATTCTAAGGTCGAAGCGAGGACGAATTAATTATGTGTTAATTCTGTCAAGTTTTGATATTGTAGTACTGTAAACGAAATTTTGTATGATACATGGGAGTATTCTTGTGTTACAGTAGATATATGTAAGAAATAACTTAGTTTTTAAAGAATGGAAAATTATTGGTTTACTTTAATTTATTATTGTGGAAGAGACAGGGTATTGTGGATAGATTAACGTTGAATGAGTAGAGATCAATTAAATGAGGAAAATTTAGCGTATAATGTGAACCAGAGACTACTCCTAAACAAATCCAAACTGCCACCGAGGACTTGTCTGTGGACAAGAGTTGTGTATCAAATAATGTGCATCTAAGCACCCACTTGTCTATTGGATACCCAACTAGCAAGGTTGTGGGGAAGGAATAAAACCCCAACGGAAGACGATATAAGTCAAACGAAAGTAAGGCTAGATGGGGCTTATAAGGGTGACCTTAGTAAAGATATAATAACATAACAGAAAATCCAGTTTCACTGGAAAAAGGTCTTGCAGAAAACAAAAAAATAAATTTCATATTATACTGCTGAGAATTAATACATAAGCGTGAATTAGCTATACAAGTAAAACTACTAGCATTTTATATTAAGACTGAACTTGAGCCGAGAGATTTAAACCCTGACCCGTTGGTACATGTAGGGTTTTACATCCTTAGGGCTTAGGTAAGACCTCAAGAAAGGTAAAACTATAAATGTATAGTTTATAGATAAATCTTGAACAGAGAATTCACCATAGAAAATAAACAGAGTATATATAAATAAGCCATCTATGAAAGATAATGAAAAACTACGAGTTATAGAAGTGGCTCAGCCAACAAATTTAACAATAAATTTTACGACAGAGAACATTCATAAAAGAACCATAGCTTTATGAAATTGACTCTGCAAAATGACATATACATTTTCTTCAAAATTTACATGTAAACTGAGGCCTTAATCCAATTCAAGAGAGTATATAAAAGACAAAATAACTCTGCTACACGAGTAGCGTATAAACTCTGCATTACGATTCTACATATAAGCAATGTAAATGGACAAATAGACCTTAATAAAATACGTTGAGAATCCTGTGATAAAAAATCTTCACGCTGGTAGCAAGCAACGCTACCCAAATAAAAAGGAAAATGTAAAGCCCCTACAACCTCGAAACCCTAGGGGTTTAACCCTAAAATTTATATACAACAAAACCAAAGATGTAGCAGAGGCATTCCTAGCTCAATCATGGAGGAACTAGAAGAACCATGCAAGAACCTTGACCCTCTAGCAACAACCCATCAAAAAGTTTTGACACTACCTGGCAAGACTGAAGTATTAGAGCTCGACGAATCCGTGTCACCAACCTGAATTTAAAGACTAAGATGAGAAAGTAGATACCTGCACAAAGATAAGAGATGGGTCAGTATATTTATGAATAATACTGTGTACAAAAAACCTTGTGAATCACAGATGTTAAAATGAAACAATTTCGCAGAAAAATAGAAGCAATACTTCCCTGTAACCTTGCCTGTAATGGCACGGAGGAAGACAAAATTCATATAATTGAATACAACAGCTAAGTTGCCAGAAAAGCAAGCAAACAAAGAGTTTGTACATGCCACCTGAGTTTGTAAGTGTTCAAAACAGGCAACATGCGAGCAAGAAGATGGGCAGAGTTGAGTGCGTATTGGAGGACGACTAAAGAAAATAGCACAATCACCTGAAGGTCGATGAAAACACATAAAACACACTACTTCACGGAGGAGAATAGCAACGCGGCAGACTGCCGAGAAACATAAGCCAAATGACAAGTGCTTAAGGGAGTTAGGGGGTAGGTTGGATAACCTAACCACCTCGATCTCTTCTGGATGATCTGATCCAGATGCAAGCATGTTTAAGCACATTTTACCATGTTGTGAGAGTAAATGCAAAGTTATTGCTGACAGATGGGTTCGAACAGAGGTCTCCAGCCAAATGCCAAAGTTTGGATTCATAGATTAGGCGCATGAATTCCTTTGTTTATAAGTTATCCGATGCAAGCACGTTTAAGCACGTTTTACCATGTTGTGAGAGTAAATGCAGAGTTATTTCTGACAGATGGGTTCGAACGGAGGTCTCCAGCTGTTATCAACCAAATGCCAAAGTTTGGATTCATAGATTAGGCGCATGAATTTCTTTGTTTATAAGTTATCCGATGCAATAAAATACATGTTGATAACATATGATGCTAAGATTCTCCATTGCAATTATATATATATATGATGATAACTTAATAATGCTCAGACCTTAATCATATGGGTCAGATAGGGTTTTAATAATTGGTAAGTAAACACCAAGAATGAAATCCAAGGTACAGAGATAGGTTTGGGAAGTATGTGGATATGTTGTTGACTTGAATATTATGTGTTGTGGTAAAATAAAAACAATCTACATATATTTTTTTGGTTTTCAAACTCATGTGGTGATCATCTTTTAAGGAGCTTTCCGGATTATCCACATTGATAGAGAACGATTGTTATAAGATAACTTCAAGAGGATATTTAACTAAATATTAATAGTAATGATTTGTTATGGCTATATATTGCCTTTCGTTTCTCTTGTTATAGTCCTTTGCTTCTGCTGTTTGACTATGATACTAAACAGAAATGAAGATAACCGGTTTAGAAAATTAAAAATTAGATTATTAACAATGGAGATATATTCACAATTCCTCTTAATAAATATTATTTGCAAATAATGTTAATGTTGTACAAATTTATTTAACCTAATTAGTTTCAACACATCTTAGAAAATTTAGACGCCATAATCTATGATTTATTATCTTCAACTATATCATTGAACTATTTAGTTAAATTTCAATTAAGAAACACAAATATTAATTTTCAACCACCAACTACTAATTTTGAACATGAATTTTGCATTATTTGTATTTTAGACAACTTTTCTTCTTTTATAGAAATGAAATTTGTGATCATTAAGACATGAAAGGTATTAAATTCTTGTTATTTATAGAAGGCATAAATATTTTAATCATTCCAAGGACTATGTATTTATCATTGTATAAGAATTTTTGTTATATTGAGGCATTCAACGCACAATGGATTTATGCTTTAAGGTGACCACCTAAAAAATTTAATAGAAAGTTTTTATGAATGTTGTCAATTCTTGTTTTTTTGCTTCAACTCTCTTAAATTGCAAACTTAGAAGTTTTGGTTCCCTTATGTACACATCCTCCTCTTCAGTTTCTTTACCTTCATATTTATATTCGCTAGCAACACCTCGTTTTACAAAACCAGTTGCATCGTCATGGAAACATCCTTGACCCGCAATGGGCTCTCGTCGCTGCTTGCTGGTGGTATCGACCTACAACCAACCCTACAGATCATTGCAATCGAACAAATACCTTCTTCTCGAGCTACAACGTCTCGCTACTGCATATCGTTATCCGATGGTGCTCACAAGCACGTCGTTCTACTTCCTTCTTCACATACATAGTTTGCACAAAATGAGGCGTTGCGAATAGGCTCGATAATTCGCCTCAGGAAAAGCTCATGCACGTATGCACATCATTCCATGTAAGCTACGTAGATGTCACCTCTCCACTTCCTCCCCTTTAATGATTCTCCTCTTACGTCCCTTGTTTATCTCAATTCTCATTTCTAACATTTTACTTCCCCTCTTTGCTAATAAATATCTCATTCTTGCAGGTCACTTTGTCTCATCGATCTTGACATACTGCAACATGATGCACCATTGGTTGGTGACCCAGCCCCTATTATTCTCTCCACTGAACAGATGAACCAAGCCACCTCGGCCTCCTCTTCTTCGTCTCCCTTTTCCTCGCCACCCTCCCTCGACATTCACTCCTTGTCCTACGAAAACTCCACCCTATCATCTACAACTGTTCTCCCTTTTAAAGCACTCTCCCCTACCCGAAAATCTTGGTCCATCCAAGGCAGAGTCCTTTCAAGGACACCCCTTCGTGAATTTAGCAATGCACAGGGCACTGGAAAATCAGTGGGGTTTGACCTTGTCGATCGCGACAGCGATCAAATCCATGTCTCTGTCTTCAATGAATTGGCAGAATCCCTTCATGGTCTCATTAAAATTGGCCACATTTACAATGTTGCAAATGGGACCATAAAGATCCCCAACCCTTCATATAACCATCTCAAATGACCATTCGAAATCCTCCTCTTCTCTTCATCAACAGTGTCACAGGTCTTTGTTGATGACCTTACAATTCCTTCCCATACCTATCAATTTGTGCCCATAAGTTCCCTCAAAAATTCACCTCCTAATTCAATCGTTGATTGCATAGGTATTTTCGCCTCCCTCTCTCCTTCGTCTATCATTTGCAAACGCGATGGCTCTGAGACTCCCAAGAAAACTATCACTCTTCGTGATATGTCCGAGAGCAGCATTGATGTCACTTTGTGGGGCGAACACTGCCATGATGAAGGTCGTGCACTCTCCGAAATGCGCATGGCTCGTGAGATTTCTGTGCTTGCAATTAAAGGGGGTAGGATTGTCGAGTTCAACGGCCAAACTATCAGCACAATCCCAACTACTTCACTACTTATAAATCCAGATGTCCCTGAAGCACAACAACTAAAAGAATGGTTTGACGGAGAAGGAAATAAAGCACCCTCACCGTCGCTCAGCCGCAAATACAAAAGTACAAACAAGAGGCCTTTGTGTTCGAAAACAATTGCCGACATTTTGGCAATGCAGCCTGACGAAATTATCCCATGGATTTCGCTTCATGCTACTGCTATCTCTATTAATATGGATGATTTCTACTTCCTCGCATGTCCCCTTATCAATGATGGGATCCAATGCATGAGAAAGGCTCTACGACAAGATGACAACACCTACGATGCTCGAAGTGTGAAGGCTCGTTCAATGAGTGCAACTATCACTACATTCTTCGACTCCAATTGCAAGACCACACTAGCCACCTCGACAATGTTGTTGCTTTCGACGAAGCCACAACTGCCCTTCTTGGCGTCTCAGCAAAGGACCTCTGCCTCCTCTCAATTGATCCTGAAAGTGTTATTGACATATACAACAAAATCAAAGGACACCATTTCCTCTTCACACTATATTTAAAGAGGGATAAATTCAACGGTGTTGAACGACTACGCCCAACTCTTATGCACGCAGAAGAACTTGCGTACGCTGAGGCATCAACTACCTTGCTAAGGGACCTACAATCAAGTACTCCCCCCGCCAACCCATTCTAACACAAACTCTAACCGTTTCTTTCTTGCTCTCACTCATCTCTCCCCCACCACTCATTCAATACATACTTTCCCCATAATAGCTTCCTCCTAACATGTCCACCATCCGCTACAAATTTTCATTTCCTTCCCATTTTTCCCCTTTCAGTCTTATTAAACCTTGATTTCCATTCCTCATCCATTTTCCAGACATGTTTTGTAATCGTAAGTATATATTTCCATTGCCCTTCTACTTTCTACAACTTCTCCTAAACCCTTCATCGCCCACTCCTTTCTTCATGACGTTTTGTATATATGTCATTCCATTATGCTTTAATGGATCTTTCTAATATATGAACATTTAGTCACATAGTTTTGCCTTTCCTCCTTCATTGTTTCATCTTCTTTGGAACACACACAGTTTCTAAATGTACAGATGAATATGCTATGCTTACTATAAAAAATAATACATAAATTGCTTCCTCTCTTTTTGTAAAATACAAAATATGTCTTCACTTTACTCTAGCCAATACATGCAACATGTGGTTGATTTCAAAATAAATGCTTTCTCAATTTTAAATATGCAACACACATTTCCAAGCAACCCATACTAAATACATTTTCGCTTTAATAATCAGTCGCCATATACTTCATGCATTTGACAGACATTTCCTTACTTGCAACAGCTATGCCAACCCGACTAGAAAACAATGTGGAAAGGGAACAACAACGACGCTACTACGCACTTAATAAATACATTATCAATGCACATCGTCACCTCCTCTCTTCAAATCATCGAAGAAACCTTCGCTCTCAAACCAACAATACTCCTACTGCTTCACAAAATTCTGTCCTCCCCATACATCCCACCCAAACTTCCCAACTTCCCCTTCCATCTCCACTTCCTAACCGACCCTTTCCAAGCGCTTCAAATCCTTCAAACCTTCCCTACCATTTACATATTCCACCCCATGTTCCTCCCTTTCCACCTGCCCAACAATTTCTCCCCATCCTTCTGCAACATGCACATTTTCGGTTTCGTCAAAGGATCGATGCACTTTGTCCCATCCAATTTTGCTCAATTTGTCATGAAGCTTACCCATCCATGAAAACAAAAACAAGTCATGGAATAATTTGTTGTACCCGTTGTGTTGCTGAACGATCAACGCATCGTTTCTCCTCTATAAATAACATGGACCCAGGTATCCAACCACATGTCCTATCCTGCCTAACTCAAGTTGAAAAGATGCTCATTGCTCGTGTCAATCCCGTTCTTCAAGTCACCCATGCACGTGGTGGCCAATTGAAATATTCCGGTCATACTATTATTTTTCCACAAGATATCACAAATATTGTCACCTCTCTTCCTCGGATGTTGTCAGAACTAGACATCCTTGTGGTAAAAAAAACTAGCTATGATGAAAAAAACTATGAATTTCTTGTTAGTCGAACACATGTCCATGCAGCTTTACAATTCAAACTACAAAACGACCCATACTACAAAGATGTCCATATTAACCAACTTGCCCTCTCTGCTTTGCCTATTCCACCTACCAACATTTCCAACATGCTACACCATATCAACACATCTTCCATCGCACTCCATGAAGCCATTCCAGAAATTCCTACGTTTGAACTTCCCCACTCATGCCTGTCTGACCTCCACCCATCCTCTTTTGTTTCAACTCTACCAAACTGTCATTCTGAACTTGATGAAATACGTGCCTACATACATTCCTCCAATTCAACAACCACCCATTCACTTCAATGGCCGACCATTGGCCTTTCCCCAATCAATGAATACAACACAGAGGGCCTATTCTCCATGGCCTTCCCCACCCTCTTCCCCACAGGATCTCCCATGATTAACCGACCAAGAATTGCAAAAGTGGACATGCAAGAATACGCTATGCATCTAATGCGCTACAGTGACAATTGTTTTTCACAACATCCTCGCTTCCGATATTACTTGTACAACCTTATCATGCGCCATCGCAGCCAAGCAACTGCCTCTGTCTTCATTAAAAGGGACCTTTCAAACACCCTACCAGCAACAGTCGCTGACCTCCGCCACCAGCTCCAACAAACGCCCCCTTCCACCATTCCAGACCAAATTATGCGTTTTGGGTCATCCTTGCGTGGAAGCCGTTCTTTCTGGAGCAGAGCTAGAGGAGAACTAACAGACATGATCACTCAAATTGGTATCCCTACCATATTCTTCACACTAACTGCAGCTGATACAAAATGGCCTGACTTGCATAATTTGATGCCTTCCAACCCTCCATCCAATTCAAATGAGCACACTCGATGGAGAATCCAAAACATTGTTAGAAACCCGCATCGTGCATCTCAATATATCCATTTCAGATTCACAATATTCCTGGAAGAGGTGCTACTTAAAGGATTCCTTGTAAAGGATTACTGGTGCAGGTATGCATACTATTCCTTCCTTATCTTATCTTTCATTCCTTTCACTTCCACACATCCAATCTTACCATCTGTCCCCTTCCTTTATAAGGTATGAATGGCAACATCGCAGCTCCGCACATATCCATGGGTTTCTGTGGCTTCCAAATGCACCTGCTATGGACAATCTCGATTTGACCAATGCCACAGATGTCCGCGCGACTACAGAATATTTTGATAAGTACTGCACTGCTTGGAATCCTCGTCTGGTTCACAGTCGAGCTCCTGGAATAAATCATTCATCTCTACAAGATCCATGCCTCCTTGGCACGCATGAAATATTTGCAAGCAATCAGTTAGAAGACTATGAAAAAGTCCTCAATTCTGTTCAAAGGCACACATATTGCCACTCTTCTACATGTTTACGCAAAAGAAATAACACATCAACTTGCCGCTACGGAGCCCCATGGGAGGTTCGCAACACGTCATCTCTTCACATTGATGGTTCTAGCAAAAAGGTGTACTCCCCTGCTAGAAATGATGACAAACTCAACGTGCATAATGCTCAGCTACTTGCAATATGGAGGGCCAACATTGATTTTCAACCAGTTCTCTCATGCCATGCTGTGTTGAACTACATTTCAAAGTATGCAGCAAAATCAGAGGAAAATTCTGAAAGCTACTACGAAATGCTCTCACGCCTCTCACAATGCTCCCCCCCAGATGCTCCTACTATCACTATCGTCCGCAAAGTCCTCACCGAAATTGTTGCTGATCAAGACATTGGTGCACGAGAAACATGCCACATGCTACAAAAACTCCCACTAACAAAATGTAGTCGTTCTTTTGTCTCCCTCAATGTAAAAAAAAAAAGTCTTCAAACGTGTATTGCATGATTTAGATGGTCATCCTCCATCAACACCTTTCATTGCCTCCTACATGCAAAGACCAGCTGCACTTGAAAGTTTGTCTCTTATTGAAGTTGCACGCTCCTGGTCCTTCTCCACCCGCCGAAAAACATCACCATGGAAACAAATATTCCCTCCCATCGTTGTCTACGTTCTTCCTCATTACACCTCCATTCCATTGAAAGAATCACCATCCTATGTAGACTTCTGCTGGAGCGAACTCCTTCTACACTTCCCTTTCCGTAGCCTCCCGAATGATATTGGCATATCTGATGCAAGAATTGTTGCACACTGGGAAGAAATTAGACACACATATCAACCTTGGCATGTTTATCGCAAACCATCAACCCCAGACCTTTCCGACTCTATCTGGTCATCCCCAAACAACCCTCCCCATGACCCCACACTTGACGTGCATGAATGGAAATTTCTCTCTCAACTCCACCCAGGTAACAACCTTGTCCTCGATGAGCTTGAAATTCTTGGCCATCGTGAGTTTGACACAAACCATAATTGGGGCCACTCTACAATCCCTCCACATTTACAAGAAACAGCAATCCACTTCATCGACTCCACTCGCTCCTCCACAAGATCCCACCAACTCCTAACTCCATTTGCACATTCCCTTTCCTCCTTGTCCCCAAGCCAAACCATTGCATTCAATATCATCTTCTCGCACTTCCGCAACAACATTGCCAAAAAAAGACTACACATGATAATCCAAGGCACTGCTGGTACCAGCAAGTCGTTCCTAATTGAGTTCTTAAAAAATGCATTCCTTGAAAGCTCCACCATGCAAAAATGCCCCCTGCTACTACTTGCTCCTACCGGTGTTGTAGCATTCCACATTAATGCTTTGACGATCCACTCTGCTCTTCGCATCCCTATATCCTGTATGGAGCCTTTAGAGGTTCAATCCCTCCTAAACCTTCAAGAACAACTTCAGCATATTCATTACATTCTAATTGACGAAATGAGCTTCATTGGTCCTAAATTGCTTTCTCAAATTGATGATCGCTTGCGCGAGGCATTCCCATCAAATAGAAATAGCCCATTTGGTGGACGTTCTATAATCCTTGTGGGTGACCTTGGCCAACTACCACCTGTAAAAGACACGCCAATGTATGTAGGCAATTCTCGTGGCACTGCACTTTGGCAAAGCTTCACTACTGTGGTTACGCTTGCAACAGTTTTTCGACAACAAGGAACAAGTCTTGCACAAATTTCCTTCCGCGAACTCCTCTCCAACCTTCGCAATGCAACACACACTGTTGCTGATTGGAATCTTCTTATGACACGTTCAAAAACAAATCTTCCTAAAGCCGAAGTCCAATCATTCTCCACTTCAATGCATCTTTATTCAACAAATGACGCTGTTGACTTGCACAATAATCAATGTTAAAATTATTAAATCAGCCAGTTGCACATTGTTATGCTGCCGAAAAGAGGCAAATAGAAACTACCCAACCAAAAAATGATCAATTATCAAAGAAAATACTCCTTTGCATTGACCAACGTGTTATTCTCAGAAGCAATCTTTGGGTTGGCGCTGGTCTTATTAACGGTTCCCTCGGCATTGTTCGTGCAATCGTATATTCACCAGGTTGTACACCACCAGAACTACCATCCTTTGTTGTAGTTGCCTTCCCTCACTACACTGGTCCACCATGGGATCCTTCGAATCCTACATTTGTCCCAATCCCCCCCATCACAAGGGGTTCACGCACACAAATCCCTCTCGGAATGGCATGGGGCTTAACAATCCATAAATCGCAAGTCATGACACTAGATAAAGCAACAATCGACATCGGCAACATTGACTGGCAAGGGCTCACTTTCACAGCTATCTCAAGAGTTCGCTCGCTGAATGATCTCTGCATCTCCCCTGCCTTCTCCTACTCACACTATTCACGTATGCAGGACAACCCTTACGTCATGCGCAGGAAACAAGAAGAAGCACACCTTGCATCCAAATCTATTATTCACACTCCTTGAAAAACTCCTATTATTGGTACCTTCTATTCACTTGCATTCCACTTTTACTTCTTTCTTCTTGTTCCTCATAATAAGACCTTGCAAATTTCCTGCTTCATTTACATCTTCACTTTCCAATATCATTTCAACTCATATTTGTTCCTACTATTTGTTTCTTATTATACTTTTCATTATTAGTGTCAAATTTTTACATGTTCACTTATATGCTTTTCCTTCCCTTGCAGCAACTATGGATCGCAGGTACCTTTCTCAGCTCAACAAATTCTATGAAGAAATCACTCAACAGGAGAATGCACTCCTCATTCTACATCAACGCTTCTTAGTTCGACCTACTCTACCACTATATTGTTTGCGCCCAACATTGAAACTACTCCATAAGATCAAAATATTCATTCGTCGCCTCATTCATGTGCATGAAAGAGATGCACACAGGCAACTTCGAGCATACTATCTTAGTCGCGTCCCAGGTTTGGACGTCAATTGGTGCTGTCGCTGTCGGGCAACCCCCTGTATTTACGACTAGATTGCAACCAAACACCTTTCATGCATGATCATTCTACTATGCTAACACTTGTTCCTCCTTTCTGTTCCAAAGCAATTTTCTTCTATACTTAACAATATCACTCTTACTGTTTTTTCTTGTACCATGATGTAAAACTGCCTACTACTTCGAGTTTTAATAACATGTAAAACCCTTTTACCATCACATTACTTCAAATCAAGTGAATGATGCCTTCGCAAAAATCTATACGATGCACAAGAATACCCCCTCAATGTGCTATGCTATCACTTGCTCCTCTTTTTTGTTCCAAATCTATTCTTTTCTAAATTTAACAATATCACTCTTACTCATTTTTCTTCTACCATTATGTTAAACTGCCTACTACTAGGACTTTCAAAAACATCTACAGCCTCTTTACCATTACATTACTTCTATACAAGTCAATGATGCCCTCGCAAAAAAAAAAATATACAATGGACAACAAATCTACGGTCTACTATATTGTATACTATCTATTTTCATCATATCAATTATGCCTACATAATTAAATCTCAAAAATTACTTCCTTTATATGCTCTCATTTTATACGATTATAAATTGATTCACAACCAAACCTATTCTTCATTTTCAATTACTTTGCTCTAATTTAAATTACATTCGTGCAAATATCAGTAACTTACTTCTACTATTATTAACACATAATGATTTAACATAATAACCACAAAATCTTAAAATGTAACTCATCGAGATGAAATTACCTACCTTCTTTCCACCTCCAACTTGAGCAAAAAACATATTTTATTTTCATCGTTTTATTTTCATCATGTTCCCTAACATGTACCACAAAATGATTCAACTCTCCTCCTTCCCTCCCTTGCAGCAACTATGGATCGCAACTACCTTTCTCAACTAAACAAATTCTATGAAGAAATCACTCAACAAGAGAATGCACTCCTCATTCTACAACAACGCTTCTTGGTTCCACCTACTCTACCACTATACCGTTTGCACCCAACTTTGCAACTACTCAAGAAGGATCAAAATATTCATTCGTCGCATCATTCATGTGCATGAAGAGATGCGCAAGGCAACTTTCGAGCATACTATCTTAGTTGCATCCAGGGTTTAGACGTCAATTGGTCTTCCAGCCCATTGAGCAACCTTGTATTCACGACTAGATTGCAGCCAAACACCTTTCATACATGATCGGTCTACTATGCTAACACTTGTTCCTCCTTTGTTCCAAAGAAATTTTCTTCTATATTTAACAATATCACTCTTACTATTTTTGCTTGTACCATGATGTAAAAATACTACTATCGAGTTTTCATAACATGTAAAACCTTTTTACCATTACATTACTTACAAATCAAGTCAATGATGCCTTCACAATAATCTATCTACGATGCACAAGTATACGAATATCACTCTTACTCATTTTGCTTCTACATGATGTTAAGCGCCTACTACTAGGACTTTCAATACTTTTATCTACATCCTCTTTACCATTACATTACTTCTATACAAATTCAGTGAAACCTACTTATTATCTGATGGACAAAAAATCTATGGTCTACTATATTGTATACTATCTATTTTTCATCATATCAATTATGCCTACATAATTAAATATCAAAAATTACTTCCTTTATATGCTCTCATTTTATACGATTATAAATTGATTCACAATAATATTATTCATTTTCAATTATTTTTTCTTCTAATTTAAATTATATTCGCATAAATATCACTAACTTACTTCTACTATTATGAACACATAATGATTTTACATAATAACCACAAAATCATAAAATGTAAACTCATCGGCTTGAGAAGCGAACAACATATTTTATTTTACGTAGTTTTAAATCTAAATATTCATGTAATCAATCAATAACGATTTTACCCCTCATAAATTCACATTCTTCCTTGTTCCCTAACATCACCACAAAATGATTCGAGTCTCCTCCCTTACGGCGTTCCCTTACCCCGTGGAAATTACTAATATTTAGAATTTTTGTGGTTTAAAACCACGCAATCGCTAGTTGTTCACTCACTGTCCCTCGCGCCATCATCCTCTGCATTTTATTTAAACCCATACCCGTTTGCATTAAAACCCAACAACCCTCATTACTCGCGCCGTTTGTTTGAGCGCCAGTTTTATTTTTGAACGGGCCACGTCAAGCTGTGGAGCCCATGGCACACATCACCATCCGGGGAGCCAATCACATCTTGATCATGTAGTTAGTTTGGATGCCTCTTAAGCAGTCCTTTCACCGGCGCAAAGAACCGGACCCACTGCCAAGTCACAAAACGCGTGGACCAATCAAATCTTATCACGCAGTGCTGGTGCTTACGTCACGGAGCCCATTTGGTACGAGATAATTCTATGAATTAGAGATTAGTTTTTGTTTTGAAATCTGGATGTCCCACCGCTGACCAATCAAATTGCGATCCCGTGGATTTGGACCCTGACATCATCAGGGAGATTTGGTACGCTATAATTTGTTTCAAAAGAATTTGATTTGTGGTTTCAAGTCCGCGACAATAGTTTAAGAACTTAGGCTTAAATTTTATGCTTAATGGTTTTTTTATTCCGTGACGCATGCTTTGTTAAAGTCTTTCGACTTAGGTTTATACGTATATGTTTAATACATATATATTATATACTTTCAAGTTTATAATATATATATATAAGTTCAATAGTTTATTTTTTATTTTTATTTTTAATACGATTGTGTCATATAAAAAGAAAAGAGCCCGAACGGTAAATGGCTGCGTGTATTGTTTTATTTTGTATTGAGCCCGAAGGCTAAAGCGTGGACTCTGTGTTATTTTTGAAAAGTCAGAGAGGCAGAAAAAGAAGTGTGAGCGTAATTTTTTTTTTTTTACCAGAGACAGAGAGGAAATTTT
Organism: Pinus albicaulis; assembly: GCA_034641835.2. Lineage (NCBI taxonomy): Eukaryota > Viridiplantae > Streptophyta > Pinopsida > Pinales > Pinaceae > Pinus > Pinus albicaulis. The sequence continues at coordinate 263,405 of JAXQQM020088467.1, forward strand.
TTTGAAGGACACTGCATGCAGTTCCATTTATGTAATCCCTCTGCAGTGGAAGAATCTATGTGTAATAAGATTTTTATCTTAACGAAATAGTTTAATTTAAACCATTTTTGCCCAGCAAATTTTTAATAATTTCTCTGTGTTAGGAAGAGAGATTTTGTTCTCTCTGTGTGTTTGGAATCATTCAGAAATTCCAACATGTTGTGGCTTTACCTGTGTAGCAACACTACGGTGCCCAATAACCCAGGCGTCCCCGCTAGCTTGGATGAAGAGGTTGTAGAATTTGAAATGGCCACTTCTCTCTAAGCCAGCTAATAAACTAGAATAATTATGACATATTAAAAACCAATGAAAGACAATAAAGCTAAAAAAAACACAGATCAAATGAGATCACTGCTCAACTTGTAAATCTCACATTACTTCAGCTATGTAAATACATTCTTATAAAATAAACCTATTACTAATTCTATTTTATCAAATACTAATTATTTATTCTGACTACTGCCAATGATTCTGAGCACTAGCCATCCTAATAATTTGTTGCACTAACATAGAATCACAAAATTTGCTGACAAATTTCAGCAATTAAGCATTATTCTCAACACTCCCCCTTAATGCTTAATGAGGGCTTACTAACTTATCTCTTAGTGCCAAAAACTGATCTTTTGCAACTGCTTTGGTGAAGATATCTGCTAGCTGATGCTTAGTATTTATGTGCTTGAATTCAACATCTTTATTTTGCACCAAATCCCGAATGAAGTGATATTTCATGTCAAAATGCTTTGTCCTAATGTGATGAACTCGATTCATATTCAATACATTGACATCAACCACCCTGCAATGTCGAGAGGACACAAATCCAAGAAGAATAATAAATGAAATTTTCAGCCTATTGTACACAACTCTTCACAACAAAGCAAAGTAAAATCCCATTCAATACATTGACATCAACCACCCTGCAATGTCCAAAGTACACAAATCCGAGAAGAATAATAAATGAAATTTTCAGCCACTGTACACAACTCTTCACAACAAAGCCGTTATATATTTAGTAAATTTAAAGGTCTATCCATGATACTCGAATCGCTAACTGCACATGAGATTGCCTCCCTTATTTCCCAACGATTTCACTGTGCATCAACAATATGTAGAAGAATTGGGTTGCCGAGAGAATGATAAGGAGTACCTCTATTGTTTTCTGCAGCAACATCAATAACAGCCATGGCTAAATGTATACACATTTCAAATCTCATTAACAAATACATCTAACAACTAGTTCGAGCTGATTTTCCTGCAGGCATTTTTAAAATCGGTACACATCTCTTACCAGGTGTGAGTTCCTGCCGTGCAAATGAATTTCCTTGCATGCTAGCCTGCAGAAGCTCATTAATACCAGTTATGCATTGATGCAGATAGATAATTGGTCTCGCTGCAAGTCCAATTTCATAATTGGGCTAAATCTACAATGTGAATAAGTTCAGCCCAATATTTGTGATATATACATATACACTTCTGATCCATTAAATGCAATATATAGGAATATATACATATATCCCCTGATTGATCCTATGTTTGATGATATTGTTTCGAATTGAAGATTGTACAAGTTGATTATATATTATATATAATGCTATACTGCTTTGTAATGATTACTTAAGGATCATAATGATGTATAATTTGAAAATCAAAATAAATAAATATCTCTTCAAAATTAATTATATATATTACTACTAAATACTTATTATCAACCTTAACTGTAAATAAGTTGTCAAATTAGAAACATGGTATAAAAAAATGAGATATACCCCATGGCCAGTAGAGTGAGAGCCCAGGATGTCGTGGCAGCTGATGCAACAACAGAGAAAGTCTTCTCTGACCATAGCCTCATATGGTGCATCCCCGAAATGCAAGAAGCCGCACCCACCACGCCTGCTATGAGCGCAAAGATGACCATGAACCCCGTAGCAGCGTTTCCCCCGCGTTTTCCCAGCGATTGCCATCACCATCACTTTGCTCTGTGCCTGCAGGAACTTGGCGAGTGGGAAAACCATGGCGTAAGCGAAGAGCTGGGGGAGCATCCACAGAGAAAATGTGCCCGCCAGCTCTGCTATTTCCTTCTCTTGCCCGATCAACAGCAAGAGAGGCGTGGCGAAGACATAGAGCAAACTCAGAAAGCAGGCGATGTAGAGGAGAATAATCCAGCAGCGCTGCATATACAATCCCAGCATATACCCAGTAAAATGAGCAAGATTTTTGTGCCTGAAACCCTTGCAATGGGTTCAATTTAACAGTCTGCACTGATCATTAAACGGAGTAAAAATCATATTACTTAAATTAGAAATGGAAACTCAGTATGATTTTATGATTTTTCAAAATGAATTGGTTGATTTTATGATTTTTTTCACACGTCTTACTAGTGACATGTGTCATTATCAAAATGAATTGGTTGACGAAAAAGCACCTGTATTAATTCAAAACAGAAAGAACAGGCATGTTAGAATTTGACATTTTTAACTTTGGCAAAATTCCAACAATTAAAAAATTTAGCCCAAAACAATTTTACCCGCTCCGATACCAATTGTAGAATTTGAAATGGCCACTTCTCTCTAAGCCAGCTAATAAACTAGAATAATTATGACATATGAAAAACCAATGAAAGAAAATAAAACTAAAAAAAACACAGATCAAATGAGATCACTGCTCAACTTGTAAATCTCACATTACTTCATCTATGTAAATACATTCTTATATAATAAACCTATTACTAATTCTATTTTATCAAATACTAATTATTTATTCTAACTACTGCCAATGATTCTGAGCACTGGCCATCCTAATAATTTGCTGCACTAACATAGAATCACAAAATTTGCTGACAAATTTCAGCAATTAAGCATTATTCTCTCATCGTGTTCAAGAAGCCGGGCGAGGCCGAAGTCACCGAGACGGGCATTGAAGTCCTCGTCAAGCATAACATTGCTAGGCTTAATGTCTCGGTGGACGACTTTCTGTTTCCATTCTTCGTGAAGGTACAACAACGCCGAAGCCAGCCCACATAAGACTCGGTGCCTCTGCGCCCAATTCAGAGGGTGGTAATTCTGATTCAGATGCTTTTTCTCTGGTTGCCTGAAGATGAACCTGTCGAGGCTCCCCTTGGGCATGTAATCGTAGATGAGCAGCAGCTCTTCACGCTCGTGGCATCATCCCCGGAGCCGCACCAGGTTCCTGTGTCGAAGTTGGCCTATGGTGCTGATCTCCGACATGAATTCCCGTTTACCCTGTCGCGACCCGGCAGAGATTCTCTTCACTGCCACATGTGCCGCAGACCCACCTCAGCATCCTAGTCTTCCCTCGTAGACGCTCGCAAAGCCACCGCTTCCCAGCAGTTCCGACACGCTGAAGTTCTTTGATACCGCGTACAAGCATGGTGAAGGTGGTGGTAAATGTGGTTGGCCAGATAGTGATCGGTTCACGGTAGAGAACCCATCTGATGCAGTTCTGCAACTGAAAATATTGATCCGTAAATGTACCATTTGGCGACGGAGTTAGGTCGATGTAACCATATGCAGCGGAAAACGAAGCGTTTCCCAGTAATATCAAGTTATCAACTGATTGCTGTTGTTTTTACCAAATGATGTGAAAGAGAAACCTGTGCTATAATTTCCAAGGGACTGTGAAAGGAAGATCAAAGGAAGGATGGGAAAGAGGAGAACCAAACTATAGACGACCCCTTTCCCAAACACCATGATAATTATACTCGAATAATCATTGACGGAGAAAATGGAAGCGCTATAAAAATAAACAGTAACCGACACAGCGAAGCGATATTTTGTACTTACTGAACAACTATTCACGTAAAACTAATGACAAAGCACGAGGGACATAATTCTTTTTGTGAAGTCTTTGATACTGATTGTAAAAACATGAACGACGGACGAATTCTTTCACACAAATTTAGAAAGAAACTGCAGAAATCTGTCGAACAAAATTTATTCAGTTTACCTCTGAGAGAGAAGAATAAATCCGTAACCTGCCATCTGACGTGACAGAATTAATTCAATCAATTCATCATACCGACGTAAGTCTGCCACTAGCGAAACAAAGCACAGTTAATGAAACATAGGTTTGCATCAGTGCGCTCAACCATGGGACGAGAGAGTGCCCACTCAACCATGAAACGAGCGACTTGGTTTTTTGTGGGGTAGGAATATGTAATTTCTAATTGTGTTATTGTGTGTCTGTTTCTATTATCCAGGAGGTCATTTAGATTTAGTCCCTTGATTAGGGGAGAGATTTCTTCTAACTAATCTTATCTTAGTATGTCGTTGAGATATTATTTCAACCAAATAATTATGGAGAAGTCTCCATGTTAGTTTCTCTTTCTTTAGAAAAAACACTTTTGTATTTAATTTTTTTTAACTTCATTTTTATCGAGGAGAAATGCATTATGTGTGTTCTGCAATTTTCTATATTGGTATCAAGATGAATCGAGTTGGGATGCGTCGTACCGCTGGGGTTGTAGGGCGATTGTCATGCTGCGTATTGAAGGCTTAGTCAATATGTTGCGTATGGGCGAGCCTTATTTCAGCTGCCTGGCCGCATTAATGGGCCTATGGCAGATGAAATAAGGCTCGTCGTTGCATATGCCCATGTGGAGAAGTCTGCGTGAGTACTCTGCCACATCGCAGAATGAGGAAGGTTGTACACGATCGCCACATCGCACAATGAGTGTGCCATGCGTCCTGGTGACAGAGTGCGATATTGACTTTGTGAGCCTTTAAATTTATTTATTTTTTTCTGGAAATTATTTATCTGTGCCACAATTTCATTGCCGTATTTAATGCTAATGTTGTGCCCCGTCAGTATTCATTTTATGTAGCCATGATATTAACTGGGGTTTGGGTGTTCTGTTTGGAATTGTTTTTAATGTGATTTTTGGATGATTTGGTGTTGGAATTTGGCAGAAAATTTTAAAGTGAATTGGCTTTTTTTATTCTAAAACACTTCCATTACGAAAGGATTTCTACGAGCTGTTTGGTCCCACTCCGTCGGACCAGCGTTCACCTGTTCAAGCAAAGACTTCAACCAAATGGTTGGACAAGGGGTGGGTTTTGTTGGCCACAAGGTGGGTTTCTTTCGAAGTAAGGATCCAAGGTGATTTATAATCGACCTTTCTCATTGACTGGTTGGAAGTGAGAATCCCGAAGCCCAATGCATGTGTGTTTTGTAACAGAAGTGGAACGCGTGTGCCGGTGGAAAATCTGATGCGGGAATTTGACACCAAGAAGAGAGGGAACAACCGCAATTGATACCAATTAATATATTGCAGGATTATTATAGAAGTTTTGATGTAAACATTTAATATTAATCAAGGTTATAATTGTCTATATTAAAGGAAATTTGGATTATGGTGCTGTTCAATATGTCTTTCAAATATATTCTTGTAAGTTTAGGATTTAAAAATAATGCACATGTTGAGATTAGGGATTTTAATGCACATGTTGTCACTATTTGAAAACAACTTTCGTGTGTGTTTCGTGTCATAATTTGAAACCGTTAGATTATATGTTAGACGATTAAAACATTATGAGAACTCATTCGTTGGATTTCTAGGGCTTGTTCTTTCTTTGCTCGGCCATTCAGAATTAGAATGTGAACCAATGAAATAGGGTATGAACCCTGGATAGAAAAAAAAATAACACCCAGACGGCCTCGACGCGAAGCTCATGCGATGGCGCTCATTCATTGGATTTATAGGGCTTGTTCTTTCTTCGCTCAGCCATTCAGAATCAGAATCCGAACCAGTGAAACAGGGTTTGAACCCTGGCCAGAAAAAAATAACATCCAGACTGCCTCGACGCGAAGCTCATGCGATGGCGAAAGAAGTTGTCATGAAATGGAGCCTCTCTATCAACAGCTATTAATGTTTTGAATAAGATGTTGTAGGTATTGAATTTATATGGGATGATACATTAGGATTGGTGCAATTATCTTTGGGGTTTTATTTCACTTCTGTATTTTGAATGACTTTTTCATGTGGGTTCTGACAGAAAAATGCAGCGATAGCAGGGGCGTTGACAGGGCAACTTTGGCCCTGACACATGAGGAGCCCAATTATGATCATATACTGCAAGGTTCCATTGCAGGAGCCACTCTGTCAAAAAATGCTAATGTTTTGAATAAGATGTTGTAGGTACTGAATTTCTATGGGACGATACATTAGGATCGGTGTAATTATCTAATTATCTGTGGGGTTTTATTTCACTTTTGTATTTTGAATCAACTGCAGCACAGTCCCCAGAAGAAGATGCCGCTGATGGAGGCAATGTATCCACTGTTGAAGATGATCTTGACTAGTGCATGTCTCAAACATCATTAGACTAATTTGTGGTTGTCACAAGGATTTTCTCACCCATTTGTCTTTTTCTAAATAAACTTGCAGGATTAACCCTTCTGCGTTGCAAAATGAATCTCTATGGGAAATCCCAGCTCCATGCTCCCTGATTTTAGCTGACATCATCCTCACATATACTATGGATCTATTGGTAGTACTTTTTATGAGGTCTAGAATGAATAATTTTTTACCAAATTTTAGATTGAGTTATATTGTACCAGGCAAATCAACCTTTTCAATTCTCAGCATGCTTTTATACAATTCCACTGTGCCATATGTAGATTTTGTGTTATGTTGCAATCACTTCTAATTATCGTAATCTATTGGTGTCCATATATATTTTTATTTAATATCATATGTATGCATACCTATTTCTGTTAATGTGATTAATGGTGTGAAGATGGATCTATAACGTCCTTTGGGCATTCCTGCAATTCTGAGTTTGTGTCCTTAGCATGATAGCTTTGATGAATTGTTGAATGTATTGATCTCTTTTATGGTGAACACTCTTCATTGGCAGGTTAAGCGTACGGGGAAAGAATCCATGCAATGGGGTAAAGCTATATAACTTCCTGGTCTCTTCACTGTGTTGGAATTTCTTTCAATAACACTAGTGTGGATTTGTGGTATTTTTCCATGTCAATGTTGTTGTTACTTATTAAGTTCTTTATTTGCAGGCCTTGCAGCTGGTATGTACTTAGGTGTTACATATACACTGAAGGAGGTCAGAGGAGGAGTTCATGATTAGGTATGGGTACTTTGTCATTGTTCGGTACAGTCTTCATGTGGGTTTAAAGTTTGTTGCAAGTCAATTTCATTTTCATTATGGTTGAAGTCACAATAACCTCAGCGAGGGTTTGTTACCCATTGGGCCATTACAGGTAATTTAGAGTCTGTCACACCATGAGTTTAACAGAGTTATTATTACTAAGCAGTAGGGACAATCATTATAGTCTCCTTCCTCTCTGCTAAGTTCACCAAATATGGTCTCTAGGAAATTTGATTTTAGCTAATATCATCCTCATATATACTATGGATCTATTCTTGGTACTTTTTATGAGGTTTGTTGTTACTTATTAAGTTCTTTATTTGCAGGCCTTGCAGCTGGTATGTACTCAGGTGTTACATATACACTGAAGGAGGTCAGAGGAGGAGTTCATGATTGGGTATGGGTACTTTTTCATTGTTCGGTACAATCTTCATGTGGGTTTAAACTCTGCTGCAAGTCAATTTCATTTTCATTATGGTTGAGGTCACAATAACCTCAGCAAGGGTTTGTTACCCATTGGGCCATTACAGGTAATTTATATTACTGTCACACCATGAGTTTAACAAAGTTCTTATTACTAAGCAGTAGGGACAATCATCACAATCTCCTTCATACTGAGTTGCAAAATGAATCTTATAACAATCTCCTCTATGCTGAGTTGCAGAATGAATCTCTATGGGAAATCCCAGCTCCTTGCTCCCTGATTTTAGCTAACATCATCCTCATATATACTATGGATCTATTACTGGTACTTTTTATGAGGTCTAGAATGAATAATTTTTTACCAAATTTTAGAATAAGTTATAGTGTACCGGGCAAATCAACCTTTTCAATTCTCAGCATGCTTTTATACAATTCCACTGTGCCATATGTAGATTTTGTGTTGTGTTTTCAAATAGAAGTCTGGGGAAAAAGAAATCAGATTTCATTCCTTCCTCTCCTAGTTTCAACATGGCAAACTCATGCTTCTATCTTTGTGTCAGTATGTGAAAACATGTCTTTGATACAAGGGTTTATGCTCCTACCAAAGAGATAACCCGTTCCAGGTTGGTATTAAAATTGGTCTTCTCCCAAGAACAAAATTTTTGCCCAAAAATTTATAGAGTAAGTTAGTTTGAGACTTTGCCTATGAAATCTTATATGGAAAGATACCCCTTCATACAGCCTTCGATAGTCATTCACCTAAATCTCAAAATTGTACTTAATGCAATATGCTTCTCAAAGTTAAATTCCTTTTTATTGTCTCCTGTTGATTTGCCTTGTAAGTTATTCTTTTCAGTATATATTATTCTTCTCTTTGCACCACTAACAGTGGGAAATATTCATTTTTTGATAAATGGACACATAATAATTATGTACTTCAATTTTCCAGGTTCAGTGGTTACTAAAGTTAGCTGAAATTCCTGAAATCAGTGAAGTTTCAAACTTCAACAATGAAACAAAATTATATCTGGAAGATATTGTGAGGAAATTTAATATTGAGGATGCCCTTGAAGTCAAAAGGATCGAGAACATGACAAATCATGATGTCAAGGCTGTCAAGTATGTTTTGAAAAAGAGGTTTGAAGCACATCCAGAACTAAGAAAGGTTTGTATCTCATGCTGTATTTCTATCCGTAAAATTGAAAGGTACTCTGCAAGCGCAGGTCCTTGCTTTGGGAAATTTTTCATTCTTAATTAGTATCCTTAATTTTTTTTTCCCTGAAGGAAACCTTCGTTTTGAGGGGGAGAGGGGAAGGCATGGGTTGCTTCCCCACATTTCTAGATGACATCACTAATAAACCTATCAACTTAGACTAGTGCACCTCATCCAGGTGCTTTGAACTAAGCACCTGCCAGCATGGAACTAGCCAAATGCCCATACATTGGTTACAAAGGTTGAGTTAACCCCTTGGGTTGAATATTCATTGTTACCATATAGTTATATTGTTACATACATACTGCAAGCTCTCTCTGAAATAATTAGAATTATTTGCCAAAAGACATTGTAACAATGAAAACAAGGTTGACATATCATGAGTAATATGCACTTTTGTCTTTTTTATTGGGAACATGGCAGCATAATTATTTCATGATTTTGGTTTCAAAATAAGACAAAATCTAGATCAGCCCTTCTCTATTTTACCTACCAACATACGTTTAACAATGAGCACTTGAATGTTAGTCAACTAGGTCAAAGATCTGCTCTAGCTAAACTGTACTAGAAATGTACTTATACAGATCAGAGAGGTACTTTGAGCTGCAAGAAAGTTTCATTTATTCTGCATTCCTCATTTTTTGTGATTTATTTCCGTTTTTTTTGTTTAAACTTGAGCAATGATTAAGTGAAAATAATCTAATTGGTTTGTAGCACTAATTGAAATTGACTTATTTATCTTTTTAATTCTAGTACATGATGGTCTGGGTTATTTGCTTGTGAGGTATCTCATCTCTATATAGGGGATAATAAATCTTGTAAATGATGCTCTTGGTTGTTTGCTCATGAGATATGTCATCTATATATAGTGTATATGAATGATATTTTTAACTAGGAAGTGCATGAGCATTCAAAACGTACTGCATCAGGGTATGCTTTGTAAATTCAAATTTGGAGTATTCTAATTTTTAAAAAGTACAATCATAATTATAATATTGATGTTTCTCTAGTGCAGTTTCAAGCATCTCTGATTTGATTTTCTATAGGAATTGGAACTTATCCATTTTTTTTGCACATTTGAGGACATCAATAATTTATCTCATTCTTTGTTGTTGCGGGAGACTCGAATCCTTGTAAAAAAATGAAAAAATGAAGTCATGATTAAGAACAGAACTTAAAAAGAACGGAAACAGAAATAACAAAGCTACAGGTATGGGAAAACCTGCCTCTGGTCCATTTCCTTCTATGCGTTGTCTTCTTTACTGCAATTATTTCACATCTTTATAAGACATCCAGAGAAACCAAGATGTTGTAAAACACATAACTTCAATACCTAGGATGTTATCACTAAAGTTATATCTAGGTATTGGATTTCATTTTTAAGTTGGAAAAATTTGTGATAATATAAACCAAGATGATCCTAAAATGGTAGGTGTGAATTAATATGATTATTAACTTTTTACTCTAGTCATTGCAAGAAATTATTCTACAATACAAAGGACTTGGGTGTACACTTGAATTCCCACAAATGAGAATGCACCTTAGGAAATAGAGGGTAAATAATTCTAGATTTTACTTCTCTCTATTTGCTAACAATTTATCGAAGTCTTGATTAAGAACACAACTTAAAAAGAACGGAAACATAAATAAAAAAGTTATAGGTATGTGAAAACCTGTCTCGGTCCATTTCCTTCTATGCCCTGTCTTTACATCCAAAGAAACCGAGGTGTAGTAAAACACATAACTTCAATTCTCAAGATGTTATCACTAAAGATATATCTAGGCATTGGATTTCATTTTTATTATGACATCATACATATATAAATAGTTTTCAAAATAGCTCTCCACATTTTCTAATAATGTGTACTTATGATTAGCTCAATCACATTATTTTATGTTTTTTACAGTGACTAAATAGTATGCGAAGCATATTGTAAGTAAATTGCCTCAATAAGCTTTCATGTCATATAATAAGCTTTCATGTGATATGTTAAGCATAGTGAGAAAAGATTTGTTCAATAAATTACAGAACCAACAAAACATAACTTTTTCCAATTTTAATGATATTCACATATAGTGAAATTTTGGTTCAAGTGATTGCAAACTCAACATGATCCTTGTTTTCCTATTTAATAACCATATTTAGTGTAGGCCTATGAGTCTGGGTTATTGAAATTGATCTTGATACATTAAATATTCTATGCTTCATAGATGGAGGATAACAATAAGATTCTTGTTTTCGTTTCAGATAGACTTCCAATGTTTTTCTAACTATCAAAACTAGATATGATGATGAAAGAGGATATATTATTTGAGGATAAATCAAGGATTTACAAACTTCTAATTTGATTGACAACTCTGGGAAAAATAGTTAAATAGTAGAATCAAGAAACGAGTGTGATGAATTAGAGGATATGAAAGGGACCCCTAAATCTAGCAATGAAATTGTCTGTCTATAGCTTTTTGACCATTCAGTTTCTCCTTTTGATTTTGGGGCTAAATATTTTTACTCTAGTCATTGCAAGAAAGTATTATACAACACGATATCATATGTATGCATACCTGTTTCTCTTAATGTGATTAATGGTGTGAAGATGGATCTATAAAGTCCTTTGGGCATTCCTGCAATTCTGAGTTTGTGTCCTTAGTACGATAGCTTTGATGAATTGATTGAATGTACTTATCTCTTTTATGGTGAACACTCTTCATTGGCAAGTTAAGCGTTCTAGGAAAGAATCCATGCAATGAGGTAAAGCTATAACTTCCTAATCTCTTCACTATGTTGGAATTGTTTTCAATATCTGAAATACCCGTTAATTTAATTTGAGTTCCATTTCGACTATTTTAATAAAGAATGTTGATTAGTAATTTTAATTTTAATTTTAATTGAATATAGATTATTGATAAAAAAAAGTAGCTATGATGACCTGCCATCATTATAGCCATTAGTTTCTGCAATTCCAATACTATTTTGAATATTATAACAAAGAATATTGACTTCATTTTAAATATTATAACAAAGAATATTGTCTTACGACATTTCTTTTGCAATATCGGTTGATGGTGCAATTTCTTTTTAGTCTTTACGGTGGGATGATTTAAAATACTCTATTCTTCTTGGGAAATATTAAGAATTAGTTACAATATACTTAAAGTCACACTTTCACATAGGGAAAAAAAACCTTATATGGAGGAAAAAACTTAACTTGCAAATGAATTTGTTGCGAACAAAGAATTAGATATGGAGGCGGAAGAATGCAGAAGACTATGAAAACAAAGGAAAGGTTCTTCAAACAAAAGATAAGTATTATGTGCATTGAATTCTAAAACATTTAATGGCTAAATGGTGCAAAATTGCATGATTTATTTGACTAGAAGTTAGGTCAACCTGGTTCTTGTCTAAAATATTTTCCTATCTTGCATATAGAAATATAGAGAACCATGTTAGGTTGTTGTCTTAAAATATTTTCCTATCTTTTTTTGATGCATAAAGATGGGTTAGAAAGCAGATAGTCTTGCATATAGAAATATAAAGAATTGTGTTAGTTCATGAAAACGATTAAATGAGAAACATGTACATAAAAAGACAAGTAGCCAAGCTTCTTCAAATGAATGTGTGATTTTTCTTTTAATAGTTTTTTTGAAAAAAGAATACATGCTTAATGCACAAAGTTAATAAGTATCTTTCCAACCTTACTTTTCCAAGTTTTCTTGAGAAAGAAACACTTAGAAAATGAAAGTTATTATGTTATATTTTCTTAGAAAAGAAATATGCACTTGCATGTACAAAAAAAACAAAGTTGGCTTTAGATTTCTTGGAAAGAAAACACATGTGAAAACTGCACATAAAAATATTAAAGAAATCATGATACTTTTCATGAAAGGAATGTATATTAACTTTTGTTATAAAAAGAGAGAAAATAAGTTATTCAATTAAAGAAATGATTTTGTTAGTGACCTATAAATATAGGATTCATAATTTTGACTTGACTGATGGTAATCTTGTAAATATGTACATACTTTGCCTTCTGCAAGTTGTATTCTCATATTTTGTAAAAAAATAAAAAATAAATTAAAAAAAAGGGTAAAAAGTCCTAAAAAAAAAAATCAAAGGACTTAGAAAAAATAGTATACCCCAAAAGAAAAAGATGAATAAAACATGAAAATATGCAAGTCTAAATGCCACTACTTTTACCTTTTACAGTTGGTTATGGCAGAGTGTCAATAAATGCCACAATCTATGATGAGCTGGACAATTTAATCTTGACTCGTCATTTTTCAATTTCAAATGTTGTAGATAGAGAATAAACAATTGTCATAGAGTTTAATCATGACAATTCATTAGCTAGGTAGAAAAATAAAGAATCCAACAGTTTAATATGGATTCTTGGATGCAATAAGTGTAGAGTTAGATAATTTACTGCTTTAAAAAAAAATTGCTGCAAGGTTGTTAATTCAAATGCACCTGATTAAAAGAGAATGAAAAAATGTTAGAAGATAATGACTAGGTAGGTAGAAGAAGGTGAGAGACATCAATGTAAATATATCTCACCGGGCAACAAATAACTAATTTCCCCTCCCCATAGCAATTTGATATTCTAGACTATCAGTCAAAGAGGCTCAAGGCATTTCCTTGACTTCTGTTGGGACCGGACCCAAGGCTCAATGACTCATTAGTTGAAAATGTTAAGTTTCTATATTAATCCCCGAAATTTTCATCATTTACCCCTTCATGCACTCATCACCATTTAACTTCATAAGTGAGAACTCTTTTCTTACTTAAATATTACATAAAGGCCCATTTGATTAACTTCCTACATATCATGAAGTATAAAACCCTCAAAATGATATTTTATCCTAAGTTGAAGTGATTAAGTTATGATAATAAACCTTTGCTTTAAAAATTCGCTTTTCTTAGTTATATTTATGTATTTTGAGTTTCCACTATCCCCTTTGTCATATTAATTTAAACTTATTTATTAATTCCCTAGAAAATAACCCTATCTTATTAATATAATTCCCTTTATTAAATAGCCCCAAAAACTCATTATTATAACTTTAGCCAAAGTTTATTATCCCCACATGTTTTAATAAAAACCCACAATAAACCCCCTTTAGCTAAAAAATATCGTTATTCAAATATCTTGCTCATTTATAATTTTGGACAGTTCAAATAGTCTAAAAACTATATAATATAATAAAAATAAAAAGAAAATCTTTAAACATATTTTATATGTTTAAAACAAAAATCTCGAAATTAATCTAAGCTAAACTTCACAAAACTTATCCTTCTGTAATATTTCCCCTCTCCCGATTACCCCTAACCCAAGGTTAAACCTTTACTTTTTCATACTATGCAAAACCTGATGTTTCGTATAAATCTTAAACCTTGGTTTAAACCTTGTTAAATCCCTCCTCTCCCTCGGGTTTAATATCAACAATCCGATCTTCTCGACCCTTTGATCCTACGGTTTACAATGAGTGCGACAAATCATCCCTCAATGCCCTTCGGTCAAAGGCGTATTGAATCCCAACCGTCCGATCATCGGCCCCATTTAAATCTAATCGATCCACCTCAACGCGATTGCTTGAATTCATATCCCAAATTTCCATCGCGTTGAGTAATAGCCGTTAAGATCTTCAATATATTTTTGAATCCGATGGTCAAAATCAAACAGCAACTCACATCCCCCCGCCCCAACCATTTCCCATCACATTTATTTGACATCGTAAATCTTTACCTTTTAATATCAATGGCTGACAATGAAAGCCCGACGCCACCTTATTGTTTCCCTGCGGCTTCCCGACGCATCCTAGCCGTTCGCTTCACTCAACAAAATCCAACGGCACGGATTCCATATCGCATTTCCAAAGTGATCGAGAAATGTTGACAAAAAATTTTGTGAAAAAAGTTATTTTATGAAACCACCACTTACTACGTGTCTTATTACTATTGGATCGCATTGCAAAAGTTAAAAACCAGTTACTACCCAAGAGCAATGCGATAACCACCACTAGTTTTGCTTTCAATACAAAAACCACTCCCGCCATGTCCACTTGACCTGCAATTAATACTCTGCTTGATCCATAAAAACTAAAGTTTTAACCTTAGTTCCTTATCGTTTTTCATACCTGTGCACCTTATCCCTCTGAGAATTAATCTCAGACACCATTGCGCAGCACTTATCGACCTACCATTCGTTTGTTGAAAAAGCAAGAGCCACCAAGGATCAATGAAGAAATCAAAAGAATTTTACAGTTCTCTGAAAACTGTAAAGTTGGAGATTGGTATTTGTATAAAAATCACACAGAAATTATAGTATATGTTGCAATCCTCTCTCCATAAAAATTACCAAAGTTTCTAACTACAAGGATTTTTCCTTTGGAATACTTGAGACAAATTTTAAATACGGATGTAGTGAAATTTATAGCATCCAAAAAGAAAGCACAATTCAAATTAAAAAGTCAAATTGGCTCTTTCATAGTTAACAACAGAGATGCTTTGAAAGAGGTAAGCAGCAAATTATCAGCATTCAAGTTCCAAGAAAGCTTTTATTGGAATTATAACCCTTAGGGTATTCTGAGCAACCTCGGGATCAAATGTAAGTTAACTCCATTCCTCCATGAATCAAAGGCACTAATTGAAAAATATGCCAATTAGATGGAATGGGTTGCAAACACTTTAATTGATGATGATCAGGAGATGAAAACAGATAATCTACATGAAAATCAAATGGACAGTACACAGGTGGTTACAGTTAACCAACCAGCAGAGGTATCCAATAAAAGGCCGAGAAAAGTAGAAGGATATTTGGCAGAGAAAATCATTGAAAATAAATTTAAAACAGTCTACAGCAAAAAGGCCAAAATGAATACTCTAGAAAAAGGAGTCATTGATGTAGATGATAATAATGATCAAAAAACAAACGATGAGGCCACAATGATTGTTAATGAAACACTCAGGGAAATTCAAAATGAACAGGTACAAGCACAGGGAAAAGGCAAAGAAATGGTTGAAGTAGAAATGAATACAAAACCTCCCTCTTCCTCTAAAACAACAGAAGAAATTGATTCTGATATTCAGAAGAGGTTCAAGCAAATTAGGGAAAAGAATGAAGAAATCAAGAATGAAGTTTATTCTAAACTTTTGAAGGAAAAACCAAGATATAAAGACTGACTAGTAACAGCATTTGATTACTCAACAAATAAAATGATCATGTCTTTTCTCCAACCAGTAGTAATAGATCCAAAGTCAACCACAGACTACAGGAAGACATAATTTGCAGTGAATGGTTATACTATACATTAACTAGATCAGATAGAGTTCCATAGGAGTGCATCAGAGATGCTATATACAAATGTAGTAAGCAAAACCACGAGTGCTACCATGCTTCAGAAAACTGTATCTAATTTGCAAACCCAGATGAAATTAGATAAAGCATCTCTTCATGCCAAGGATTTGAGGATAGAAACAGGAGTATATCCCTCTAATACTGAAGTTGCTAAGAAATTGATAAGGAAGAAGAATGAGGATATTGCAGCCTTGAGAGAGCAACTCAAATTTCCACAGAGTAAGCACCCTCAGGAAAAATAAGTTCTTCAAGAAAAGACAGAAAAGGAGGAAACTATGCAACTGGTTTTGAAGATGACAGCTCAGATTAAAGATATGGAAAATCAAATAGAATCTCTAATGAAAGAAAATGAAATATTGAAGAAAGCTCAGGAAGTTCCCATTCCCACAGTTATTCCAAATGTAAATACAACTATTCCCTATACATTAGCAAAACATTTAGCACTGAAAGGAGTATTGGCAACTGCAGTGTCAATTACTTCTAAAGATATCTCTTCCACTTCATCATCTACATCATAGGTAAATCCAACAAGGGAAACAGCTGCCATAGTAAAGGCTATGGAAGACATGTCCTTAAAGGATAAAGAGATAATCAACTTAAAAGGCACCATCAGAAATCTTGAAACATATAACAGAGATGCATTAATTACATCCAAAGGACATGAGCAGAGAGCAAACAGATTGCAGGAACAGGTAAAGATTCTTCAACAACAGGTTAATCTCACTGAGTAGGTATCTTACATCAAGAATTATCTTTGGAACAACATCATTCAAGGCATACATTCTCAGTGGCCTTCAATTCAAATTATTTATGAACAAAAAGAGTTACTCAAAGTAGCACAGATAAAATTCAAAAGACAAAAGAAGAACTGGCTGAAAAACTTTCTCAAGCCTTAAAACTTATTACATTTTTTAATAGAAAACACTGAGAAGAGATTGAAGAGCTAAAAATTCAGGATAGAACTGAAAGTATACTACAAATCAAGAAAGTCCTAAATAAGAGAAATATGATGAATAATTTGGAGGACAGATGCAAGGACATGAACTTGGCAATCACAAGATTTTGGGCCAAATACACAGTACTAACACAAGCAGGCCTACCAGATATTCATGCTTTGAATGAAAAATTGATGGCACAGAAGGATTATGATAACAAAATAAGGGCTTATGCCAAAGAGCAGGTCAACAAACCTTTACCACAAGGGTCTCCAACTGGTAAAGTCATTTTTGAATATTTTGAAAACTTGTTCTTTTTACAAAATGAGATCAAACATATTTTCATTGTTAAGGCCAATTTTTCCAAGTATACAGAGGCAGATGAAAGTTACAGGAAATTGAAGAGTATGAGAATTCCTAGTGCAAAACAATGGCAGGAATTCACTAACTTAATCTGAATATTTGCAGTCAAAGTGTATCAGGGTCAGAAACAGAGTCAAAGAATATCAGTCAAAATACCTTTTTACTGCAGATAATTCTTTATTTTACAACAATGAAATAGTAAAAGGAGCAGCGTAAAGAGTGTTAGTGATAAAGCACAGGTGAAAGGATGTGAAATGGAAAGAGTGTCTTTCAAGTTATCTTGAAAAAGATCTTTTTCCAAAATGCCAGCAAGCATTTTCAGCAGCTACAACCCAACAAGAAGTTAGGATAATTCGTCCTATTTTTTATTGATAAGAGGACCGCTTGCCAGTTTGTTTTGCAGCTGTCCCTCTTTCTATGTAATAAACTTTATTTTTTCCTAGAGATATTCCTACATGTCTCTCAGATATTTTGTAATATTTTTTGTATAAATACTTCTCTTTTTGAAGTATTAAGTGTGGAATAAAATTTATCAAGACTACTATAGTCATTTTGCTGGATATATTGAAGTTTGTGTGAGTCGATTAGTAAAGCAACATACTGGAATTAAGATTAAAGACATCATAACTTAGGATTCTTGTGTTGACCAGATAAGTCAAGTATCTTCCTATTTTCACTGTTTTCTTTCAAAAGTTTTCATACATAAATTTTAATGTTTTATGTCTTTAATGATTAACTAGGAAAGCTTAAACATGATTAGTGTTAAAAAAGCTCCTCGTTTTTTACTAGTTGTTCATTATTATGTTTTCTTCTTGATAACTGGACTATAGAATTCTTAAATGCTCTTAGTCCCTGTTTGATCCCCTCCTTTCATCTTCATTTCTGTAACCTAAGGATTCTTAATTTCCCTTTTGTTTAGATTTCACCCATTTCATCAAAACACCTATTTCAAACCCTTTGAAGGTCATCTATCCCGCCCTTAGTACATTTAATCTTTAGATCTTATTTCCCAGCTCTGATTGCCTAGAAAGTTGACTCCATAGCCCAATGGTATGGTAGATCCCCCTGTGGTTTACCTTGAAACACCTTTTATTTCCACCAAACTTTCAAAACAAATCCCACTGTCCAATCATACCTAGCCTAAAATCTTATAACCAATCAAGCTAAATCTTAAGGAGAGATCCCTCTTCAGAATTTGGGAAGGCTAGATCCTGAATTTCAAAAGAGGTTCTTGATTACCCCTGGTTTTCTTTAACTATAAACCAAAATCCCGTGACCTAAGAATTACTAGGGTGATAACATACTGGCGACCATACTGGCGAACTATCCACTCTCCAGTTTTAAGTTTAATCTTTGAAGAATATTTTTAAACATATATTTTCTGCTTTAAGATTAAGTTTAAAGGTTGTGGGTATTTATACAATAATCATTCTGGCTCCAAAGAAAGTCTATTATACTAGATCCAACCCTGATCCCAACCCTGCAGATATAGTAGACAATTCGGACCAGATAGGAAAAAAGAAAAAACAAATTGTTAGTTCAGAAACTGAAGTACCCCTGAAAAGAGTTGATTCTTTACCCAAAGAATTAGTAAGCTTATCAGATATTGAATTTGATTTGAAGTTTGAAAAGTCACTATTTAGAACCAAATCCGAAACTGATTTAAAGGAAACTGTTTTAGATTATGTTTTTACTTCTTTTGTGAATGAAAAACAGAAAGTTATTTCAGCACCTATTAAATCAGACAAAACTGAAATTCAAAGTCCAGTAGAAAGGGTAAGTGTCACAAAAATTAAAGACATTTATGAAGCTATCAAGTTAGCAAATTTTTTGTCTCAATTTAAACCTCCATTTTCTCAATTATCCACCACCATCTTTCCCGCAGCAGATTCTACTTTGTATGCTGCCACTTCATTTATATATTCTACTATCAGTTCACCCCCAGAGCCTGTTAGTCCTGAGTTGCCTTTGTAGCCTAGGATCATATATTCATCATATCATCAATCCACCGCTATTTCATCCACGATACCATTCATCCCTGAGCTACCCTTGCAGCCTAAAGTAGTATTTCCATCATTCACTAAATCCACTACAATCACCACCACCATAAGCACTAGCCATACCACTTATTTTTCATCTCCTTTTCCAAGCTCTTCAAGTACATCCACTGTTGTAACGAACACTATCCCTTCCACTAACACTGTAGCTCCTAGTTTAGCAAAAATTCAAGCCATGGCAGCCACATATGCTCCCTTGGTCTTACCTCAAAATCTCCATGACATGTCCCAAAATTACCAAAAGGATATCCCATTGTTTGATAATTTTTCACAAATTACTGTACAACAACATATCACTAGAATGAATGATTTTTGGGAAATTTATGAGATAGATGAGTCTGATGTCAGAATGAGTTTGTTTGCACAAAGCTTAACTGGAGAAGTAAAAACATGGTTTATAAATTTAGGTGTTGGTACTATAGCAGACTTAGCTGCATTCCATAGAGCTTTCCTAAATAAATGGGAAAAGAAGAAAAACCCCCTACAAATATTATCTGAGTTTGATGATGTTAAGAGAGCTCCCAATGAGTCTGTCCAAGATTTTTGCACTAGATACAACAATATTTATAATTCTATTCCTGCAGACCTTAAACCCACTCCATATTCTGTGCTGCTCAAATTCCTTGATTGTTTTGATGTAGACATGGCCTATCAACTTAGAGAAATGGATGTAGACACCCTAGAACAAATGAAACTAAATGTTGTTGGAGTAGAACTCAATATCCTTGCCAGAAAATCCAGAATGAGAAACGAAAGGAGGGTTACTATCAAAGAATAAGATTCAAACTTAGATGGTAAATTTGATTTTATTAACAAAACATTAGAAAACGTAGTTGAGAGACTAGACCACATTGAAAAAAAACCAAAATGGGACAATCAATCCCAAATTAGGAATCCCAACTACAGGAAAAACAACAATCCTGGGAAAGGTAAAGAACCTTCCCCAGATCAGAACATTAGACCCCCATTCCAAGAGAACTTTGCAGAGAGTTCACAAAACAATGTTGAGGATGAGGAAGACATC
The DNA here is from genome assembly GCA_034641835.2 of Pinus albicaulis. Taxonomy (NCBI): domain Eukaryota; kingdom Viridiplantae; phylum Streptophyta; class Pinopsida; order Pinales; family Pinaceae; genus Pinus; species Pinus albicaulis. The sequence goes on from JAXQQM020088467.1 coordinate 283,932, forward strand.
AACATAGTTATGGGGATATATGAAAGAAATACAATTTTCCTCACTCAGGAGGACCAAGAACTCTTTGAGCTACAACAGTTCAAAGTGGAATCTGGTGAATCCTTCGACTATAAGCAAGGTTATGACTTCGCAATCAATGAAATTCACAACCAATATAACCTTAGGAGCAAGAAAACCAATGAGCCTACTACAAAAAACAATGCTCCAACTCAACAAAGCCTAAACAAAAATAAGATTGAGGCTTCCAAAACGAAAATTTTGCAGATTTTTCCCAGAGAAAATAAACAAAATTCAAACCCACCTAGTCCTAAAAAAAACCTAGTCCAAATATTGTAGATATTACTGATGAGGTGGCTCAATCCTCCAGAGATGCCCAAAAGGCTAATACCACAAAGACCACCAATTCAACAACAACTACTGATCCAAAAAAGAATCCAGTTGACTCAAAATCATCAAATCCTAAATCTTCTGTTGAGAACTTTGAATCTGATAAAGCATCTATTAACACTCAAACTGTTCCTCAAAAAACAATCAAAGATAGCAGAAATCAGGAAACTCAAATAGAAGACAAAAGAAAACCTCAAGCCAAAGGTAAAACTGTTGACACACAAGAAAAATCATCCCAAACAACAGTTCCAAAAGATGAAATAATTCAAGCCATCAAATCTCAGTCAACATTTAACATTCAATCTGAAATATCCAAGTTAAAGATAGTTGTTACCTTAGTTGAATTGGCTAAAAATGACTTGTATAGATCTATTGTTACTGAAACATTGAATGTAAATGAAAATGAGGATACAATTAATATGAGTGATGATAGACCTGAATTAGTATTTGGTCCAAATGTAGATGGTAAGAATTCATATGGGTCAGTACCTCCATTTTATTTAAGTCTTACAGTACATGATCAGATATTACACAATTCTATGCTAGATACTGAAGCTTCCCATAACCTAATGCCCAGAGCAATAACGAAAACCCTGAATCTAGACATAACCCGACCATATAAAGATCTGTTTTCATTTGATTCATCTAAAGTCCAATGCATAGGATTGATTGAATATATGTGTGTAAACTTAGTCCAATATCGTAGTAAAAGCATGATCATGGATGTTGCGGTAGCTGATATCCCGCCAAAGTATGGCATGCTTCTTTCTCGCTCATGGGGAGAAAAGTTGCAGGGATCTCTACAAATTGACATGATTTATGCCACTATCTCGGTATTTGGACAGCCCAAAAAGCTTTACAGAGAAACCTTAATGAAGTTTATGATCAGCAGTGCTGAAAGACCTACCAATTACCCAATCTATTCAACTCCTACTAATCTTGAATCCTTTATTCTCTGTAACTATGATCATAATAATACCTAAACTGAACTCACTGATAAGAAGCCTAAAATAATGGATGATTACATTGGTCATGAGGCTTTATGGCATTTGGATTTTGATGGATCGGTGAATAAAATAGGATCTGGAGTTGGTGTATGGATTACCAACATTGAAACATGCCATTCCCAAGGACATGCCTTTAGATTGAATTTCAAATGTACTAATAATTTGGCTGAATATGAGGCTTTAATCTTAGGTCTTCAAATCATTAGAAAACTGGGAAGGTAACGAATATTAGTCATGGGAGATTCTGAGTTAGTTATCAAGTAAATAAACGCAAAATACTCTGTTCACAATCCCAAACTAGCCATATATAGGGACACAACACATGATTTGGTTGAGGATTTGTTAGAAAGCAAGTTTGCTATCATCCCTAGAAAACAGAACATGCAAGCCCATTGTTTAGCAACCTTTTCCAGCACTTGCAAATTTCCATTTTCACTATTACAAAAATACACTGCTGAAATCAAACACAGACCTATTGTCCCAGATAATGTAAAATACTGGAAAATTTTCTCAGAAGATGAACAAATCTATCACTTTTTGAACAATGAGCGAGAGTTTCAAAATTTCCAAATTGATAATGATTGTAATACAGATTCACCTTGTAACATAGATTCAAATTTTTTTCAAATATATGATTTAGATTATTTAGATGTACATAATTTTGATATACCTACTATATTTACTTAGAGTGACATAGATGAATTGGAAAAATTAGATATAGAGGAAATGATGGAAGATGAACTAGATTTGATTGATTTAAAACATAACATTTTACCCAGAGGTTAACTCCCCTAGAAGACTTGTTTGATTCCAATGATGTGCCCAAAAGGCCAAAAATGGAACCAGTCAGGTCTGATATAGAAGAGTATAACTTAAGGAAAAATGAAAAACCAAAAATGATCAAACTATCAAAATCCTTATCATCATAAGAAAAGGTCAAATACATAGAACTCTTGAAAGAATATTAGGATGCTTTTGCATGGGGTTAAGAAGATTTGAAAACTTATGACAAAGACATAATTCAACATAAGATTCCTTTGAAAGAAAATCAAAAACATTTTCAACAAAAACTAAGAAGGATTAATCCAATTTTGTTACCATTAATCGAGAAAGAAGTTAAAACAATGTTTGATGCACAAATAATTACTCCAGCCAGGTATTCTAACCGGGTATCTAATTTAGTGCCCACCAGAAAGAAAAAAGGAAAAATTTGACTGTGTATAGACTTTAGAAATCTCAATAAAGCTTCCTTGAAAGACAATTACCCCTTACCTAAAATGGATCATATTTTGCAGAGGGTGGTTGGTTCTTCAAGAATTTCCTTACTAGATTATTTCTCTGGTTATAATCAAATTCTAGTTCATAAAGATGATCAAACTAAAACTTCATTTACCACTCCTTGGGGCACTTTCATGTACATGAAAATGCCTTTTGGATTGAAAAATGCAGGAGCTACTTTTCAGAGGGCCATGGATATTGCCTTTGCTAAGGAGATCCATGAATTTTTAGTTATCTATCTTGATGATATTACTATCTTTTCAAAAACAAATGATGAACACTTAGATCACCTGAGACAAGTCTTTATCAAGTGTAGAAAATATGGTATATCCCTTAATCCTAAAAAGACTCTTTTCAGACTAGAATAAGGAAAACTGTTAGGTCACATAATCTCCAAAGAAGGCATTAGAATAGACCCTGCAAGAATTGAAGCTATTTTAAACATTCAACCACCAAGAAACATAAAAGAACTTCAAGCATTCTTGGGTAAAATCAAATTTTTAAGAAGATTTATCTCTAATCTGGCTGAAATCATAAAAGAACTCAACAATTTGCTTAAAAAGGACTCAGCAATAAAGTGGACAATAAAGGCCAAACAATCTTTCGAATCCATAAAATAGGCCTTGACAAAAACACCAGTCCTCATCAGCCCAGATTATACAAAAGATTTCATAATATTTTCCTTTGCATCTGAACACACCATAGCTGCAATTCTTCTGCAGAAAAACAATCAGGGTTTTGAACAGCCAATTGCATTCTTTAGTAAATCCCTCAGAGATGCACCTCTGAAGTACAATATAATGGAAAAACAGGCTTTAGCCCTGGTTAAAGCCATCAAGGATTTTAGAGTTTGCATACTTCATTCACACATCATTGCATATGTCCCCAATGCAGTAATTAAAGATATTCTGACACAAGATGGACCTGATAGTAGGAGAGGAAAGTGGATGGCCACTATCCTTGAATATGATCTGGAAATCAAACCAACAAAGCTCATTAAAGGATAGGGTTTAGCCAGATTGATGGCTGAATCCAACTGCAATGCTTTAGATATTAATTTCATTGCACAAATAGATGACCAGGAGGAGATGACGACTCCATTGATCAGTGAGGCCTATCTAGACTCACCATGGTACTCTAATATTATCTTTGTACTGACATATTTACAAGCTCCTCCTGGGCTAACTAAAACCAAAGCAAGATTCATCAAATAGAAAGCAATGAGGTTTTGTATCTTAAACAATGCACTTTACTGGAAAGAAAGTAGTGGGATTTTATTAAATTTTTTATTAAAATCTGAGGCTGACAAAATTCTTAAGGAATTTCATGTAGGTGACTGTGGGGGCCACCTATACTGGAAGAGTAGAGCAGAAAAAATACTGAGATCTGGTTTTTACTGGCCAGCTTTATTCTCTGATGTTAAAAAAATTGTTACCTCCTGTCACAAATGCCAAATTTTCGAAGGGAAAAGGAAACTATTTCCTTTACTTGTTAAGCCTATATCAATTGAAAATCCATTTCAACTATGGGGGTTAGACTTCATTGGTGAAATCCATCCTCCATCTTCAGGCCAAAATAAATGGATTTTAACTGCTATAGATTACTTTACCAAGTGGATAGAAGCCATTCCTACTAGGCAAGCCACTGATTCAGTTATAATATCATTTATAGAAAGTAATATTTTATCAAGATTTGGATGCCCACATAAGATTATTACTGAAAATGCAGCTGCATTAAAATCCAAGAAAATGGTTTCTTTCTGTCATAAATACCATATTACCTTAGGTCATTCCACAACATATTATCCCCAAGGTAATGGTTTAGCCAAATCATCAAACAAAAGCTTAATCAACATCATCAAAAAATTACTCCAAGAAAACAAAAAGACCTAGAACAAAAAGCTAGTCTATGCCCTATGGGCTGATATACTTACCACAAAAAAGTCTATTGGAAATTCACCTTATCGGATTTTTTATGGAACAGATGCAGTTTTCCCCGCTTCCTTGGGAGTTCCAGTCATGAAAATTATCTAGGAATCACAGGTGGAAACAAACGATATTCAACGAAGAATCAATGGAACCATACATCTCCAACAAACTAGGGAAGAAGTTTATGAAAAATCACAAGTTTTACATGACAAAATCAAAAATATTTTTGATAAAAGGATTAAAGAAGATGATTTTTTCATAGGAGATCAAGTTTTGAGATGGGATTCACGAAGAGAGGATAAAGGCAAACATGGAAAGTTTGACTTTCTATGGCAAGAACCCTATGTGATATATGGTTACAGAGGTAATAATTCCTTTTTCATCAGGAATTTGGATGGAAATGAACTTCAAGAAGGAACAGTGAATGGTAGGATGCTGAAACACTACTATTCTTCAGAGTCACTCAACAGTTAGATTGATTTACTTTATCATTGTAAATACTTATTGCAAGTGTGTAGATTAGATTGGATATTTTATGTACAAAGTTGTAGCCCGAGGAGAATGCCCTAAGCTTTGCAGTATAAATGTCATAAGTATGAATTGTTGCAGAAAACCGAAGACAATTACAGGATCACCAAAGTTAAAGATGAAGGCTACTGATCTCAGAGTTCTTGACATTCCACCAAGAAATGCCATCCCCAAGTGAAGCCGATGTTAGTGACCTATAAATATAGGATTCATAATTTTGACTTGACTGATGGTAATATTGTAAATATGTATATACTTTGCCTTCTGCAAGTTGTATTCCAATATTTTGTAAAAAATAAAAAAATCAAAAAATCAAAAAGAGGGTAAAAAAGTCCTAAAAGAAAAATCAAAGGACTTAGAAAAAATAGTATACCCCAAAAGAAAAATATGAATAAAACATGAAAGTGTGCAAGTCTAAATGCCACTACTTTTACCTTTTGCAGTTGATTATGATAGAGTGTCAATAAATGCCATAATCTGTGATGAGTTGAACAATTTGATCTTGACTCGTCATTTTTCAATTTCAAATATTGTAGATAGAGAATAAACAATTGCCATACAGTTTAATCATGACAATTCAGTAGTTAGGTAGAGAATACAAGAATCCAACAGTTTAATCTGGATTCTTGGATGAAATAAGTGTAGAATTAGATAGTTTACTGTTTTCATAAAATAATAAAATGTTGTAAGGTTGCTAGTTCAAATGCACCTTATTAAAATAGAAGGAAAAAATGTTAGAAGATAATGACTGGGTAGGTAGAAGAAGTTGAGAGACATCAATGTAAATATATTTCACCAGGCTACAAATAACTAATTTCCCTTCCCCATAGCAATTTGATATTCTAGACTGTCAGTCAAAGAGGCTCAAGGCATTTTCTTGACTTCTGTTGGGACCGGACCCAACTCTCAATGACTGATTAGTTGAAAATGTTAAGTTTCTATATTAATCCCTGAAATTTTCATCATTTACCCATTCATGCACTCATCACCATTTAACTTCATAAGTGGGAACTCTTTTCTTACTTAAATATTACATAAATACCCATTTGATTAACTTCCTACATCTCATGAAGTATAAAACCCTCAAAATGGCATTTTATCCTATGTTGAATTGATGAAATTATCATAATGCAAGTTTGGCTTTGATCTTCACTTTTCTTGGTTATAATTGTATGTTTTGAGTGTCCCTTTTCATATTAACACTTAACATATTTTATTAACTCCCTATCAATTATCCTAGTCCTATTAATATAGCCCCCTTTTATTTAATATCCCCAAAACCCTCTTATTATATACTTTTCATGTCAAAGATATTAAACACATGTTGAAAAACATCCCTAAATCATCCCTTTGACATGAAACTTATCCATAATAAAATATCCCCTCTCCCCTATAGTTTTATACCTTCGACAAATTTGAAACTATATAATAAAAATTATATTGAAAAAGCACAATTTATTTATACAATGTGTACATAGGATAGAGAAGAAAAGAGTTTATTCACCTTTCCCCTCTAAAACTTTACCCATGGTTATAATTTTAACCTTATCCCATTTTCCTGATATATATCATTTTACCAAAGTTTAAACCTTGGTTAAACCCTATAATAACCCGCCCATCCTATGTATAAACTCCTTTTATGCATAAATTTCATTAAAAACGAAGCATCCTCGCATTCGTTCCCGACCCTCCGATCATCATAATCCCTTTAATCCTACGGTCCAAACTAAACCCGATAAATCACTCCCTTGCCCCCACCATTTCCTATCATATTAATTTTAAACCGTCAATCTCCTCTTACCAAATCAACGTCGCAGATCATAGCACCTGGTCCCACCTTATTTCCCGCAACTTTCCGATGCATCTCAGCCATTCGCTTCACTCAACCAAATCTGACGGCATGGATCCCATATCGCATTACCAAAGTGATCGCGCGATGTTCACAAAAAAATTTGCGATAAAAGTTGCTTTACGAAACCACCGCCCGATACGTGTCATAATTTTACTGGATTGCATTGCAAAAGCTTAAAACTAGTTACTGCCCAGAAGCAATGCGATAAACACTAGTGGTTTTGCCTTCAAACGCACAAACTGCTCCCGCCATTAATTCCAACTTGCAATAAATATTGTGTTTATTGATAAGACTTAAGGTTTCGAACATTAAGCTCTTATTGTTTACATGCTTTTTCGCATACACCCTATCAGATAACTACTCCAGATGCCATTTCCGAGCCGCTTTCGAAACAATTCATCGTTCTAAAGCCATCTCCCCTTTTGATTTCACCTCCAAAGAATCCCAGTACCTATAACTAAACAGTTGCAACCTATTTGAAGACTGGTACCACCTGCAACCCTCTTCAACCGCGACCATACCTATTTAAAGGTATTTTTCAGTAATCCAAAACTACAAATTCATAATTTTCATGAAAAATTAAACCAATTTGAAATTTTAAAGCCAAAAGTACTCATCTGAGAGTACTCAAACGTTGAAGAAACAGGGGAAACCCTGTCAAAATTTTCCCAAAATTTTCCACTTCTGCCTTAAGAATTTTCACCATCCAAAAGTTATTCCTACGGTGAAAATCCTTTTGAATTACCAAAGAAACCATTGAAAATCCCTTTCCCACCTTCTACACATTGCAAATTTGCATTTTCCTCATAAAACCCTCGCCCAAATTCTGAATTCTTCCCCAAAATCAGCTTAATTGACCCTCTATTTCTAAAAAGAATTGAGCAAACAGTCTAATGTTGCTCAGTTACATCAAAAATGACTAAAAAGAAGGTCACCCCTAGGACTCAAGGTCCCAAACCTCAGAAGTCTACCTCCATCAAGCTTCCAAACCCTAAACCTCCCAAAATTGATAAACCTACTCCTGTCCTAACTGTAGATTCTACTGAGGTAGTCAGACCATTACAACCTCCCGTCACCTCTGAAGAGAACAACCCCTTGATTGACTTAGACTACAGAATTGCTGATGCTACTCTAGAATTTGATATTCTGGAAGTACATAGCTGGTGTCAGGAAAAATCTGAGAAAAAAGTGGCAAATGATATACCTTTATGGGACTCCAATTTGCCCAAATATGGGGTCCCCATCACTCATCCAGCTCAAGATTTCATTAGGTTGTGTCAGATGCATTATATCCCTGATCAAAGGTGCATGGTGAACAAAGATAGTGAGGTCCTGTTTTACATAATTGGTGAAGAAATCAATGATATGCTCCAACTAAGCCATGATCCATGAGAAATATCATTGTCAATTGAAGATTTGACTCAAATGTATTTAGACCTGGATTTCCCTGGGAAGTTTGAGATCCTTCAAAACTTCATGCCCAATCATGTCAACCTTCCTAAGGTAAATCTACCCTATGATACTTTTGATTTCCCTGAGGGCTCTAGAAAAATCATTTCCATGTTGTCATTCATTTTAGGCTATGTTAATGATGAATTTACAGATGCATCCATTTTAGGGTTCCTCTCCACCTTGTCTCCTAGACAACAGCCAGAGTTGGTCTTTGGCTTTGCCAAATTCATTGTTGATAATATACATTATCAGCTAGTAAAATTACCTGATGAAGGAGTGTTCAGATACACTTCATATCTGTTACATCTTTTCTTATTTTCTCAAGAAGATAATTTTCCCATTGCATTACAGAAGATGGATATGGAGGGCAAACCTCTTTCAGTAATATTCTGGACTTTTCTTCTCAGAAAAAACAACAGTGAGTACATTTACAATGATTTCAATGATTTGTTTATCAGACCTGCCATGAGTTTGCTGGACAAAGCAGGGCCACCAAGGATCAATGAAGAAATCCAAAGAATTTTACAATTGTCTGAAAACTGTAAAGTTGGAGATTGGTATTTGTATAAAAATCACACAGAAATTAGAGTATATGGTGCAATCCTGGATCCATACAAATTACCAAAGTTTCTAACTACAAGGATTTTTGCTTTGGAATACTTGAGATAGATTTTAAATGCAGATGCAGTGAACTTTATAGCATCCAAAAAGAAAGCACAATTCAAATTAAAAAGTCAAATTGGCTCTTTCATAGTTAACAACAGAGATTCTTTGAAAGAGGTAAGCAGCAAATTATCAGCATTCAAGTTCCAAGAAAGCTTTTACTAGAACTATGACCCTCAAGGTATTCTGAGCAACCTCAGGATCAAATGTAAGTTAACTCCATTCCTCCATGAATCAAGGCCACTAATTGAAAAATATGCCAATCAGATGGAATGGGTTGCAAACACTTTAATTGATGATGATCAGGAGATGCAAACAGATAATCTATAGGAAAATAAAATGGACAGTACACAGGTGGTTACAGTTAACCAACCAACAAAGGTATCCAATAAAAGGCCGAGAAAAGAAGAAGGATATTTGGCAGAGACAATCATTGAAAATAAATTTAAAACAATCTACAACAAAAAGGCCAAAATGACTACTCTAGAAAAAGAAGGAGTCATTGATGTAGATGATAATAATGATCAGAAAACAGATGATGAGGCCACAATGATTGTTAATGAAACACTCAGGGAAATTCAAAATGAACAGGTACAAGCACAGGGAAAAGGCAAAGAGATGGTTGAAGTAGAAATGAATACAGAACCTCCCTCTTCCTCTAAAACAACAGAAACTGATTCTGATATTCAGAAGAGGTTCAAGCAAATCACAGAAAAGAATGAAGAAATCAAGAATGAAGTTTATTCTAAAATTCTGAAGGAAAAACCAGGAGATAAAGACTGACTAGTAACAACATTTGATTACTCAACAAATAAAATGATCATGTCTTTTCTCCAACCAGTAGTAACAGATCCAAAGTCAGCCACAGACTATTGGAAGTCAGAATTTGCAGTGAATGCTGATACTATACATGAACTAGATTAGATAGAGTTCCATAGGAGTGCATCAGTGATGTTATATTCATAGGTAGTAAGCAAAACCATGAGTGATACCATGCTTCAGAAAACTGTATCTAATTTGCAAACCCAAATGAAATTAGATAAAGCATCTCTTCATGCTAAGGATTTGAGGATCAAGTCCTTAGAAGATTTGGTGATAGAAACAGGAGTATATCCCTCTAATACTGAAGTTGCTAAGAAATTGATAAGACAGAAGAATGAGGATATTACAGCCTTGAGAAAGCAACTCAAATTGCCACAGAGTAAGCACCCTCAGGCAAAATAAGTTCTTCGAGAAAAGACAGAAAAGGAGGAAACTATGCAATTGGTTTTGAAGATGACAGCTCAGATTAAAGATATGGAAAATCAAATAGAATCTCTAATGCAAGAAAATGAAATATTGAAGAAATCTTAGGAAGTTCCCATTCCCACAATTATTCCAACTATAAATACAGCTATTCCCTCTACATTGGAAGAACATTTAGCACCGAAAGGAGTATTGGAAACTGTAGTGTCAATTACTTCTAAAGATATGTCTGCCACTTCTTCATCTACATCACAGGTAAATCCAACAGGAGAAACAACTTCCATAGTAAAGGCTATGGATGACATGTCCTTAAAGGATAAAGAGATAATCAACTTAAAAGGCACCATCATAAATCTTGAAACATCTAACAGAGATGCATTAATTACATCCAAAGGACATGAGCAGAGAGCCAACAGATTGCAGGAACATGTAAAGATTCTTCAACAACAGGTTAATCTCACTGAGCAGGTATCTTACATCAAGAATTATCTTTGGAACAACATCATTCAAGGCATACATTCTTAGTGGCCTTCAATTCAAATTATTTATGAACAAAAAGAGTTACTCAAAGAAGCAAAGATAGAAATTCAAAAGACAAAAGAAGAACTGGCTGACAAACCTTCTCAAGCCTTAAAACTTATTACATTTTTTAATAGAAAACATAGAGAAGAGCTTGAAAAGCTAAAAATTCAGTATAGAACTGAAAGTATACTACAAATCAAGAAAGTCCTGAATAAGAGAAATATGATGAATAATTTGGAGGACAGATGCAAGGACATGAACTTGGCAATCACAGGATTTTGGGCCAAATACACAGTACTAACACAACAGGCCTACCAAATATTCATGCTTTGAATGAAAAATTGATGGCACAGAAGGATTATGATAAAAAAATCAGGGCTTATGCCAAAGAGCAGGTCAGCAAACATTTACCACAAGGATCTCCAATTGGTAAAGTCATTTTGGAATATTTTGAAAACTTGTTCTTTTTACAAAATGAGATCAAACATATTTTCATTGTTAAGCCCAATTTTTCCAAGTATACAGAGGCAAATGAAAGTTACAGGAAATTGAAGAGTATGAGAATTCCCAGTGCAGAATAATGGCAGGAATTCAGTGACTTAATCTGAAGATTTGCAGTTAAAGTGTATCAGGGTCAGAAATAGAGTTAAAGAGTATCAGTCAAAATACCTTTTTAATACAGATAATTCTTTATTTTACAACAGTGAAACAGTAAAAGGAGCAACGTAAAGAGTATCAGTGATAAATCACAGGTGAAAGGATGTGAAATGGAAAGAGTGTCTTTCAATTTATCTTCAAAAAGATCTTTTCCAAAATTCCAGCAAGCATTTTTAGTAGCTACAACCTAGCAACAAGTTAGGATAATTTGTCCTATTTTTTATTGATAAGAGGATAGCTTGCCAGTTTTCTTTGTAGCTGTCCCTCTTTCTATGTAATAAACTTTATTTTTTCCTAGAGATATTCCTACATGTCTCTCATATATTTTGTATAAATACTTCTCTTTTTGAAGTATTAAGTGTGGAATAAAATTTATGAAGACTACTATAGTCATTTTGCTGGATATATTGAAGTTTGTGTGAGTCGATTAGTAAAGCAGCAAACTAGAATTAAGATTAAAGACATCATAACTCAAGATTCTTGTGCTGACCAGATAAGTCAAGTATCTTCCTGTTTTCACTGTTTTCTTTCAAAAGTTTCCATACATACATTTTAATTTTTTCTATCTTTAATGATTAACAAGGAAAGCTTAAACATGATTAGTGTTAAAAAAGCTCCATGTTTTTTACTAGTTGTTCATTATTATATTTTCTGCTTGATAACCGGACTATAGAATTCTTAAATGCTCTTAGTCCCTGTTTGATCCCCTCCTTTCATCTTCATTTCTGTAACCTAAGGATTCTTAATTTCCCTTTTGTTCAGATTTCACCCGTTTCATCAAAAAGCCTATTTCAAACCCTTTGAAGGTCATCTACCCTGCCCTTAGTACATTTTCTCTTTAGATATTATTTCCTAGCTCTGCTTGCCTAGAAAGTTGACTCCATAGCCCAATGTTCTGGTAGATCCCCTTGTGGTTTACCTTGAAACACCTTTTATTCCCACCAAACTTTCAAAACAAATCCCACTGTCCAATCATACCTAGCCTAAAATCTTATAACCAATCAAGCTAAATCTTGAGGAGGGATCCCTCTCCGAAATTTGGGAAGGCTAGATCCTGAATTTCAAAAGAGGTTCTTGGTTACCCCTGGTTTTCTTTAACTATAAACCAAAATCCCACGACCTAAGAATTACTAGGGTGATAACAGGCCCGCAAGAGCCAACCTCCCTGGAAGGTTACTTTGTGGAATATGACTCACAAAGTCAGAGATTCAAGGATAACTTAAGTTTCCAAGACTTTTTCCATCTCAAGGACCGGAGGAGACCATGGCAGCAGTACAGAGATGGTGTTTTCTTTCATGTGAGACACCACACCATGGGTAGGTTCTTTTTTCCCAAGTTCGATGGATAATCCACTTGTTCTGCCAAAGCATGGGTGGAAAAGCTGGATATTTGTTTCCAGGTTAATAAAGTCCCTGAAGTAGAAGCCATCAAGATTGTTGTGCTTTAATTTGAGGGTGAAGCCCACAACTGGTGGTTCCATGGACTATCTACATTGGGACACAACAATGTGTCTACATATGCTGATTTCACTAGAAGACTAGTGGAGATATTTGATCGGAAGGATCCCGAGGCACCTTTTATAAACCTGGCACAACTGAAGCAGACAGGAGATGCAGAGGCCTATATCTCCAAATTCCTAAGATTGTCAGTAATGGTTCCTGATATATCTGTAGCAAGGAGAGTCTACATGTTCATTGATGGCCTGGAGGAACCTTTGCATGGGTTGGTTAAGTCTACCAAGCCCATCACTTTGCATGACACCATTGAGATAGCTAGATATCTCCAAGATGCCTTGCCATGAGCAAAGGGAACTTTCCAAAGCAAAGCCCCTCACTCTTCTAAGTGGAAAGAAGGGAAAGCTGCTCCACCCAAGGAGAGCTCACTAAAGAAACCTCTTGACCTTGATCTCCGGAGGGAGTTGAGGAAAAAGAGATTGTGTTTCACTTGTCAAGAGCCATGGGTACCGAGACATAGATGTGCTGCTAGAAGGGCACACTATATAGAATTATTCTCAGATTTTGAGGAGGAAGATGGGAATGATGGACCTAGGAGGGGTCACAACACTGGTGATGATGAGGAGGAATATCAATCACCATCTAGAGTTGAAGAGGGAACCTTTTCTCCAGCAAGTGGGACTCTTCCCTCTTTGAGAGGAGTGCCTAAGTACTTGACCCTGAGAGTACAAGGCTGAGTCATGAACCAGAGAGTGTCTATTCTGATTGATAGTGGGGCCACCCACAACTTTATTGATGCTCACTTGTGCAGAGGAGAGGAATCCCCACAGACACTTTTGATGGGTTTTCTGTGTTGGTCCCAGGAGATAGAACCATGCAATGCATGAAATATGTTCCATCACTCTCTGTCACTATGGGATCCTACACTTTGGTGGACCACTTCTTTGTAGTTGACATAACAGGCACCAATATCATCTTGGGTGTCCAGTGGTTGATTACCTTGGGGAAGGTTACCACTGATTAGAAAGCCTTGCAAATGGAGTGGGTGGACTTTAAGAGTGGGAAACCACAAATAGTTCAAGGCATGCACACTTATCCTGCACCTGATGTTTCCACACAAACAATAGAGATGGATTTGCGCAGTGGCAACAGGGATCTCATAGTTCCTTCTCTAATGTTTATGAGGATGTTGCAAGGAACATTACTACCTCATGGCAAGCCACTTGGAATGCCATTAGATTCTGATCATGTGGGGGAAGCCTCACAAAGTGCTGCTCCAAGCATAGATCAAGCAAGGATTGGAGCAATGAAAGAAAAAGCCACAGCGCTGTGAGATGAAGGAAAGGGGAGGATCAGCCTCCCAGCAAACAAATTTGGCATGTGTAATGTCAGAGGAGCAATCAACAACAAGGCAAGCACCACCATAGATGTATCAGCAGTGCTGTCATTTTTGAGTTGTGTGGATCCATATTGGAGATCTCAACTCCTTGTGGAGTACTCCAAAGATCTTCACACCGGGATGATATTAGATGGCATGAAGCAAGGGGGAGGCTATTTGGTCCATGAAGGGGTCATCTATCATCTTGGTAAAGTATTATTTTCTCAAGCCTCCAAGCTTAAGAAAGAGATACTACAAAGAGCACACAAAGAGTTCCTTTCCAGCTATATGTAGTCAAAAAAGATCTACACCCTAATCATGAGGAGTTTTTATTGGGAGGGTATGAAGGAGGAACTACATTAGCACTATGATTGGGAGAAACTACATTAGCAGTTACAAGAGTGCAATAGTTATGAGGAGTTAGGGCAATCAAAGGAATCTATGCAGGAGTCATTTTAGCCATCTCTTCCTTCTCTTAAAAGAGGAGAAATGCCCATGCCCAACTCCATGTTTGTGGGAGACTTGAATGGTAAAGAATCTGATCTTATGGAACATGTTTATTTTTCTGATTTGACATATTCTCTTACCATATGTATGCAGACCATGGCTCCTACAAGGAGTGATATTACATGCATATCTCATGGAATTGGTGAGGCCAAAAAAATTCTAAATCTGGTCACTCCCTTGAGGTGCAAAGGGAGATTCTCTATCATGATGGGTGCTTCCCAAAGGCACCTAACTTTGGTATCACTTTCAGCCATGTCAAAGTGACCCATGCAGCAAAGGTGTGGTGGGAGTACCACTTACCACACTCATATCTACTCAAGACAAGGAGTGCATTGCGTTGGTATCTTATGTGGGATTGTGACCCACCTCCTCAAGTGAAAATTTCAATTTGCATATATGTGATTTTGCTTCCATACATAGATGATATATTGGTATTGTTTATGGGTTTGTATGGGCAAAGAGTGGGCAGTGTATATGTACCACACGGGATGGTACTTCATCTTGTACTTCATGATACATGTTTTAGATGTGACATTGCTTCACCCATGTTTATTTCTATTGAGTTTTACACTTCTAGAGGGATGGACTATGCCCCTATCATGTTAGCCTTGGCGGAGCAATTTTTGATGTAGTGGATTAATGAGCACTTGGCCCATGATGAAAGCTTGATCCTTGATGGTGCCATCAATGGAGAAGGAGAAGAACTATAGTTCTTACCCTATCAGTTTCTTGAGTACAAGCAACATTTTGGAGGGGAGGACTGTAATGTTCCCACTTAGCCTTAGCTAAGAGGAACATTCAATTTTGTTTTAATTTATGTTTCATGAATAAATGAATAAAGGAGGACATGTAAAACTCCTAAAAAGTCTGAATAAATCAATTCCCATGTGAACAAAGACAAATCAAGGCCATGTAAATAATCACTTGCAGGTGTGAAAGAGGTTTAAGCTAAAGACTGGGTCAACCTTGACCAAATCAACAACGCTGTCTAGGTTCATTGCATCTCCAAAAGGGACAGTGCAGTTCTAGAAGGAATCCTATCATGTGAAAGGGGCTAACTCATCAAGATGGTTTAGGGTTTGCAAAAGATTTCTCATCTTATAAAAGGAAAAGGAAGGCAGCAAGAGAAGGTTGTTGATTGATCATATTTTTGAGTATTTTTCTGCTTATACAAATACCATTCTCTGTTGTTTAGTGGAGGATTGTATCTGGAATTCATATGGAGGGATTTAACCTCTTCCTTTAAGGAATATTGGAGGAAATTTTGCTGAATTGAACCACTATCAGGCTTGAGGCCAAGCTCCACCTTACACTACAGTGCTGCTCAAGTTGAGAGTTGAGTTGTCTTGTAAGCTGCAGCAAGTGGGAGTCTAGATCTGCAGAGATCTAGTGTGTTTTTGGGAACCTCTTCTCATGGAGTGTGTTCTTTAACCTCCTAAAAGAGTGTCTCTGCTTCTTGTACTTCAGATCTACAATTTTACAGTATTTTTTTGTGTCATTTGAGCTACAGTGTTATTCCCATGAGTAGACTGCATTATTTCTGTATGAGGGTTTTCATGGTGTCTTGCTCATAGTTTAGATCAGAGATCTCTAGTGTTGGGCTTTGCCTTCCACTTGGTGATCCATGGATTAGCTTGTTGATCTATCTTTTGTTTAGATCTGATCCATTGTAATGAAATGTTATATTCAGAAATTTACTGCAGCAATTTCCAGATCTGCAACTTGTTTCTCAGATCTACTCTTATTTATGTATGCTTTTGTCAAAATTCCAAGTGGATCTTGAAGAGAAGACAATATAACTTCCATATCTGAAATAGATCTAATGTTTTGTCCACAGATCTGTCCTAGATCTGAGTTGTAACTTCCAACTATTGAAGCTCCTAAAAAATAACGTTGTTGAGCCATTTCTGCAAATATATATGTGTTCTAACTCTCTTTCCTGAAGATTTCTTACTGTATTGACTCATGCATTATATTGTATAATGAAAGGGCTTCATCATAATGCTGATTTGCTGCTGTATTATTTAAATATAAATCTTCTTGTTGATCTCCACTAAAAATCTACTAAAACTGCGCAATTCTTGAGGCAGTGCTTGCATTTGGCTACAGCCTTCCTCTTTGGGTGCTTTTTAACTAGTCTAGTTTTTGGGAGATCTGTTTAATGTATCGAAACTGATTTTTTTTAGATGAAATTCCATATATAAGTCCCATACAGCATAAATAAAAGGAACCAAGTCCTGATCTGCATTATTTTTGCACAGTTTTACTTATACAACGTTTCTCTTTAGCATCTTGTTGAATTTCCTCAAAAAGGATCATTACACTTTAATTGAATCTATTACTTATGAAGTCCCCATCAACAATATTACTTGGGTGGATCGGTCGACCAATTAATATAACCAATAGGTATTACATGCACACACATTCAAACCTCAATGGTTAGGTTAATCAATTAGACCATCCGCCAAAGACATATTTCTAGTAGGGAGGTCATAGGTTTGAGTCCAATATAGTCCCTTAGGATTACCACTAGCCTAGATCCATCTTAACTATGGATATATCAAGCACTGAGAGGAATCAAATCTCTCAAGGTGAAAACTTATTTTTTTAGTGAAAAACTTGAGGAAAGATTTGCACCTCAAGAGGTTTGATCCTACTTGGTACTAGATAGATCTGAGGTTAAGATGGTTCTAGGCTGGTTTCAATTGTGCGCAGTCATATAAAATTTGATGAACATTTAATTAATATAATAATTTTAAATATGCTAAATATGTCTAAGATTAATACACTCATTTTAATTTTAATTTTACTTAGTTAATCTACTTTTTGAGATGATAGAGATTGTTAATAACTTCAATGATGAAAAATGATGAAATAAAAATTGTGAATGAAAAGTGACAATGCAACGATGTTGAATGATAGAAAATGTAAATAATAGGAATTTTTTCCATCTTTTCATATCGATCATATGAAAGGGGAAGTTGAAATAATAGACCATTCAAATGTTTAAATCAAGATGTTATAGTGAACATCATATGTTGTCTCTCTTGCTCTCCAATAATAATAGTAGCTTTCTCCTATGTCAATAGTTGTGAATTATTGAGTGTTAAAACCCAAGTAAGTTTCAATGGTAGTTATTTTCTATTACCTCATTTCAATTTAAAGTGACTAATAATGTTGGATGATGGAAAAATGGAATAATAAGAATGTAGTAAATTACAGAGATAGCTTACAGTTTCAAGAAGCAAACATTTCATGTAAGTGAACATTTTATTTAAGATGAAAATTCAAGTATTTTATTTATGGTTTAATTATTGTAACACATAAAACAATGCATGTCATCAATAATGTTTTGTGCTTACACTAAAATCAATGCACACTATTAATCTAATTGTTTTGAAATAAATGTACATCACAGATCTAGCTACATCAGATAAAAAACGAAATCTACATTGAAATCAATGCATCTAGTGTAAGGAATCAAATATAATTAGAAGGTAACATATACAGTGAAATCAGTGGATCTATTGCAAGCAATCAGATAGGATTATAAATTAACATCTACATTGCAATAAGTGCATCTAGTGCTAGCAGTAAAATCTGATAAGAAATCAAAATCTACACTTACATCAAAGCATCTAGCGCAAGAAACCAAATAGGATTAGAATCAATAACTACATTGGATCAATGCATCGAGTGAAATCAATCAAATGTTAGAAAATAATATATTATAGAGAAATGGAACACATAAAATATGTGGAAACAAAAGGACATAAATAACATATAAAACAAGAGAGAGACATATATATGTGGTTCACCTAACTTGGGCTACGTCCACATAAACAACCAGTCCTTCCTTTCTATTATCCAGAAAAATGAAGACACACAACCTACAACAGATCCATTGTAATATGCTCTACTCTCTCACACAGTCTCCCTTGCTGTTTCTCGCTCAGAGTATACACACCATACATAGTCGCAGTAAAATTCCCTCATAAAATAGAGGGGTTTCCTTCAAGGGAAAAAAAACCTAAGTTAAACATAACTTCTAATGTTAGATTATCTGCCTAATGAACGACCCAGATTGACTATGAAATTATGATATTTTACAAGGTAATTTTACATATGTTTTTAGCTTCGGGGGCTCTACCCTTGAAATCCCCCACCAGAGGGGGGGGGGGGTGCTCCAAAAGGTCTTCACCCCCCCCCGCAACCCCCCACCCCCCATGGACCCTCCTGACGACGATCAAACAATAGAAGATGTTGACGCCCCATTAAGAATAGGGGTCTAACGTGGCGATACATCTAAATAAAGAAGAAAACTAGGCTCCACACCCAACAATCTCCCACTTGGAGACTGATTGTAGTAAATCTACTGCTACTTCATTTGATGGATAATGAATCCACTTTGGAACTAGCTATTTCTCATATTCATCATCATACTTGAAGACCAATTGAAACTGAGCAGAATCTCAATTTCTCCCTAGTTACAACTGTTGCTAACATATCTGCAGGATTCTAGCTAGTTTGTATCTTTTACAGCTTCAACTCTCCATTTTCCAACACTGACCAAATGAAATGGTACTTGAGTTGTATGTGTTTAGTCCTGGAATGAAATGAAAAGTTCTTTGCAAGATGAATGGCACTCTGGCTATCACTATATAACCTTCCCATCTTTTGCTTCTTACCCAATTCATCCATAAACCTTTGTAACCAAATCATTTCTTCACTAACCTTTGTAGCAGCAATGTTCTTTGCTTCTGTTATTGAAAGTGAAACAACAATTTTCATTTTTGAAACCCAGTTGGCTGTTGTTCCACCTATAGTAAATACGCACCCTGTAGTGCTTCTCTTGTTATATCTATCAACTACTATATCTGCATCAACATATCCTTGTATAGAAATGTTTGAACCACCAAAGCTCAAATATCTGAGAATACATCTCATTATTACTCATACTTCCTCCTTTTGCAAGTCTAATATACCAGCTCCTCATATCAAGCTTCAAAATCAGAAGAAAATCCTTAAAATCCCCTAAGAATTGGTATCGCACTTTCTCTATGCATTCCCTGCGGTCCTGCACCTAAATCTCAGCCTGCATGCGGAACCATACCGCACGTTCTTTGTGTAATGGGTGCGGACCTCTGTAAAACATAAAAAGGCGAGAAAATGAAGATTAAACAGTGAATTCCAGGTGAATTCTAGAAGATTCTAGACGGGAATTCTCGGAATGGATACGCTTTGAAGCTGGTTCATGCATCCCTTTCTTAATGGAGCTAACCCCTTGATGTAAGGAGCTTATCCCTTTGAAGGAGGATTCTATCCCTTCATATTTGGAACTAGAAACCTCCTCTCTTTCACTATAAAAAGAGGCCTTGGGTAGCCTCAAAAGGAGTTCAAGCTTATGAGATTTGAAGTTAAATGCTGTTGAGATTTAGACTTGAGTAACTTAAGACTTTCTGTGAGGTTAAATCACTCATCCTCATTTGTATTAGTTCAAAGAGTGCAATGCTTGTCAGAGTAAAGGAGATTCCTGCTTCGGACCCCGGGAGGACCTGCACAACATCAAGGCACGGGTTGTAAAGGTTTTCTATCTTTAAAGTTAATACAAATATACTCATTTCTCTCATTAAACTGTCAATTTGTGGTTTATTTCATAAATTCCTTGATCATTATGATAAGTATGATTTATGATAATGTCTATACAGGTGCTGCTTAATCTTTTTCCTTTTTTGTGATTGCAGATATACAAAGGACGTTCTTTCAGTGCACGGGAAGGACTTCAACAAAATCAAGTAAGCAAGCAAGCGTTGGACATAAGGTAGGTTTTTACACCCGTATAGTGTCTTTATAAATCTTATATGCTTAGAGAGAGATTAGTATAATTGGCTGTTTGTTGCTAGTTATCTTTTGTACTAGAGAGATCGGTCTTGTCCGCAAGACGGATTAATCTACACAACAAAATGGCGACTTCGCTGGGGAAGAACTTGTTTGTTCTTGGTTATCTTTGATTTTTGACTTGAGAAAACGTTTTTCTGGTTTTTGATTGATTCACATCTGTCTGGGTGTTTTAAATTTTTTCTGTTTTTGAAAGTTTAGAAGTGTTTGAATTTTTTTCTATAATTTTTGCTAGGACCGCACTCTGCATAACTGTGACAGTGCGGGCAGTTTCGCACGTTCTTTATAGAATACAGTACGGGACCGCACCTGTCAACACTGCTTACATGCGGACCCTGTAAAAATTTTGGAAAATTTCTAGGTTTCTTTTTCTGGTTAATTTTTAGATCTTTGGTTTCTGCCCAGACTGGTTATTGTGTCTATCAAGAATTCATTGTTTATGAACTCCAACAGTGTCAGTGTTTTGAATGATTTTCTAGAAGTTTTTGCCGATTGGATTATTTTTTCTGTTTGGTCTTTGTAGTGATTCAAATTTTTGACAATCTGTAGTATCTCAGATCACATAAGATCTCTTTTTGTCTATTGAATCCGACCTCATTGTGAAAACATCCTAGTTTGAGAAATTAAGCCTTTTTGATTTCTTTGCAAATCTTCGAAAAGAACTTGTTTTAAAAGTTTTGAATTTCATTTATTCTTTGAGTGTTTTGAAAAACATATTTTGAGTGTTTTTTGATCTGTTTGATAGATTCTTAGTTTGCTGAATAACTAAGAGAAACATTCATAAAAAAAAACTCTAAAAAGCTTTTACTCAATTTAGATTAGTTTTTTAAGATTAGTCTTCATAATTTTGAATAGTTTTAATTTTTGTAGATTTCTTTCGAAAGAGAATTGTTTTGTAGCTTCTTGTTTGGAAAAGAAAATAGTTTTTCTTGTGAGCTTTGATAGTTTAACGAAAAGACAAAATAGTTTCTTTCACTTAGTTTTCATGTTTGAAGAAGAAATTTGAAAGTTGCATTCTCTAACTCTTCTTTAGATAGAAAATTCATTGAAAGAAAAAAAAATTGAATATCATCATAGGTGCATTTTAGTGTTTTTGGAGGTCGAGTCTTCACATCATACAAAGTTTCATTTCCACGCCCATTTGACTTAAGAAACAGCTCTTAAAAGTAACGCTTAAATAAAATTCATCTAGTAATCTTTTTATTTTTAGGGCTCTCATCACCAACATAGCTTAGGCTAGTATCTTGGAGTAGGGAGTAATTAACTCTCCCAGGTAGATAAAACAAACAAGTAGATATATCTTGCGGTAGGAAGAATTCCAGTTGTTGCATGTATGCTCTGGGAAGCTCCTCTTAAAGGAGTTAAGCACGAGATCCTATCTGAACCAGTGGGGTAATCAATCCTTCCTCATTGGGAACGATAGAAGATATACACGTATTAAAAACGGTAAACCTCGGATAGACCATTGTCGAGGAGCCAAGGGTCACTTGTCGGTAAACCTTGGATTCTGTTCAAGGAGCCTTCAAGGGGATTGAGCTTTGTTACTCTGCCCTTGCGTGTGTGTCGGATCGTAGACTGTTCCCCCAGGTATATTTGTTTCAGTTGGTAACCTTAGAGGCCATAATCTTTAGGATTCTTTCCTACGGTGACGGTGGAGGGAAGATCCCACTGTACCTGGAACAGACGTCGACTAGACTCACTTGGACTCTCTGGGGGGTTCTCTTCACTCGAGATGGTTATGTGAAGAAACTTGTGCCAGTCTGTTTCATTGAGCAGGTTGTCGGGGTAACTGTTCCAACCGCCCTTTTCGTGTTAAAACTCTACTAAGTTGGATTTCATCACCAACTAGTGATTTTAGTACGGAAAGTTACTTGTTTGTGTGTGGTTTGAACTCTTAGATTTTTTAAACGTATGATTCAATTGTTTGTTTCTTAGAGACTTTAGGTGTTTTCATTGAAATTTTTCTTTGTTTGCGTGTGATTAGATAATTTTTCATCGTGGCGGAATTGCCGAGACAATCCCGGAGAATACAAGGGAAACCCCCTGAATTTACACCAGGTCATTTAGAAGGGCTTCGGGCTCTGGTACCACACGGTAGCCGTAGAATTAGATCAACAGAAGTTGAAAGCTCTGCTATTGTGATACATCCTGATCATCAAATTCCCACAACAGAATATATTCAAGAACCGATTTCAGTTTCTGAAGTCACTGAAAATATTTCTCCTACAGGAGAATTATCTGACGAACCTGAAATCTCTGAGCCTGAAACTGAATCTTCTGTGTTAGAAACATCTTCAGGATTTATCTCACCAACTTCTAGCGATCCAAGTTCACCAAGGGTTAGAAATATCATTACTGAAAATCTTCCTTCTGGACTAATTTCTATAGAAGAACTTACTAATCCAGACGAAGACATATCTCTTCCCAACGCCCCTCAATCGTTAAATCTTAGGGAGCGTGAATCCATTTTCTACAGCCCTATTCGAACTAATCCCTGGTATCTTTCTTTAACTGATTTTTTAGAGAATCCGAGTCTTACTTTTTATCCACCTCGAGCTCCATTTCATCCTACACCCAGAGGTTACTATCCGTCATCTATTATGGCTGGAGAGTCGTCCATGTTTTCGCAAACGCCTGAATCTTTTTTACATGGTGGTCCTTCTGTTCCTGCGGGATATCAGTCTTTGTCTGGTACTTTCTCAGGAGCAACTCCTCAACCTGTCGAAAATGTGTTATCATTTGGTCTTGGTGGACTTAAAATTGAAACGTCGAACGCAGAGCAAGTTTTTATGATGTCTGGTAATATTCCTAATCCTCAAGCTCAAGGCAGTCAGTTTCCTTCTGGGGGTCAACCTCAGGGAATTCAGTTACCACTTGGGGGGCAACCTCAGGGTGGGCAATTACCGCCTGGGGGGCAACCCCAAGGTAGTCAGTTACCACCCGGGGCTC
Source organism: Pinus albicaulis (assembly GCA_034641835.2). Classification (NCBI taxonomy): domain Eukaryota; kingdom Viridiplantae; phylum Streptophyta; class Pinopsida; order Pinales; family Pinaceae; genus Pinus; species Pinus albicaulis. Next base: position 307,637 of record JAXQQM020088467.1, read on the forward strand.
AACCTCAAGGTAGATTTTTCCCAGGACAAACTGTGGATCAATATTATTTTGGGGGGCAACCCCAAGGACAGTACATACCTCAAGGTTACCAACCTCAAGGACAGTACATTCCTCAAGGTCAACCCCAAACTCAATATGCTCCTCAGGGTCCTCAACAACCCCAGCTTCAGTACGTGTCTCAAGGTTATCAACCTCAAGGGCAGTACCCAATACAAGGATACCAACAGCCTTCTGGTCAACCATCTATTCAAGGAGCCGGAACTTTACCTTATTATCAACCCTACGTTCAACCAGGTTTTGGTCCTTACGTTCAACCTTCTACGGGACAGTACCCCGGAATGATGGTGTGGGATCTGTCCCAATATCAACAGCCTTTGCAGCCTAATGTGCAGTTACCTTATCAACCTGGTCAGCCAATGGTTTCTAGTTCAATTCAGCAACCTGGTCAGCCAGTTATTCAAACTCCTGCACCTAGTTCAGTTCAGCAGGCTGGGCCTAGTACACCTCAGACTCCGCCCCAAACTGCTGCAACTGCTGCAACGTCTGTTCAACCTGTTACACCTATTTCTGGAGTGTCTGTAGCCCCGAGTTCGGCTATCTCTGTATCCGGGCAAATCCCTCAAGTCTCTGTACCTCAGTCAGGGCCTACAACTCAGACTACAGTTCAGATGCCTGCAGGACAATCCGGTACAAGTACGGTTGTTACGAGTCAACCTCAGTTTACTTATCAACCATACCAAGGACAGCCGCAATACGGTCCCTATGTTCAGAATCCGAGCTATCAGCCATACCCTGGTTATACTTATCAACAACCTCAGTATGGTCCGATTCATCCTGGTTATCCGGGAGGTTATACAATACCCAATGCTAATCCAATTCCTAGTTATCCTGGGTATCCGCCTCCAGGATCTGCTTTGGCTTCTCAAGGTTTTCGTGACCCTAACCGTCAGTTACCGTTCATCGCAACTTTGGATTTACCAGATTTGACGCGCCTTACTAATGATCCTATTTTCTATTATCAGAACTGGCCGTCAATGCCTCATAAGTTGCCCAGTGAGATACCAAAATTTGAAGGTAAGTCAGGAGAGGATCCATCAAATCATGTGATGACTTATCACCTTTGGTGTGCATCTAATTCTATTATTGATGATTCGATTTGCTTACGTCTTTTCCAAAGGACACTCATAGGTCTTGCAGCCAAATGGTACATTGAGTTGCCACGAGGCTCGTTTCATAATTTCAGTCAATTAGCAACGTCTTTCTTAACTCATTTCCAGTTGCCTGTCAGATACGACAATGGCACAGAATTATTAACTTCACTAAAACAATCTACGTCCACGTATATTTCTGATCATATTCATGAGTGGCGACGTAGACGACGATTGGTGAAGGTTTATATTCCGGATCAAATTTTGGCAGAGTGGTTTGTAAAATCATTACTGCCTAAGATCACTGAAGATGTAGCTAAGGCTGGTGTTGTTACTGAAGAGCAAGTAATTGCTCAGGCTCAGTACCTAGACCTCGTTTATACGCAGTCAGGTACTTTACATGAAAAAAATCCTGATTTACCCAAACAAGGTCAAATTGCTGCTCCTCCTTCAGGGTCTCATGCCGCTGACGGTATGATTGGTACAGTTAGTTCCAAAAGTAAGAAGAAATCTTCAAAGAATTCTTCTCCAATCATAACTTTACCTGATTCCCCGAAGGGAGAATCCTCTCAAGAAGTTTCTACCGATATTCATGTCGTTGAAACATCTACGGCAAAATCAAAAACCGGTGGTAAAAAGAAAGGGAGGAATAAAAACAAGAAAAATTCTAAAGAGAAAACAGATAGAGAAGAATCCAATGATGAGAAACGTAAACCTCGTTATCCTTGCTTCATTTGTGAACAAGATCACTTCACGAAAGAATGCCCATATCGAGAAGAAGTTACGAAACTCATTAAAGGATCGCAACAACCTGCTGTCTTGAAGGATCCTTTTCCAGTTCAAGATAGTAAGATGATTGGTTCTTCCTCGACCACTTTAGAAGAACCTATTATGATGATGTCTCATATAAGGGTTGCGACGCGATCGCAAGATTACGGTTCTAAGAATCCCGTTGATGGCAAAGAAGGAGAGTCTTCCAATGCCAACGCATCAAATACAACTCCTCCTGTTTCCGGTCCGCTACAGATCGAGAAAAAAAATCCAGACTTGATAATCAAGCCGCCTGCTAAAGGTGTTCTTCGTAAATTAGCTTTCAATCCACATGCGAGAGCTGCTCAGAATTACAACATTGTTGAAGATTTAGCTATTTCTCCTTCAGCAATGTCGGCTTTGGAAGTGCTGCAGTCGTGTCCAGCACAGCGTAAATTGTTATTGTCTGCCATAGGAGCTGTTGATGTTCATGATTCTAACCTTATAATCTTCGATTTAGAAACTAGTACACCACGTCTTCCTCATCAAATGGCTTTCCAGATTCCAGTGTTAGTCAAAAACATACCTATTTTTCGGACTGTGATTGATGAGGGAGCTTCAATGTGTATTATGTCGCTTCAGTGTTGGAAATCTCTTGGTTCTCCTACACTTAACCAATCTCCGACGATTCTAAAAGCTTTTGATGGTCGAGGTTTTCAACTTTATGGTATTTTGCAGGATTTACCCATAGGGGTTGAAGGGAAAATTGTTAATCTAGATGTGGAGGTGGTTGATACCCCTCTAGATTACAACCTTCTACTGGGTCGTAGTTGGTCTTATGCTATGACTGCTGTTGTCTCTTCGGTCTTTCGACTTATAAAATTTCCATATCAAGGAAGGATCGTGACAATAGATCAGTTAACTTATTTTTCGACAGACCCAGCCTCTACAGAAACAATCCAGCATGTTGGTAAAACGACTATCTCTTATAAGGATGTTGGAGTAGGTTTGATTAAAGATTCTGGTTTGCTAGGAACTTTTTCCTTTCCTCCTCCTAACGTATCGTCTTCAACAGCAACTATTCATATGATTTCGTCAGACACAGTTTTGACTGATGATCCTTGGATACTACCTTCGGAATCCGAGATTGACTCATTTGATGGCGTGATGCCTTTGAGTCCATTTGAAATTGCGTACCAGACTGTACAGTATTTTTCCAACACCTTTTCAACCAAAATTGATCCAATGAATGGGATCCAAGAGGAATCACTTTCTATTTCTAGTTCAGACGCAACGACATTTCCTGAAATTGTTCATACGGATGAGCAAATTCGTGAGTTTTTGTCTGTTGATGATTTACCATGGGAAGATCTCCATCATAGGTCTTCATTCTTACCTGAATTAGATCATTTTGAAAATGATTTCGCTTCAATTTTTACTGCTGAATATGCCAAGGAACCTCAGAATCCATTGAAAAATCTTGATTCTGAATTAAATTTAGAAAATATATCTAGAACGGTTCCAATTGACATTTCGGTAAAACCTGGAATAATTGAAAACATTCATATAGGTGCTTGTTGTTCAGACGAAGAAATTCAGACTTATAAAGCCCTATTTCAAGAATTCCGAGACGTGTTTGCCTGGTCTTACGAAGAAATGCCAGGAATTGATCCATCGATCGTAGTACATGAAATTAAGACTTACCCGGATGCTAAACCTGTTCGTCAACGATTACGTCAAATACATCCTAGAAAAGCTGCTGCTATAAAATCTGAAGTTGAAAAATTACTTCGAGCAGGATTCATTTATCCAATTCCTTTAACGGATTGGGCATCGAATATTGTTCCTGTGACTAAAAAACAAGGAACACTAAGAGTATGTATCGATTATAGGGATATTAATCGAGCGTGTCCAAAGGACAATTATCCAACTCCCTATATCGATCAGATAATCGACGATTGTGCTGGGAGTGAACTATTCTCCTTTATGGATGGTTTTTCCGGCTACAATCAAATAAACATACTCCCTGCAGATCAACCTAAAACAGCTTTCATTTGTCCATGGGGAACATTTGCCTATTGTAAACTACCTTTTGGACTTAAGAACGCTGGAGAAACTTTTCAACGGGCTATGTCTTATGCGTTTCATGACATTAAGCACATTGTTCAACCATATCTTGATCATTTACCTGCTCATTCATCACGTAGGGCCGATCATCCTACTCATTTACGAGAAATTTTTATGAGATGTCGGCATTATCGGATAAGGTTGAATCCGCATAAATGTGTTTTCTGCGTAGAATCGGGTCGTTTACTGGGATTTGTTGTCTCAAAATCAGGCATTCGTGTTGATCCTTCGAAGGTCGAAGCTATTGTTAAGTTGCCTCCTCCTTCGACATTGCGCCAACTCCAGAGTTTGCAAGGGAAAGCAAACTTTTTACGTAGATTTATTCAGAACTATGCCGAGCTTGCAAAGGGTTTTACCCGGTTGTTGAAACAAGACATTCCGTTCTTTTGGGACGAGGTCGCTGATCGATCTTTTGATGCACTTAAAAACGCGTTGACCCATGCACCGTTATTGCATCCTCCCAACTACAACCAGGATTACATTCTATATCTCGCTGCTTCTCATTCCACTATTGGGATGGTACTAGTTCAGGAAGATGAATCTCACAACGAACATGTGATTTATTATCTTAGTCGAAATTTGAATCCAACTGAAATCAAATATACACATGTGGAGAAATTGGCCTTGGCAGCTGTTCAAGCTGTCCAACGTTTTCGACATTACATATTGTTACGTAAAACCACAGTAATTTCTGATTGCAACCCTATGATATATATTTTGACCAGACAATTGCTAGGGGGCAAATATTATAAATGGATAGTTATCCTACAAGAATTTGACTTGGAATTTGAAAAATCCAAGGCAAAGAAATCTTTGGTTTTTGCGGAACTAATGTGTGATTTTCCCTCTACTGATATTGAAACAGTGGTAGAAGAGTCCATTGTGGACGAATCTTTGTTTCTTATCAGTACGCTTGATCCATGGTATGGGGATATTATTGTATATCTCCAAACCCAATCCTTTCGGCTTGAAATTTCACGAACTCAACGACGGAAAATACGCTTCCAATCCCAACAATATAACATCATTGGTGATACTCTTTATCGACGAGGAGCGGATTCTGTTTTCCGACGTTGTTTAACTCATGAAGAAGCTGAAAAGGTACTCAATGACTGTCATTCTGGAGCATGTGGCGGTCATATGTCTGGGTATGCCACTGCCCAAAAGATATTGCGTGCAGGTTATTTTTGGCCAACATTATTTAAAGATTGCATTTATGCGGTTCGGAAATGCCACAACTGTCAAATTTTTGATAGGAAAATGCGCGCGCCACCCGCTCCTCTTCACCCTATAATTGCTGTTGGTCCATTTGAAAAATGGGGTATCGATTTTATCACATGTAACCCTCACTCGGCCGGGGGGCATGCCTATATTATTCTCGCTGTAGATTATTTTACGAAATGGGCCGAGGCGATGCCTACATATTCAGCTGACGGAAAGACTGCTGCAACATTCGTGTTCAATCACATAATTGCTAGGTTTGGTGTTCCTCAAGCTATTATTACAGATCATGGAAGTCATTTTCGGAATATCATGATGACTGAACTAACAGAACAACTTGGCCTACGCCACGATAATTCCACTCCGTACTATCCACAAGCAAATGGTCTGGTTGAAGCTATTAATAAAGTTTTAGTCACCATGATTAAACGAATCATTGGTATTCACAAGACGAATTGGCATTCCATGTTATTTTCAGCGCTTTGGGCATATCGAACCTCAGTCAAAACATCAACGAGTTTCACTCCTTTTCAACTAGTTTACGGTTTAGAAGCTGTGCTACCAATTGAATGCGAAATACCGTCATTAAAATTAGCCATAGAATTACTTCCAGCTACGTATGAAGAGGAAAAACGTTTCTTGTACTTGGCCCAATTAGATGAGAATCGGCGAAGTGCTGCAATAGCAAACGAGGCTCATGTTAAAAGGATAAAAGCTCGGTATGATAGAAATGTGACCCCTCGAAATTTTTCAGAAGGAGACCTAGTTTTACTTTATGATCAAGCTAACGACAAGCTAGGAGCTGGAAAATTCGTGCCTATGTGTCATGGTCCTTACATTGTGAAACGAAAGTTAGCAAAAGGGGCCTATGAGTTAGTAGATTTTGATGGTGTCCCTTTAGATAAACCCAGAAATGGGCTTTATCTAAAGAGATATTACGCTTAAACAAGGTGTGGAGATTTTTTGTTAGTTTTAGATTTCTTTACTGTTGGTGTGTTTTAGATTAAAAGTGTGCCTAGTTTAGAAGTGTGTTTTTCACTATGACTGCTTATCTGAGTTTTACTCTTGATATTGCAGATGTCGACGTCTCTTCAAACCTACATTGGTTTTGCTGATGGTGCTTGTCGTAGTACACGGAACATTTCTTCCGCAACTTGGGTTATCTATTCACCCTCTGACGAGTTAGTATCCATGCATGGGGTAAGCCTTGGTCAAAGAACAAATAACATTGCCGAGTATAGTGCAGTGATTGAGTTATTATCTGAGTCCATATCATTTGGAATTCGGAGTTTGATTGTAAGGTTGGATTCTGAACTTGTTGTATTACAACTTAACAGGGTTTATACCATTAGAAATCCGGTGTTATTACGGTTATTTTTTGAGAGTTCGTCTCTTGGAACGTGAGTTTGATTACATTGAATATCAGCATATTCCAAGACGTTTAAATACATTAGCAGATTCAATTGCTTCTAGTATGATAAATAGACATTTGCAATAATTAAAAGCAGTAAAACAAAAAACATTCATTCATGTACGCAGATAGCCGTAAAAAATAGTGATATATATCATAGGAGTGTGTTCAAAAAAATATACATCGTCTTCGATCATAGGTTGGAAACACCTTATGATCGGCAAAAATGGTAACACAAAAGTACAAAAATGAGTCTACATGATCATCTCATCACTGATGATGATCTCGATAGGAAACAACTGCTCGAGCCACCCTGCATAGGAACCTCCTGAAAGGTCCTGGGACTCCAATCACATATCTTTGAAGCCTGAAGGGAATATCATCTATACTCGTCTCTGGTATGTCTAGAGTCAAGTGCTCTAGATGATGTTCCAAATCAGTTAAAATTTCTACTGATTGGCCTGCTGGGGCTAGTGCGGGCGCAACTGGTTGCCTCCTCTCGAAAGGTTGGAGATGAGCTGGACGTTGTGGACCCACATCTGTATTTGAAAAACTTTTGGTTATTAATTTTCTAAGACGATAAAAAATTAAAAAATTTAGAACTTAGCAAACGTTGAAAAATGTTTTACCTGAATCGTCCCACTGTTCCCCTACAGGGAGAGACATCTCTCTATCTCCGCGGAAATCTATCCCTGCATATGGAAAATCCTCTATCGTAAAAATTTGGCGATCCAGCCAATGAAAATATGAAGCAGGGAATCGTACAATCTCGGTGCCCTCGATAGCATGACGAGCCATCAGCGCGGACCAGCGAACCATTCTTGGTTCTCGAAGTCGACCGGCATCAACTGAAATACTCTGTGGAGCTAACTGAGGGACCCTCTCCAAAGCAAAAGAAACGACAATGGAACCATATCCAAAGTTTTTTAGTTTCCCGGTTTTTGCTCTGGTAAGTTGGCCTTTTATGTTTGCCAACACAGCTTCGCACCAGTTGAAGATGGTGCCACGAAAACAGTCCACAGCAATGCGCATTTGGGAACCAGTAGCTACATGAAGCGCGGCACTCCCACATAGTTTGGTAACAGTGAATGCTATAACTTTCAGTTCAGGACGGATGATATGTTTTATGTCAATCCGTTTGTCCCGAGGATCTGCCTGATCATTGCAAAATTCGAGTTGAAGACTAGCGACAGTCTGGCCACCTGGCCTAGTCCCAAACAAAGATACATGTTCGCCCCTCTTGGACAAACCAGTCAAAAAGTATGTATCCTCCAGCTCAATTTCGAGCCGGTGGCCACCAATGAAGAAACACTGGTCCTCCACATGCCATCTGTCTACCAACCATGTTAAGAGTTCCACTTGTGCCCTCATGCCAGAAATGGCCCAGAATTTGTATAAGCAGCACGCTTTTAATGCCCTTTGTGTGGGCAAATGGAGTATTGCAGCTTCATCCACATCCTCATGTTCCCTTTCTCGCCAAATAAGCATCTTGTTAATCCTGCAACACAAAATAAGGCATATTAGCATGATTTCATTTGAAAACTTTTGGCAAAAATTTGAGAAAACTATGCTTGAATTTTAACCGCGCGGGTACCGCACCCGCCCTTTGTAAACAGAGCGTAGCTCCGCACGAAAGGTGTGTGCCGGGTGCGGCACCCCCGATTTTTTCCCGTTTAGAAAAAATCGGGGTCCGCAGGCAACCTGTGTCCCGCCTGCGGACCCCGCGGGCGCATTTTTTGACCTATTTTTTGCCCTAAAAAATCAAACTAAAGCCTAAAAACGAATTTTAAACGGATGAAAAGCAAGATAAGGAGGTCGTGGATTACCTGGGGCTGACGGTTTTCGATTCCAACGGTTGAATTTTCCAGAATCTTCACGGGAACTTTTTATCCAAAAGCTTTTTACTTTTCACTCTGCAACTGAACGGTAAAAATGAAATAGAAAAAGTCCTTTTTATAAGTTTTTTCGAATGAATGAATTGTAAATTTATTTAATTTTCACTTTAAAAGGGATATTTTTGAAAGCATTTTTATTTATCTTAAACAGGTATGTGTAATGTTTTGAGTTTTTGTGCAGAAACAGGATTTTTCAGGTGAAATAATCATTTTTCAACAAAGAGCATACTTTTATCACTTTTTCGGACTCTTTCAAAAATTTTACGAAAAAGCAAAACCTTGGAGTCCTCTTTAAGCCCTTTTCAGACTCTCTAAATATGAAAAGATTGCCGAGTACTTGACTATTCAAACTCGTTAAAGTAAATGAACAGTCGTCCCTTTAGTATAAGTTTACCCCTTTTACGGACTTAAATGGACTATTTACGAAAAAGGTATACGTTGACTAAATACGGTCAATAGATTTCTCTCCCGCATTATTTTATCCTTTTTCGGACTCGAGAGACTAAATTTACGAAAAAGAACACCCATGGAGTTTTCTTAAGTTTTTCTTCTGACTCCCTAAAACTGAAAAACACCGAGTTTCTCCTATACTGGACTCGTTAAAACTTAACAATAAAGGACCTGTTTAATTTTCAACAGGAACAAACCACTCCTTCTTAGGGTTCGAATTTTAAACTAAGTTGGACTCACCCGAAGGGTGAGCTTATAACCAAGCAAATGTTATCCTCCTCAAGCTTGTCAAAAATAAAGAGGTACTTGCCGGAAATGGTGGGGGAAAAGAGAGAAAAATGAGCATGTTTGTTGTATTTTAAAATTGTCCGAAAACTCAGTCGACCACTCTTGGACACGACACTTATATTCACCTGGGTTGGGAAATCCTTTGCTTAACAGTTAATCAAACCACATTGAAAACTTTCAGCCGGTTTCTGGGTATTAGCTTTGAGTCAATTGTCACCAAGCCATCTGCAGTGTTGTTATGTGTCCAAGAGAACAGTTCAAACAAAACCATTCATCTGCAAAATATCTGTCATCCATCATTGACCATCCCTGAGTCAGTCCTTGCCAACATATTTTCAAAACTTGATCTATGATTTCGTGTTGTGGGCTTGCCTACGACAGATCGCTTTCTATCGACATCGGCACATTATCTAGGAAGTTGATCCAGAAATCGTCAGTACCTTGAAATCTGCATGCCTCAATGGCAGGTTTCTCGCTTTCGACGACAGGTTACATTAATGACCTTCGATCGAATGACTCCGTGACATGTTCGACTACAGCTCATTCATTCACATTTCATGGACTGTACTGAGTACTTTGAGAGCCATTGACATTACTAGTGGTTTCTCTCACACTTGTTAACAGTTCACATCATTGACTGGTAATCAAGTGGTTTCTACCATGTTCGACTTCAATACATTCATTCACATGGATAGAATCGTACTGGTTCGAGATGCGGAAATCAAGACCCTGGATCTAGTTTCCACCATCCAGGCTGCAAGGAATTTTGTTGTCATCTATACAGTAGACTATTGATAAACAGATGGCTGCGTCCATACTGTGTCTACATATATCTGTACTATGATGTATTCAAAATCATTCATGTATCAGAACGATTTCAGTTAGTTTATAGTTAGTTTTTATCTGAGTATGGGAATGCCTACCTCAGTGATGACATATACATGTATATATTTTGCATTGAATGTTTTTACAGGTACCGACTGGGGTGTCCACGGGATGATCTTTGAAATGATAAAGTACTGCACTCTTCATATATGACAGACTATAGCTTCATCTATTACAGACTTTGCACTTTAGGGGGCAATTTGTTACACTGAAAACTGTCACCTTGACATTCTGCTGACCGTATGAGCTCGTTATTACTCATACTTCCTCCTTTTGCAAGTCTAATATACCAGCTCCTCATATCAAGCTTCAAAATCAGAAGAAAATCCTTAAAATCCCCTAAAGAATTGGTATCGCACTTTCTCCATGCATTCCCTGCGGTCCCGCACCTAAATCTCAGCCTGCATGCGGAACCATACCGCACGTTCTTTGTGTAATGGGTGCGGACCTCTGTAAAACATAAAAAGGCGAGAAAATGAAGATTAAAAAGTGAATTCCAGGTGAATTCTAGAAGATTCCAGACGGGAATTTTCGGAATGGATACGCTTTGAAGCTGGTTCATGCATCCCTCTCTTAATGGAGCTAACCCCTTGATGTAAGGAGCTTATCCCTTTGAAGGAGGATTCTATCCCTTCATATTTGGAACTAGAAACCTCCTGTCTTTCACTATAAAAAGAGGCCTTGGGTAGCCTCAAAGGGAGTTCAAGCTTATGAGATTTGAAGTTAAATGCTGTTGAGATTTAGACTTGGGTATGCTTTTGATGACTATTTCAGTGGCTTTTTAATAGAATTTGTGAACCTTTTTGTATCATGAATTTGGAAAGTAATAAGGAACCATAACAAAACATGTGAGAATTGATATGCAAGACTTAGCCACTGATAATGGTTATTTTCTGTACAGGAAAAGGAGAAAACGAGGAATTTCCGTTCCAAAGGAAAGGACAAAGTCGAGATAACTGCTGTCCCTCTGAACGAGAACCGAATGCAAACAAGGCTAAATAGATTACAGCAAATCGGCTCGGAAAAGAAGGAGAAGACACCAGCTCGGCGCCAAAGAAAGGAAAGGATGAAGAATTAACAGTTTGGCGAATCCCTCAGGATCTTCGATCCTGAGGGATCGCTGCTTTATTTATCATGTTACTTGGACATCTCCGCCATCACCTTTATATAAAGGGACAACACTGTTAGCTTGATAGATAGGATACGCTTTTATGTAATTTTCTGTAAAACATCAACTTTGATTATTGAGTCTCGTTGAGAACTGGTTCAATGTATTTTTGACCGATGCATTAATAAAAGCTTGGTGATTATTTCATCTCTGCGTCTGGATTAACTTAAAGCGGTGTATCCTTGGAGGCTAAGGGCCCGGCCCCGAAGGACACTTGCTTCTGTACCATTACGACTTGACTTTTGTGTGGTTTGTTTATCATTGTTATTTGGTAATTTGATATGCTTTATAAGTTCATATTACATGCTTTGTTAAAGATTGAATCATTGAGGTTTTTTACAGATAGAATCGTGTGTTGACTCCGCATCAAGTTATTAATCCTTTCAAGAGTTAATTGCATGTTCTTACTGTTTTGTTACAGAGCTGTTATACTAAACGTTCGTGTTGTGCGCGTTTCTGATTTATCAGTACTGTTCCATAATTCATTAATAGTTATTGCTGTTCCATTAGTGTGATTTGTGTGAATTGCTTTTAGAGTGAAAGAATGTTATTTGATTGCAAAGAATGCATTTGAGTTAATAGATTAAGTTTGGTTACAACCTGCGGGACTTAGTTATTCAATTGCTGTTCCATTTTAGACTTGCTGTTCTATTTCAGAATTGTTGTTCAATCCTTTATTTGCTTTGCTATTCCAT